>CM033476.1:77892260-78403265 GCA_019447015.1 Hymenochirus boettgeri | reverse complement strand
GGGATCTAATACAGTGACATTAACCCTACATTATTAGATAGGAGTTTAAGATCTAATACAGTGACATTAACCCTACATTATTAGACAGGAGTTTGGGATCTAATACAGTGACATTAACCCTACATTATTAGATAGTTTAAGATCTAATACACTGACATTAACCTCACATTATTAGACATGAGTTTGAGATCTAATAGTGACATTAACCTCACATTATTAGACAGGAGTTTGGGGTCTAATACAGTGACATTAACCTCACATTATTAGATAGGAGTTTGAGATCTAATACAGTGACATTAACCCTACATTATTAGACAGGAGTTATAGATCTAATACAGTGAGTGACCTTACCCCTACATTATTAGACAGTAGTTTGAGATCTAATACAGTGACATTAACCCTACATTATTAGACAGGATTTTTGAGATCTAATACAGTGACATTAACCCTACATTTTAGACAGGATTTTTGAGATCTAATACAGTGACATTAACCCTACATTTAGATAGGATTGAGATCTAATACATTGACCATTAACCCTACATTATTAGATAGGAGATTAGATCTAATACAGTGACATTAAAACCCTACATTATTATGACATGAGTTTGAGATTTAATACAGTGACCATTAACCCTACATTTTACGAATGAGTTTGAGATCTAATACATGACATTAACCCTACATTATTAGACAGGAGTTTAGGATCTAATACAGTGACTTTAACCCATCATTATTAGATAGTTTGATGTTCTAATACTGACATTAACCCTACATTATTAGACAGGAGATTGAGATCTAATACAGTGACATTAACCCTACATTATTAGACAGGAGTTTGAGATCTAATACAGTGACATTAACCTCACATTATTAGATAGGGGTTAGATATCTAATACAGTGACCATAAACCCTACATTATTAGAGAGGAGTTTGAGATCTAATACAGTGACCATAAACCCTACATTATTAGAGAGGAGTTTGGGATCTAATACAGTGACATTAACCCTACATTATTAGACAGGAATTTGAGATCTAATACAGTGACATTAACCCTGCATTATTAGACAGGAGTTTGAGATCTAATACAGTGACATTAACCTCACATTATTAGACAGGAGTTTGAGATCTAATACAGTGACATTAACCCTACATTATTAGACAGGAGTTGGCCTGCTCTGGTGTGTTGCTGAATAGATGTGTGACTGTGTGTCGATGTGAGGTTTAGCTAGGGTGGTATTTAAATGGTGGTCTAATTAATCAAGCCTACAGAAGATTATTTCCTAAAATCCCACCTCCATATGTGCTCCGTAGGCCCCCCCCAAAGTCCCAAAAACTGACCACAGGAGTCTGCAGAGTCCATATAGGACTCTGCCTCTCCTGTCCTCGCTCGCCCCCGGGAGAGCGTTTGGCATGCCGTACTGCAGCTCTCCCCCCATTCCCTCTCCTCTACCCTCTCTCTCCTCCGTTTTGGCGATCCTCCCCCTACATACCAACCCTTCCCCCAGCCCCAACGGCTAAAAAATACTTATAAGAAAGGTCCCCCCGACACTCCACTTACCTTCCTCTCCCCCCCCCGGCATTCTGAGAAGCCGGCACCGCATCCGTGATTGGCTGCCTCTCAGCCATTCACGGACGCGCTCGCCTGCCCCCGCCCTCCTCCTGCTTGCAGTGTATTGCAGCAACGGCCGGGCTGTTCGTCGGAGGAGAGGGAAGGTAAGTAAAGATCGGGGAACTTTCTTAAAATTATTTTTAGCTGTTGGGGCTGGGGGAAGGCATACTATTTATTGGGAAATTTTATTATAGTAGGGGGGACATGTCCTTAAATTGAGATATGCCTTCAAAGGACTCCCCAAAACTAGGAACCCCAGTAGCTTAATACCTGTTCCATACTCTCCTTAACTTATCTATTCACCAAGATTCATCTGCTGACGTGGAAATATCTGATGGTGTGTACCCAGACCTAACTGCCAGGGTGCCACTAAATGGGCCCCCAGCCGACTATCGGTGAGGTACTGTCCTGCATATCAGAAGGTATATAGTAGAAAAGGAATACAAGTTTTGTTTCCAAAACAAACAACAAGGGCTTCTGCTATAAGTACCATTAGTTTCCTTTATATTGTAAGAAATTGGAAAAAGTTTGCACCCTGTTGAAATTTAGTTTGTATTGAGTCATAAAACCAGTGACCTGTACAGTCCAAAGGTAGAAGTGTCTGAATGTATAACTGAAGAACGGTTCATGAATGATTAAATAGGTTAAACTGTTTACAAGTCACTGTGGATGTTCTGGGAAAGGAAACTAAAGAAATTGTGGGAGTTGGTGGAAATTCCATACAGCTCATAGTACAGTTTTGGTACTTTTTCAAATTGATTTTACTAGGGTTTTTTTTTTTTATCTTCATTGTTCTCAAATGTGAATTCATCTGAAGGTTAAGTTGCAGTTTTCCAATGGCAGGTTGCTTATGTCAAGAGGCCTTAGCAGAAATTCTAACAACATTGGAATGTAAATAAAGATCAGTTAAAAGACATGATATTAATTCCTCACTAAACATGATCAGGTATATACTAAGGAACAAAATCCATAAAAGAAATTTGTACCAGTGAAAAAGTATTTTTGCCTCATTTCAAATCATAAATGAATAATGAATATATGTAAGCAGCACTTAGGGCTAGTCCACTATGTCGTTCGTTTGATGGGGGGGGGGGCTCCGTTTTGAGGTGTTTGGACAGTGCATTTTTGTCCGCATTCGTCGTCCATTTTGCAGTGTAACTGAAATGCATTTTCTATGCAGTTGTCCGCATGTCATCATTGGTCATGCGCAAAAATTAAGTTTGTCCGCGTGTTGTCCACGTTTTTTTGCTTCCCCATAGACTATATATAAAGTTTGATTCTGACCACACTATCCAAAAGTCGTGCATCCGCGTGAAGATAAAAACAAAGGACCACAAGATTCGGAAGCAAAAGTATTACAGTGGGACTGATTCTCGCGATTTCGCATTATATTTTAATACAATTGCAAGTTCACAAACGGAATGCAACACGACCACCACACCTAGCCTTATTTTGTGTTGCTGCATCGACTAACCCATTATCTTGTCTGACTGAAGCCTCATCCCTCAGCCAGACTATCTGACTCTCTGTGAGGGCAAGCATGGTCAATAATCCATGTGAGCAGCATATGGAGGAAAATTTCCATCAAGTGCAGTTCCCGTACCAACTGTCGCACCATTCCAGGCTACAGCCAAAAACATAAATAACAGAAGGGTTTATGTATACTAATGCAACTTGATTGACTGCTGATGAAACATAGAGTTGTTGCATAGTCGGGCAAATACTAATTGCCAGTAATGCAATTTATAAGGATATTGTACAAAGGGAATTTTTTTAAAGTTAATTCAAAACCCATAACAATGGCCTTCGTACTTGAACCACTGGGGATTCAGGTAGTATTCATGAGAAGAGGAGGTCCGGAACACTACCCCATCACTATCAAATAGAGAATTAGAAGTTACGCAGTAGGTCTCTATCAATCGATGCTGCCAAGCTTTCTTATACAGCTATCAGTCTTTTTTCCTTTAAAGTGCGTTGTACCAGGTTAAAGCTCGTACCACACGTTAAAGGGAATTGACTCACCCTTAAAACAAAAAAAATGGTCAACTGTATGTTACCTGCCCTTCAACCCCAATGAATGATATCCAGTCACATTAATATTGCATACCAGATTTTAATCCAAAATATCAGACTAAACCAGATATTAATGGATGATTGGCCCCTTCTGGCAGAGTTTGGTAGAGGGGCAGGGGTCGGGGGGGCGGGGGCCCTCCCTCCATCAAGGCTGTGATTGCGAACATCACAACCCCAATGTTTGGTGTTGTTTCACCTGCTGCCTCCCTCTGCACATGCCAAGCTATTAAAAATGGCTCTTAGCGAGAGAGAGAAGGAGATTACATTTGCCAGAAGGGAAGTGAACTTAAAATATGGTTACAAATCATGTAATAAACCGTCAAAAATATAATTTGGGAGTGCGGCAGATAACGGAGAAGAGAAGTCACCAGTTTGTGTTTTAGAGTTGAAGCAACCAGCACTGTATCTCCTTTGTCTAACCGTTAAGGACAGGTGAGGTCACAAAAGCAACACCACAATGACATGGTATTGTAGGCTGTGCACGCTATTATTCCATTGGGGGACATCATGTGAATTATAACAGTCATAGGCCCCAGCTCCATAAGAAAGCGAGAACTAAACATAAATAAATTCAAACTGAATAATTCTATAAGTGCTTAAAGAGATGTATTCTACCATCTGAATGTAGTAGCAATTTAAGTATTTACCAAGTTAAATCTCAAATTGGTATGGACCCACACGTGCAAAAGTCAAGATTCTTAGTTCCTCCTTCAAATTCGCCCTTGACCACTCCCTGTAAGAAACATAGGCTGCAGTATGCAGAAACCCAGGAAACTGCCATACTCATGCCGAATTCGGAGATGATTCCTACACCAATTGCTGAACAAATACAGAGTTAAGAGTTGTCCGCTTATCTTCTACTTTAATTGCACCAGAAGTAAAGTGTTACAATAAGGGAGCAGGTTTCAGTTCTAATATTCCCTGGAGTCACAACAAATGCGGCATAAATCATTGTACTGTAATAAGATTTTTCCAAACATAGAAGTAATCATTTAAAGGATAAGTACTGGTCCCTTTAAGAGCTATCGGGTTTGGGTATTATTACAAAAATAAACAAGTTTCAATCCAAAATACCATCTATAAAATTATAAGAATCCAATTTGGAATGTCTGTTGTTAATGTAGGGTTAAACGATGTACACACACATTTATATATTACTTCTAACCGCAACAATGAAAGGCAGCAAAGAGGAAACTCTGCAACATTTTTTAAAAGCGGCATGGCCACCCCAAAAATATAATCCCCCTCACTACGGCACCCACTGTGTAGTGTAATTAAAATCCTTACCTTACTCCCAGCTCCAAATGGTTTTCCTGTATGTCCCTACCAAAGGTCCCCTAGAAAACATTGCCACCATAAACAAATGTTTCCTCGCCTCTGATGCTTGTCCTCCGGAGGTTTTTGGCTTGCTCAGAGCGACCTCCCTCTCCCTTCCCCCTCTACTCCCTCCTCTAGTGTAAAAACCTTGCCATAGATTAGAGCTAGTTTCCCACAGCCCCAACAAAACTCCCCCGAGTCTTTACTTACCTTCCCTCTCCTCTCGGGGTTCTGGATGTGGTTGCCGTGTCCGTATTGTCTTCTCCTCACCAATCAGGGACGCAGCTTGCTGCCGGTTCCGCCCCTGCTTGCAGTTTCAGCAAGCAGGGGGACGGGCAGTGCGCAGAGAAAAGCTGAATAAGTAAAGATTGGGGTAGTTCTGGAAAAATATATTATAGGAGACTGGGGCGTGAACTAGCCTACATATATGGCAAAAATTAGGAAAAGGGTGCGATCATGCCCTTTACTTTTGTTAAATTGAAATGTTTTTTAGGGGACAGCAGTAGGTACATATCTACCGCTTCCTAACATCTGTGAACTGGAGATTGGTTATGACAGTTGGCAGAGGAGCAAAACGTTGTATTTGGTGTCATTAACCTCTTCAGTGCAAACCGACATTTGTTCATGTTTTTTTCTGCCGTGTGCGTGATGGTGCTTGTGCGACAGGAAATATGTCAGGAGCAATAGGCACGCGATTCTCCATCCAAACAAATCGGTATTGAATGCTTTTAAACACACAAAAACCACAAACCTATGTGCATCATATACAAGACCATACATAGCCTTAACAGGATTGTTACATGGAGTCACCAAATTGAAAAAAAATTGACCTATGTGTTCCTTGTTTGTCCAGTCATATTTGGGCAGGTTTTTTTGACAATAAGACTAGTTGTATTGTTGACGATGTATACCTCCCATCTTTATTATATTTTGTATTTTTCATGTTCCATTTATGGGGCAAAATTGCTCAAGTTTAATGGGAGGTTTTCAATTGGGGAGAACAGATTGGCTACACCAGCGCTGGAATGTACCGATTGACTACACCAGCGCTGGAATGTACCGATTCACTCAGGTAATACATGCACACAGCGCTGATGACCGTTGGACTAACAGAGTAATTCCGATTGACTACACCCAGCGCACTGAATGTTCGGATTGACTCACAGCACCATGGAATGTACCGATGAATACACCAGCACCTGGAATTACCGAGGTGACTACAACCAGCACCTGGAATGTACCGATTGACTACCCAGCACCTGAATGTACGATTGACTACATCCACACCTGGATGTACGATTGGTCCTGCTCCAAAGCCGGCCGGGTGAAACCCATTCTAACGGATTTTTAGCTTAGAGAACCCAGGGATGTTGAACACTTTAAGTATTATTCCTAAAGAAGGTCCTTTTGCACTATCTGGACATAAAACGCTCTAGCTTTCCAAAAATGGAAAATTCCTTTATAAGGATTACTCCAGGTAAGGGATTGAGGGTTTGATGAAGCACTTATTAGAAGAATGTCGCCCTCCTTTGGGCTTGTACCAGTATACTCAGCCAGGACTATAATAATACATAAGAACATCAATGGAGTCCACACAGGATGAGTTAATATGCCAGTTTTACGCGATTAAAATATTATATAAAGATATAATATATATAAAGTCCATGCACAAACCACCTCACCGCTCTCTTAGACCATCTGCCCAGGTGCTATTCCCATGCTACAAGAGTAATCCAACAACAGGTCATAAGTTTGTTGGAACACTAATTAAAGAATACCTATTAATATAATAGTCTGAAATAAACTTTTTAAAAATGGAAAGTACCTGGGGCAGGAGGTTGGATTGATTGTGTTCCTACCTCCCAATAACATTTCGTTGAGTTACAGCATGTACAGTTTTCATTTGCCAGGTTAGTCCTGGACTATTCCTGTAATAAAGATAGGGCTGAAGCCAGGAGGAAGGCTTGGCAAATCATCTTTCATTTGGGCTGGTGCTCCTTACAGAAACAATAATGGGAGGGATGGATTTACCAGTGCTGTATCCCGGTCCCCAGTTACTTTTTAGTTAACTGTTTTAAAAAAAAAAAACAAAAAAAAAACCCCACACGATTTTTATCCTTTAAATAGATCCATATGTAGGTATATACAATATTTCTAATCTATATATATATATATATATATATATATATATATATATAAGTGTTTTAAAGCAGAATGAATCTCTAATAATAAATACATGGTCAGGTCAATACCCCCATGTAATAAGGATCTATCTGCTATAATTTTTCACTTCAAACATTTAATCATTGATGTTTCTTTCTTCCTGTTCTCATGGTCCTTTGGTGGTGTTGTAAGCCCCCATTCAGGTCTGGATTTTGGACCATGTAATTTATTTTGTTTCTAGATAACCCCTGAACCATGGTTAATTGTTTTAGTAGTTTAAATTGCAGTAAAAGTGCATTTATGGCCAATTTAATCAGGTTATACAACGCAAGACAGTGATGGAAGAATCAACTACCAATCTGGGCTGGTGCTGACCCAATCAAACATTTCTTTCCAATAGACAAATTGTACCGATCTTGATGATCGGCCACACACGTTCCAACGACATACGACATTGAATATCCAGATCTAGTATAATAGGAATGTTAAGTGTATGGGCCCCATACTCTTGAACAATAAGCACGTGCTATATGTTTAGCCTTATTCTGCACTTCTGATAAATTCTAAATTGGTGGGCTGATCCAGATTCTATATTGACTTCTAGTGTTATGTCTATGTACACAGTACCTCTAACCCCCAGAACATGAAGCTCTGTATAGGCAGCCACATCTTCTGTAATGTGAACAATTACTGTTCACAATATAGTCTTACCTTAGTGCTTCATGCGGTATTTTGCATTGCTTATTGTCTCCATCACGAAGCATCAACCTTCATTTGTCAGTCGCGCCACCTTTAAAGGAGAAGTATAGTTCAAATTAATTTTGGTTTAAAAGGGACTAAGTTAAAATTAAAAGCTGCTAAACTTCTATTCTACCCACATTGTAAGTGTTGCTTAGCCGTCAGTCTCCACAACTGGCTCAAGTCCAACTATAGTAAGAGACGGGACAGCTGCAGCACTGATGGCAAGTCATAAGGCGATTGTTCATAACTACAGCAGTATGGAAGCTACGCCCTTAGATATAGGGGTCTTTTAAATCATTTTCCCACTTTCTAGATTCTTAATTTTAGCCCAAACCCCTACCATTTAGTTTCAGGGCTACACTTAGGGCCATAGTTATTATGGAGTGTTGTTTTAACCAACATATAAAATAACACATCTGTGCGTACCAGGTCATCCATATTTTGCACAGCACTCTAATAATCAATAAAAAGGTTGCTTAAGTTGCACATTTTTCAATGCAGCCTTTAACTTCCATATGGTAGTTTACAGCAAGGTACCTCTGCCATTTTAATCTGCAGTTAGTTTGCTGTCTTTTAAGTCTGTGAAAAATTTGATGGTACAGATGTGAAGTCAAGCCTTTCAGTAACTTCCAACTTTTACTTCCGCTTCACACCATCGGTTCGCACAGTGCTCAATGTGCTTTCTCAAGGGAGTGAGAGAGAAGCTGTGTGAGCAACTATATTGCAGTTATAGCGAACCTTTTAGAGCTGTTTCCCAACTGCAACCCAAAACCCCACTTTTCATTGGATAGTGCTACAATGATCATTTTAACCTGAATCTAATACAGTGACATTAACCCTACATTATTAGACAGGAGTTTGAGATCTAAATAGTGACATAACCCTACATTATTAGACGAGAGTTTTGAGATCTAATAGGACATTAACCCAATTATTAGACAGGAGTTTGATCTAATAGTGACATTAACCCTACATTATTAGACAGGAGTTTGAGATCTAATACAGTGACATTAACCTCACATTATTAGATAGGGGTTGATATCTAATACAGTGACCATAAACCCTACATTATTAGACAGGAGTTTGAGATCTAATACAGTGAACCATAAACCCTACTTATTAGAGAGAGTTTGATCTAATACAGTGACATTAACCCTACATTATTAGACAGGAATTTGAGATCTATACAGTGACATTAACCCTGCATTATTGACAGTTTGAAATCTAATACAGTGACATTAACCTCACATTATTAGACAGGAGTTTGAGATCTATACAGTGACATTAACCCTACATTATTAGACAGGAGTTTGAGATCTAACACAGTGACATTAACCTCCACATTATTAACCCAGGAGTTTGAGATCTATACAGTGACATTAACCCTACATTATTAGATAGGAGTTTGAGATCTAATACAGTGACATTAACCTCACATTATTAGATAGGAGTTTGAGATCTAAACACAGTGACATTAACCCTACATTATTAGACAGGAGTTTGAGATCTAATACAGTGACATTAACCTCACATTATTAGACAGGAGTTTGAGATCTAATACAGTGACATTAACCCTACATTATTAGACAGGAGTTTGAGATCTAATACAGTGACATTAACCCTACATTATTAGACAGGAGTTTGAGATCTAATACAGTGACCATTAACCCTACATTATTAGACAGGAGTTTGGGATCTAATACAGTGACATTAACCCTACATTATTAGACATGAGTTTGGGATCTAATACAGTGACATTAACCCTACATTATTAGACAGGGATTTTAGATCTAATACAGTGACTTAACCCTACATTATTAGACAGGAGTTTGAGATCTATACAGTGAACTAACCCTACATTATTAGACAGGAGTTTGAGATCTAATACAGTGACATTAACCCTACATTATAGATAGGAGTTTGGGATCTAATACAGTGACATTACCCTACAATTAGACAGGAGTTTGGAGATCTAATAGTGACATTAACCCTACATTATTAGACAGGGTTTTGAGATCTAATACAGTGACATTAACCTCACATTATTAGATAGGGGTTAGATATCTAATACAGTGACCATAACCCTACATTATTAGAGAGGAGTTTGAGATCTAATACAGTGACCATAAACCCTACATTATTAGAGAGGAGTTTGGGATCTAATACAGTGACATTAACCCTACATTATTAGACAGGAATTTGAGATCTAATACAGTGACTAACCCTGCATTATTAGACAGGAGGTTTGAGATCTAATAGTGACATTACCCTCACATTATTAGACAGGAGTTGAGATCTAATCAGTGACATTAACCCTACATTAACATGAGTTTGAATCTATACAGTGACATTAACCCTACATTATAGACAGGAGTTTGAGATCTAATACAGTGACATTAAACCCTACATTATTAGACAGGAGTTTGAGATCTAACACAGTGACATTAACCCTACATTATTAGACAGGAGTTTGAGATCTAATACAGTGACATTAACCCTACATTATTAGACAGGAGATTGAGATCTAATACAGTGACATTAACCCTACATTATTAGACAGGAGATTGAGATCTAATACAGTGACATTAACCCTCCTTATTAGACAGGAGTTGGGATCAATACAGTGACATTACCCTACATTATTAGACATGAGTTTGGGGATCTAATACAGTGACATTAACCCTACATTATTAGACGAGTTTGAGATCTAATACAGTGACATTAACCCTACATTATTAGACAGAGTTTTGAGATCTAATACAGTGACATGACCCTACATTATTAGACAGGAGTTGAGATCTAATACATGACCATTACCCTACATTATAGATAAGGAGTTGAGATCTAATACAGTGACCATTAACCCTACATTTGATTAGGAGATTGAGATCTAAGTGTGACCTTAACCCACCCTACATTATTAGACATGAGTTTGAGATTTAATACAGTGACCATTAACCCTACATTATTAGACATGGTTTGAGATCTAATACATTCATTAACCCTACATTATTAGACAGGAGTTTGAGATCTAATCACAGTGACTGTTACCCTACATTATTGATAGTTTGATTCTAATACGTGACCATAACCCTACATTATTAGACATGAGTTTGGGATCTAATACAGTGACATTAACCCTACATTATTAGACAGGAGTTTGAGATCTAATACAGTGACATTAACCCTACATTATTAGACAGGAGTTTGAGATCTAATACAGTGACATTAAGTTTGAGATCTAATACATTGACATTAACCCTACATTATTAGACAGGAGTTTGGGATCTAATACAGTGACATTAACCCTACATTATTAGAACAGAGTTTGGGATCTAATACAGTGACCATTAACCCTACATTATTAGAAATGAGTTT
The DNA here is from genome assembly GCA_019447015.1 of Hymenochirus boettgeri. Taxonomy (NCBI): domain Eukaryota; kingdom Metazoa; phylum Chordata; class Amphibia; order Anura; family Pipidae; genus Hymenochirus; species Hymenochirus boettgeri. Next base: position 78,391,981 of record CM033476.1, on the reverse strand, counting down.
GGGATCTAATACAGTGACATTAACCCTACATTATTAGACATGAGTTTGAGATCTAAATACAGTGACATTAACCCTACATTATTAGACAGGAGTTTGAGATCTAATACAGTGACATTAACCCTACATTATTAGACAGGAGTTTGAGATCTAATACAGTGACATTAACCCCCCTACATTATTAGACAGGAGTTTGAGATCTAATACAGGTGACCATTAACCCTACATTATTAGACAGGAGTTTGAGATCTAATACACTGACCATTAACCCTACATTATTAGATAGGAGATTGAGATCTAATACAGTGACCATTAACCCTACATTATTAGATAGGAGATTGAGATCTAATACAGTGACATTAACCCTACATTATTAGACATGAGTTTGAGATTTAATACAGTGACCATTAACCCTACATTATTAGACATGAGTTTGAGATCTAATACAGTGACATTAACCCTACATTATTAGACAGGAGTTTGAGATCTAATACAGTGACTGTTAACCCTACATTATTAGATAGTTTGAGTTCTAATACAGTGACATTAACCCTACATAATTAGACAGGAGTTTGAGATCTAATACAGTGACATTAACCCTACATTATTAGACAGGAGTTTGAGATCTAATACAGTGACATTAACCCTACATTATTAGACAGGAGTTTGAGATCCAAAACAGCAGAGATGAATGTTGTATCATGTGACCTCTCTGTGCTATAGACAGGTGCTACACTTTCCCACTGGCCTTCTGGTAACAAACTCTGGTGAATTCTGCTGTGCCCACAGAGAGCTGTGCCCCCTCTGACATGCATGCAACAGATTCGCCACCACTGCTATATTGCATCTCACTGTGCTAAGAGAAGGGAGACAAATTGTGAAAGCAACTACAGCTCTAAATGAAAGACTATCAGGGTTATTCAATAAAAGTTAAAATGGTGCTAATTTTGCCCCAACCAATCAGATGTTAGCTTTCAAGTGTTAAATAACATCTGATTGGTTGGGGCAAATTTAGCACCATTTTAAACGATAAGAACTTTTATTGAATCTCCCTGAATATGTATTTAAATAGGCCTCTTTGTTGAGGAATTACTAATGGACAGATAATTTTGTTTATAGTTTTTGCATGCAGACCGAAAGCAATTTTAGCTGGATATCCAATAATATTCTTCTTTGTTTGTATGCATAATTTTGCTCATTAGTTGCACTTTAGATTTTTTATCATGAAAAAGCTTAAGTGCAACTAATGAGCAAAATTATGTAAAATTAAGCCAACTAAACTTAACAAAATGAACATTTACAAAAATTGCTTTCATGTATTAATGGAGAAGGACAGGTTATAATGTAGGCAGGGTTTGCTAAACATTTACACAGATGTTTCTTTGGTGAGAATTAGCAAACTCAGTTGATACATGGCTTTATTAGCAATTTCTAGGCAAAGAAATGTCAGGAATAAAAAAAATGGAGCAATAAACTGGTGATCCAGACAGGGCTGTGGAGTCGGAACATAAACCTTTGACAGACTCCTCCTCCGTTTACGATCCCTCTGACTCCATGTAAATTATAAAAACACATTTCATCACTGCCAAACCTCAGCAAATGTAAAACTATAAAAATATGCAGGGAGATTCAATAAACGTTCTTACTGTTAAAAATGGTGCTAATTTTGCCCCAACCAATCAGATCTTATTTAACATTTGAAAGCTAACATCTGATTGGTTGGGGGAAAATTAGCACCATTTTAAACGATAAGAACTTTTATTGAATCTCTGGTGTCTGCTTTTTACCAGTACTGTTTTTATCAAGAGGCTATTTAGTATGAAGTACAGTAGCAGCATATTTAAACAGCAAGAACATTTCTACCAGTATTAAAAAAATATAAACCACTTTACTCAGACTTAAAGGGCATGCCCACCTCTCCCACATAAACATACTTACCATCCCCACCCCTGGTTCGCAAGCCTTACTTAACTCCCCAGCATTCATTAGATAGGCTCCCTGCACTCCACCGTCCTCTTCCACATTCACCAAACCACAGAAGTCAGTCACAGCCATGATTACGTATATCACCACCAATGAATGAGGAAGGGGGTAGATAGCTACCCAAAATGTTGAGTTATGTAGTTGGCACAATAAATACTGAACAAGTTACACCTATTAATTTATTGAGCATACTTCATACTAGTCCACTGGTAGAGGACCCACAAAAGGTTTACACCAGATCCTTTACATGACCAATGAATGAGCTACTGAAGGAACCTCTACTCCTAATGAGCCAGTACAGCTTTAGAAGGTGGCAACAACCAAGGAAAAAGGACAATAGAGTCCGCTCTGGAATGCGGAGGAGTTAGGCAAGGTATGTGAGGTTGGTGTTTTCAGGGCATTCGAAGGTAATTATAACATTGCTGGGAGTGGAATTTAAAGGGCATGTCCACCCCCAAATCTATAATCCCCCCAACTACTGGCCCCACCATGTAGTGTAGTTTAATCCTTACCTCACATCCCAGCTCCATAGGGTTCTCCTGTAGACCCCCCCCCCCCCAAAGTCCCAAAACTAACCACCAGGAGGATAGCAGGGCTCTGCCTGCTAGCTGGCCTCCGGTAGATATTTGTCATGCGTACTGCAGCCCTTCTCCCCCCCTCCCTCTCCCTCCCGTTCTACTATCCCTCCCCCTAGCTTTAAAACCCCCTTAATATGCTGCTCCCCCATGTCCCCCAGCCCCAACCGCATACATTTTTTTTTCAAAAAGCTCCCCAAACTCTTACTTACCTCTCCTCTTTCCTCCGCTGCACTGAATGACAGGCAGCCGCGTCCGTGATTGGCTGCCGCTCAGCCAATCACAGACGTGACTGCCGGTCCCGCCCCTCTGCTTGCATTCTCGCAAGCAGAGGTCCGGCAGTGCGGCAGAGGAACGAGGGGAGGTAAGTAAGAGTTTGGGGGGCTTTCTGAAAAAAATTTATGCGGTTGGGGCTGGGGGACATGGGGGAGCAGCATGTTAAAAAAATTTTTTACAGGTGGACATACCCTTTAACTTTTATCTAGATAAATAAAGAGAACCTAGAAACAAATCTGCTTCTGAAATAGACGTTATTAACTGACAACTTCACATACCAAATAATTGCTTTTGACTAAGCTCCACTCCACAGCCCTGGTTAGAGAATGTAAGTTAGCAAAACATTGTGACTTCATGTACAATTTTCATTCATTAGTTTGTATATTGCATACTGGATTTTGTTCTGCAGCTGAATTTTCTACTTGCATTCCTCCTTTTGTGTTCCAGCTGCCATCTTGAATTCCTATCATGTGTTAATCTTTGCAAAACTCTTAGGGACAGTAAAGGCTCCTGGTGAATTGCAATGCAAACTTTTACAGGACTGGCGTGTTAAGACGTGATAACCACTACAACATTGGGTAGCTCAACTTTATTTCTGCTTTTCTCTTCTGCAAGCGGCAATGCATCACCCTGTATTTTTCACAGCATTGGTTTTGCAATTGTTCGTTTGTAGAAGCTGTCCTGCTCAATTCTGCAGGTTCTTTACATGTTAGCGCCCCCCCCCCCCCCATCTTAGGGTTTAAAAAATACACATAGCATTGTGCATGGCAAATAATGCAATTAGTTCTGTCTGTTGCGGGAACTTGACAAATGATCCAAGAACACCCAACCAGCAGATAGGAAGTCAAAATGGGACCTTAAAGGAGAACTAAACTTACAGGGTTATTCAATAAAAGTTCTTATCGTTAAAAATGGTGCTAATTTTGCCCGAACCAATCAGATATTATCTCCCAGTTAATTTTTTTAAATTCTTATGTAAGCTTTTCTCCACAGAACACCCAAATATTGTAAGATTCTTCTCTGGTAAGCTGCATTTGAGAAATAGATTCTGTAGTGAAGGAGGCTTCCATGTTGTTGCCAGTACAACTCGCATCCCATGTAATCTTCAAACAGCTCCCTGGCCCCATTGTTCAGTCTCTATGCACAGTTTCTCGCTTCTGTTACTAGCAAAATATAAAGTTCCTAAATGTACCTATATTCTTTGTTGTATCTCTGGTGACGCAACATATAAACCATGTTTTAGGAACATATAGCCCAGGAAGACAGGTTCAAATCCCATGGCTAACTTTTTTTTTTTGTTGTTTGTTTCCATTATGTTTCTAGAAAAATAGAAAGTTTCAATATGTCTATATTTATAGCAGCTTTTTTAAAATTAACCAATCAATGTGAATTGCCGACAGTCTTACTGGAGAAATACAAAATAGCTGATTTTGCCAACATTTTTTTCCTAGCAAAATATAAAGATTTCAAATGTACCTACATCTCCTGCATGTGAAGTGGTGGCTCACTTCTAAAAAGCTGGTTTTAAAAACACAGAAGTCTGGGTAACAGGTTCACATACGCAGCCTTTTTTTAGTTCCATTTTGTTCCTAGCAAAAGTAATTTTTACATGTACTAATATTCCACTTAGTAGCACTTGTGGGATAGTGGTAGAATGGTCTCTTTATAGCAGCCACAGCAAAAGGAGAGGTGAGACACAGCTTTTGGTATCTTTGTGAATGTGAAGTTTCTATGTGGGAAATGTTGTCTGGATACTTTAGTTCCCCTTTAAGAAATTACCAGTAGTACTTTTTTGTTAGCTGCAAAACTAAAATGAGACATATTCTCTCCTTTATCCCCTACATGTGGTACAATTTTAGTCTAAATCAGCTTTTTATTGCCACAAACATATCTCACACAGAATTTCAGTGGAAAACTAACAATCCAGCTGGAACATTTCACCTGATGTTTGTGGCAACAAATCATATTAGTTACGCAATGTGCAACCCCATTTTCCTACTCCATTGGGTAGGAAAACTTTGAGGAGGCTGTGAATTATTCTTGAGCTGATACAAAATTTAGAGCAGAAATCAAAGTGGTGTCTGAAGCACAAGTGCTCCCCAGGCAGAACACAAGCCAACGTTCAAATGCAGGACAAGTCCCACAGCTATTCCTGATGAAACTGTAGAATACACAGTAAAACCTGTGCAATCTATTCCACTAAACCTCCATTAAACTGTGGAACAATCTTTTTACCAATACTATTGGACTACTAAAGGACCATACATTTTAATGCTTACTTTAACAGAACTTTTATTCCAATATTTGCTAAAGGACATAACTTGTATGGTACCTGCCCCCAATACCAACAGATATATTCAGCAATTTATTAGATGTATTACTAACCAGATTAAGGATTATCGTCCCAATTCTAGACGAGTAAACTGGCTCCTCCCTCCATGCAGAATCGAGGGGAACTTAAAATTAAGTATCTGGTTAAAAATGCATGAAATAAACTGGTAAATATAAAAGTTGGGGTTGTGGGCAGATAATTTACAAGTCCCTAATTTTGGTTTTAAAGCTGAACATGCCTTCTGCCATCTGCCTGTGTTTGGGAGCTGGGTTGGAACTGAATTTATTTTGTGATAGATATTATTTGATTTGTATCTGATACAGTATCTGGATCTAACAGTATTGTTGTCCTCCCTTCTTCCCCTCCGTTTTCTGGCCTCCACTTTCTTCCGGCCCTGTTTGAATTTAGAATAAACATATTTGCAGGTTCTGCTCAAGTAGACAAATTCTTGTTTTGTTTCACATTCTTAAAAAGTATACTGCTAGAAAAAAAAAGAAATAAAAGCAGACACACATCTGGAACTAGCTGCTTTTTCTGTGACTTATACAAAACCCAAAGTTATACTTTATCTAGCCTCATATTTTATTATTATTTGCATTTTTAAGGAACCATGTATAAGATTGTGTGTTCACCTCCAAACTGTCCCGGATTGTCACCTTAGTCCTGTTTGCTCTGCATTGTCCCAGCCTGCAGTGTCAGGGTGTATTGGGAGCTGCTTATACCTAATACCCACATAAATTGTTTTGCTTTGGATTCTTTCAAAGTCCTGCCCAGACAGTTAAAGGGTATGTCCATCCCTAATAAAAACTCTATACGTGCCCCCCCCCCAAACCCCAATTACATTTTGCTTAAAATGTATAATGCTCCCAGAAAGAGAAATTATACTTACAACCTCCACAATCCACCACCACTTGCTCCCTCTCCACTGCCACTACGTGCCTTTTCCATTCACGAGCAGCAGCAGTGGAGACTTGTCTGGTAATGGCCATCAGCCATGATGTCACTCTCACAGCCATAACGGATGGCCTTACCAGGTAGTAGCAGAGAGCTGCGGAAGTGGATTGTGCAGGTTGTAAGTATAATTTCTCTTTCTGTGAGCATTATAATACATTTTAATCAAAACATAGCTAGGGTTTTAAGGGGTCCTGGGTAACATACCAATTTTTTATTGGGTTGGACATACCCTTTAAAGTAAGTAGCACAGCATATTCATTACTGTATGACAGTCTGGGCAGCACTTTGAAGGAAACTAAAAGTTTCCAGTGTATGAGAGTCTTGGGGATATAACCACATTCATTAACCAGCTCATTAGCCAGTATAGTCAGCCCTCCAGTACATTAGCCAACGTAGTCTGTCCTACAGTTCATTTGCCAGTGTAGTCAGCTCAACAATGTAAAATGGCAGTAGTGGTCTTTAAAATGGGCATTTCCTCAAGAAAGTGGGTGTGGCTTTGGACAAGTGGGCACAGCCAAAGATTTTTGGCAAGCTCACACAGTTTACATTTGTCCCTCATTGGACTTTCCAAATGTTGGGAGGTATAAAATGCCACAGCAAGCTTTGTATAGTTGCAGTGGGAAAGGTCACTGTAAAGTGGCAGATTTCAGAGGCAAAGGTTTTCTCAAGAGAGTCTTTATGGGCTAAAGTATTAAAAAAATAAAAAAAGACAACGTTAGCCCAGAGGACTTAAGTATTTCTCTATCAGGCAGTTTTTTCATTTAAAAGATACTAAGAAGTGGTCACACACATTGCATTTCACTTTTTCTTAGCTTTACTCTGCATGAAGGCAGAGAGGCTCAGGGAAAATAAAAACCCAAACTTAAAGAGATCATTAAAAACAGAACATGTCTGACTAATGGACAGTTCATAAACCATTTACAGTGATCCCATAAGGACAGATATCAGCAACAAGCTACCCGGGGTAACAAATCTTTCTAGACAAGTTCTGGAACTTATTGAAACTAGTTTTGGTCTAAGAAATGCTGGCAGTACAGACTCCACATAAAGCACAGAAAAAGGCAATTCTCACATACACTAATGGAATTCTTGAACCATGGGATGCATAGAAATACTTACATTTTTCTCTTTCAATGGGTAAGGGGGTCACATTTTAGCAACTCTATCTACCATGCTGTGCAACCCTGCTCTAAGCCAGTATTGATTAAATGCACAAAAACACATTTTAAAACTAGTATGCATCCTACAGGAACATATTGAAAGAAAACAGCCCAATTAAGAAGGAAAATGGTAGAACAACATTCCTTACCTAAGAGAACCAAGTGACCATGCTGGTGCACACATATTTTTATTTATTTCTTGTACAGGTAGCAGAGGAGGCAGGCATTGATATTAAGAACTAGTGGCCCTTCAGGTCAAAGTTTGACTGTTTCTGGTTGTAGGGGTGGTTCTCTACAGGTACGAGAAATATAATTTTGGGGGTGAATAGGCCCTTTAAATTTGTAGCTAAATTGAATACACACAAACAATTCATGAAGTTTAGATGTAACACACACACTCAAATATATATCCAATACTATTGCAGATAGTGCCGGGAAATGAGTAACATTTTTGTGATTGCACCACTTCCCTTCATACTCATTTAGTAATTTAGCATAATTTAGTAAGTCTTACCTGGAACATGTTGGAGATTATTCTAAAAGTTATATTTTTTTTAAACGTGTAAAGCTCAAAAAAACTAAAAAAATCAGTTATTGGGGGGGTTCAGTTCAACAAAAATTTACCAACTTTTAAAACTACCAACACATGGGTATGCATTTCTCCAGACAAGTAGTGACATGATACCTAAACTGCCTCCCACACTATAATAAGAACTGACTTAAAGTCCCTTTAATGCACCACAATTAAAACTGTTGTAAATAGGATGAACATTGTTTTGTTGTTTTTTTAAGCTGACAAAAGCAGCAACAGACAAATTAGGGATTCCGATATTATAGGAAGTGTTTTCTTGCAGCAGCAAACCAACATCTACTAAACACTACTAATGACATGCCTATCATGAACAACTAATAAATGTTCAGTCAAATTTGAGAATATCAGCTACCACTATACAACAATCTATATTACATGTACTATAAAGATAAATGTATTCTACATGTGAAAAAATACCTGCAGCCTAAAGTGCAAAGAACAATAAAATAAGTTACTAAACATGGACGGCATAATTACACGAAAACATTAAAGTCACAATTATGCCTGCCTTGTAAATGTTTTAACTTTTAAATAAAGTCACCGAAGTTAACCTTTTAAACATTTATTAAAAAGTTTCAAACTGCGGGGAAAATTTTTTTTAAAGCCGGTTAGTGCATAAGGAAAAATGTTAGAAAATGGAAAGTGTCACAAAAATAACAGTTAAAAAATGTATGTATATATTATATATGAACACCATAAAATGCAAAATTCTGTATCAGGATTGCATTGATGTCAAGAAATGAAGTGTCTCTTAGTGGAATAAAAATAGTCAGTCTTCCCATCCGCCAGTCATCTAAGAACTATTTTAGTATTTCTGGCTTTAAAAAAAAAAAAAAAAAACACACACTATTAGAGTCATGTTAACTTATTTTAGCCATATTTTTCACTGGAGTGTTGAAAATGCTACCTTTCTATAGCTACTCTCTGTGCATTATAAACAGCCAGTCTAATTTGGGTAAATAAGTTTGCAATTTTATTTAACCCTGACAGGTTTTAGGTCAGTCACATTAATGAAGGCTCAGGGTCCACTTGAGCTCCCACTTGCTCCCTCTCTTGAACCAGGCGCTTGTTCTCTTCCTTTACCTTATCAAGCTCTAACTCTAATTCCTGAATTTTTGAGTCCCGCTGTTTAACAACATGCGAGGTGGACAAAATCTGGAGTCTTAAATGGTTGTTTTCTTCCTCCATCCGACTTAAACATTTCTCAAGCTCCATGTATTCCCGTATCAACTCCTGCTTGTTCATGTCCTGCAGGCTCTCTGCATGGTACCTTTCATAGGTCTCAGAGAAGTCCTTTTGCAAAAATTCTTCTCCCTCCTGGCCTCCCATTCCATCACTGCCAGTTTCATCCTCATCTTCCTCCAAGTCATCCTCAGAAGTGTCTGCTTTGCAGGATGAATTAATATTAGAAAGGGGGATGGCACCTGTTGCCTTCCTTTGAGGGGGGCACAGGTCTGGTTCTTCTTGGTCATGATCCTCCATTAGGAACTGGGTGGTATTATAAGGTGCCACGGGCAGACCCTTGGCAATCATTTCTGCTCGAATCCTTGATGCCCTCTGAGACACACGTTCTTCAAGCAGCTTCTTTTCCTCCCAGGTGAGCTTATTGTAGGGCTTGTATCGCCTCTTCTTTTTGGATCGAAGCCTCCTGTGCCTCTTTTTGCCAAGTTCTTTCCACTCTTCATCTGGGTGGTCTTTCGCCTTGTCCAGATGCCCCAGCTTTTCGAAGCTGCCCTCCTCTTTGTCGGGGTCCTCCTGATCTGGGTAGGACTCAGCAGAGGGTTTGCTTATCAGGCACTCCTCTCTCTCCACCTCTTCCATTGGTTTCCACCCACTGGCTTCCTTGCTGGCCAGCAGGGAACCCCCACTTGCCAAACTTTTGCAGGGGAGTGCGGACTCACAGATTCCCACCTCAGACATTTCATCCAGTTGTATCCTGTTTGTGGCTATTAGTCCATAAACTTTACTGGAAACCTGTGTCCATAGAAACAACTGTCAGATTTTGCCTCAGAATCCCAGTTCTTTTCTGTTTTGGCAATAAATATTATTGTTTCAGGGTGTCCTCCAATCAGCTTTCCCTGTCAGTGTTCTACCAACTCTCCGCCTCCATGTGCAGGCAAAGAAGCAGAGGCTGCAGTGGAATGCAGCTGTTAGACACTGCCACCAGCTGGCCCCTGTTTAACTCACACAAACAAAGCCGCTCTGCCACAAACAACAGCTCTCGTCAACGTTCAACCTCCGACTGTTACTTGCAAGGCTGGGACTAGTTCTTTTATAGCCAACCCCGCCCCCGTTTTCTTTTACGCATACTCCGCTTCTATCGCGCAGATGGTTTCTGGTTCTTGTAGTCCGCATAGCCAATCAATTGAAACAAGAAATAGCTCCTAGGCACTACCGTTCCCACAAGCCTAATCGAATTCAAGCACGCACACGAGAGGCCACCTCCTTCGAAAGCCTATTGGTTAAATATTAAGACAAGCGGTTGCCTAGTGGGACTCTCTACGCCTATTGGATAACATTCTTGCCATTCAAGAACCCGTACATCCAATCGGAGAGAAAAAAATGGCCCGGTCTATGGGCTGTACCATGTATACATTTCCGAGGGGGCAACTGTTTTGTAGAATTCATTTAGATGGCTATTCGCGCCAACATGTCTTTATAGGGAGTGACTGGGACTGATTACAAAATGGTCTAGTTGCATTTTATTCTTCTGATAAAAATACTACAAAACGTAGAATAAATTGTATTAACAAGCACCCCCCCATGGGTTTTACGAATGAACTATACCCTTCTTCAGAAAAAAAAAATAGTCCCACAGAAATAACAGACTATGCCATCGCTGTACAATACGCGAATCCATCATTTTATTTAGACTTTGTTTTCTTTTACCAATCTTCAAATGGTATTAGTGTGCTGTAAAGGTTTATTTATATTGTTTTGGGTTTTTAAAAAAAAAAATTATATCTGATCCCTCCACTGTATGAAATGAGAGGAAGCATCCGCTGCTGAATATAGATCCGTCTAAAAAAAAAAACCCATGTATTGTTTTAGGCCTATCAGGAAGTGTGTAGCTTGCACATGGCAGGATGGAAGGTGTAGGCCCCTGACATTGATTGATTATGATTGTTCCCAACAATTTATACATTGCAGCAAAAGTAAAATATATTGGGGTATTTTATAGCGTTATATGGTAGGAATTGTAAGATTATAGTCTTATAATCCAGGAGACGGAAACCAGAAGCCACAAAGGGGTAGGTTATAATAATTAATGCACCCTGAACTGTAAATTAAAGGGATATTAAAAATCACTTTGGAGTTCCGTGCCCTGTATAAAAGGTACTCGGCCTGCAGCCTCGTGCTTTAATATCGTCACAGAACCTCTTGGAGACTTCTAATTTCCTTATAATTTACAGTTGGGGGTGCATTATCCACTGTATAGCTAATATCCTTATAATTTACAGTTGGGGATGCATTATCCACTATATAATTAATATCCTTATAATTTACAGTTGGGGATGCATTATCCACTATATAACTAAATGAATATCCTTATAATTTACAGTTGGGGGTGCATTATCCACTATATAACTAATATGCTTATAATTTACAGTTGGGGGTGCATTATCCACTATATAACTAATATCCTTATAATTTACAGTTGGGGGGCATTATCCACTATATAATTAATATCCTTATAATTTACAGTTGGGGGTGCATTATCCACTATATAACTAATATTCTTATAATTTACAGTTGGGGTGCATTATCCACTATATAACTAAACTAATATCCTTATAATTTACAGTTGGGGGTGCATTATCCACTATATAACTAATATTCTTATAATTTACAGTTGGGGGTGCATTATCCATTATATAACTAATTTCCTTATAGTTTACAGTTGGGGTGCATTATCCACTGTATAACTAATATCTTTATAATTTACAGTTGGGGGGTGCATTATCCACTATATATATTGTGGAAAGTGGGAATTGTCACCTCTTCCCTTTAATACATGTAAAATGGCTTGTCCGTGTTTAAGTTAGAGGCGTGATTTGGTTTAGTTAGGGGCAGGCATGTCAAACTGGAGACCCTCCAAATGTTTTAAAAACTACAACTCCCAGCATTTCTTAGCTGTGGAATGTTGATAGCTGTAGTTTTCAAACATCTGGAGGGCTGCAAGTTTGATAACCCTTAAGCTGAGTACAGACATTTCCGATAAACGTTCAAATTCCGTCGGTACACAATCTGTGTAAAAGACATTTAAAGGGGAAGTTCAGTGTAAATATATATGCTTTTAAGAAAAAAGATCATTACTTTTCATTCCCAATGACCTTAAAGGACAACTCCACCCCCATAATAGCATATTTTAGAAAGAATGGCCTCTTTAAAATATGTTGATATATTATAGTTTGTCTTATGAATTCATTACTGAAGCCTGCTATGCTTCTGGATGCCTCATGGAAACTTAGCCATTTAGAAACCTGTACTGAGCCTGGGCATGCTCAGAAGAGGCAGCTAGGGGATTAACATTCAGTCATTGGCTGTCAAATCCATAACTGACAGTTACTAACTGGAAGAACCAGAAAACAGAAACAGGAAACAGGACATTGTGCAGGATTTCAGGTTAGACTTATATATTTTACATTTCAAACAATTACCGTTTAGGGTTTTGGGGGCTGATTTACCTGTATGTAAGTTTTCATTTTAGGGCTGGACTTGCCCTTTAATCTGTCCATTTATAATTTTGTCTGTGTATAAATAAATACTTCTGAAATACTGACTTCCTGTTTGCAGGACCCCTAGTAGAGACCGTTATGGTCTTGCCCTTGACCCAGCGCCTGGGTTGATTCAGTTGCTCAGTAGAGATCTGAGCATCTTTGACCCACCCAACAGCCAATCAGTAGAAATTACTGTTAGGAACATTCCAAGGAAGTGGTGCATTCTGAGAAGAAGAAGGACCGTTAGAATCTGAAATGTCAGCTCACTAATGTCAACAGCAGGGAACAGCAATGGGAATGAAATCAACTGATTTTTCAGAACGGGAGAGAATATGTAAAATAACTATGTATATGTAATACAAACCAAGAATTTTTAAAAAACTGATATTTTCCACTGAACTTTCCCTTTAACTGTCCTGTCCCTCTCCCACTTAATAACATGTATCCTTCGTTCTGTACCTTTAGACCTCCTCTTCCCCTTGTATTTGATCCCTGTATAGACCTTCATTGCCAGTGACCTCTGTAGATATTCAGCATTAAGCTGTTCCTACCCCAACGTTAAATATTTACAGGGAGATGTAATAAAAGTTCTTATTGTTTAAAATGGTGCTAAATTTTTTCCCCAACCAAATCAGATGTTATTTACCATTTGAAAGCTAACATCTGATTGGTTAATTTTCTATCATTAAGTTGGGTACACACAGTACAGATGTTTCAAAGATGACAGATCTGCAAGATCCTGTCTGTCTTTCTTCAAAGATCTAGATACACACAGTCCCAAGTGTTCTCCCTATGCACAACATCATATACACAGCATATACACATCGTATACGCATCATATACACATCATATATACAGCATATATACAGCAAATACACAGCATATACACATCATATATACAGCATATACACAGCATATACACAGCATATACACATCGTATACGCATCATATACACATCATATATACATCATATACACAACAAATACACATCGTACACACATCATATACACAGCCTATACACGTCGTATACGCATCATATACACATATATACAGCATATACACAGCATATAGGCATCATATACACATCATATATACTGCATATACACAGCATATTCACATCGTATACACATCATATACACATCATATATACAGCATATACACATCATATATACACAGCAAATACACATCATATACACATTATATACACATATGTACAGCATATACACAACAAATACTCATCATATACACAGCCTATACACATAGTATACGCATCATATACACATCGTATACGCATCATATACACAGCATATCCACAGCATATACACAGCAAATACACATCATATACACATTGTATACGCATCATATACACATCATATACACATCTTATACGCATCATATACACATCGTATATACAGCATATACACATCATATACACAGTATATACACATCGTATACACATCATATACACAGCATATGCACAGCAAATACACATATACAAATCGTATACGCATCATATACACATCATATACAAATCATATACACAGCATATACACAACATATACACAACATATACACAGCAAATCCACATCATATACACAGCACATACACAGCATATATGCGCATCATATACACAGCATATACACAACATATACACATCAAATACAAAGCACATACACAGCACATACACATCATATATGCATCATATACACAACATATACACAACACATACACAAAATATACACATCATGTACACAGCGTATACACAGCATATACACATCATATACACAGCATATATACAGCATATATACAGAATATACACAGCATATACACAACATATACACACCATATACACATCATATACACAGCATAGAGAGAACGTTTGGGACTGTGTTTCCCCTAAAGGGATGCTACCACAGCTGAGGAAATTTTTCGTTCGTTCGAGAAAGCCGCTACACTCACTAGCGATAAAGCCCGGATAGCGTTGGATTTGACACTATCGGGGCTTGTTCTGAACCAGAATATAGATGCACATGGAACGGACAGTTACATGTTCTTTGAACTCTAATGCGCAAGTCAAATTGAACTGTGTAAGTTGATAGTTTTCACAACCATTTTTTTGTCAGGACTTGACAATGTGTGGCAGATCACAAACTCACAGATTCTATTGGATTCTCTATTCAGGCTAGGTTTCTTTATTTTAACATAAATGGCCTGGCCTTATTGACACCTCTTTTGAACCAATCCTGTTCCTTAGCCAAATTTGTTGATGTAAAGTTCAGCAGAAAATATTATTTATTATTATATTATTAATATAATATATAATATGCTAGGTTATATTATGCATACCTAGTTATTCCTCATATTCTTTTCCATTTTAAAAAAAATGAGTTGCATTTTTACCCTTTGCTATTCCCTGCTGTTCATTTTAATGAGCTGACATTTTAGGTTCTGTAACAGTCCCTCTTCCTAGAATGCATACTTACCTTGGAATGACCCTAACACTTAAAGGGACAATTCAGTGGAAATGATCAATATTTGTTAAATTGTTAGTTTGTGTAATGACTTCTTAGCTATTCTACATATTCTCTCCCATTTTGAAAAATCAGTTGATTTCATTCCCTTTGCTGTTCCCTGCTGTTGACATTAGTGAGCTGACATTTCAGGTTCTAACGGTCCTTCTTCTTCCCAGAATGCACCACATCCTTGGAACGTTCCTAACAGTAATTTCTACTGATTGGCTGTTGGATGGGTCAAACATGCTCATATCTCTACTGAGCAACTGAATCAACCCAGGGACTGGGTCAAGGGAAAGACCATAACGGTCTCTATTAGGGGTCCTGCAAACGGGAAGTCAGTATTTCGGTTGCATTTATTTATACACAGGACACAATGCTGAATGGGCAGATTAAAATATTGCTCTTTTTTCTGAAAAGCATATGTATTTGCACTGAACATCCCCTTTAAGCTAGGTACACACACTAGCGATAAAGCCCCAATCTAGTGTGTGTAAAGGCTTTTCCGAACGTCGGCTGATTGGTCACTCGGAAAAAAATAAAATTTCCCTCGGCCATGGTAGGCTCCCTATGGGAGAACGCTCAGGACTGTGTGTATCCAGATCTGTGAAAAATGACAGATCCTGTCAGTTATCTTTCAAAAGTCTGTATTGTGTGTACCCACCTTAATTTCTAGTGATTGGCTGTTTGATGGATCAAACATGCTAAGATCTCTACTGAGCAACTGAATCAACCCAGGCGCTGGATCAAGAGCAAGCCCATAAAGGTCTCTACTGTCCTGCAAACAGGAAGTTATTATTTCGGTTGAATTTATTTATACACAGACAAAATGCTGAATGGGCAGGTTATTGTATTCTAATCAATGTAGTGTAATGTTAAACTACACTGAATATGTTGAAATGTTTTCATAAAATATATTTTATGTGTAAAATATCAAAAATGAAAGATATACCTGTAAAAAAGTATACTACACTACCAAAATTCTGAGGCACACCTCTGTCCCTGACACACCCTTTGAGAAACTCTGGGTTAAGGCAGTTAGGATGGAAAAATACTGCTCTTTTTTCTTAAAAGTATTTACACTGAACTTCCCCTTTAAATGGCATCTATAGTGGGAAAATATAAATGTATCAATTTCTTTATTTCTTTCTGTGTTCTATAATTCCCCCCAACCCCCAGAGTACCTTTACTTTCTTCAGTTTCCTCTTCTGTCCCGAGATATATAAATTAAAAGAAGTCAAGATTTCAATACACCACTCCTGCTTGAGCTGTCAATCAAATCCCCTAATAGCATGCCGGTGTAGTGTGTAGGCTTAAACAAGTTTTACAGCAAGTTTCCCAATGACTCCTTCCTGCTCACCAAAATGCTTGGCAAATACTGGATTAAAAACAAAACTAAAGGGAAGGAGAATTAAACAGCTTTTACCAATTTATTGCCTGTCAAGTGTAGATCGGGCTGCAGTGATAAGGTCTGGTGCACGGTACAGCTAGGTTTCAGTCTGCCGCTGCTCTGCATCCTTATCTAACATTAAAATGTGGCCTGGGATTCCAACTGCATTACGCATGGCACGCAGGCTGCACACCAGAGTGGGGCCGCAACTGGGAGGCCATGGGGTTGAGTGTCAGCACTGACCAGCTACCGGTAAGCCGAAAGTGCCATGGGGGTGCCAATAAGTTTTCTCTAACACTGCCATGGGGGGGTTTATTTGTGTTATTGCTGGTGGTGCCAAGGGGGGTGGGTGTTATAGCTGGTGGTGCAAAGGGTGGGTGGGTGTGATTGCTGGGAGTGCCAAGGGGGTGGGTGTTATAGCTGGTGGTGCCAAGGGTGGGTGGGTGTTAATGCTGGTGGTGCCAAGGGGGTGGGTGTTTTTTGTGAGCTGGTGGTGCCAAGTGAGGTAGGTGTTATTTGTGTGCTGGCACCACAGTACAATGGGGTGGGTGTTCTGCGTAGGTCGACGTTACCAAGAGGGTTGGTGTTATTTGTCACTCCAGATGTTTAGAAACTAACTGCCAGCATCCAAAGCAAAGGTCCATTTAAATGGCAACTAAAGCCTCAAAACAAAACAGAATCAGAAGGCACCAGTGGTCATATTTTCTACCCTCAACTTATACTCGAGTCAATCAGTGTTTACTAATTTTTTTAGGTAAAAATAGGTACTTCGACTTGGATACTCGGATCGACTTATATTCGAGTATATATGGTAAATCAGACTGTGTGCAAACACGGAGCCACAGAGGAAGGTGGGAATAAGGCATCATACACAAACCTTTTTTTATGTCTGGATTGGAGCAATGTATTCATTTCACTATAGATTCCCTTTAAGATGCAGGTACACGGCTGGATCCTGATCTAAGGAATTGCATTTAGAAGGTCCCTAACACCTGGCTGTTATATGCTGATTAGGACACATTCCAGGGTATTTATTGCCAACAGATTATTTTCCAAGTCATTCTGAATTGAGAGATCCAGTCGGATGACTAGCGAAACATCTTGAAGAAGTAAAACAAGTCCAGTTGATCTAACGGAATACAACAGCTATACCATGGCCTGGTTAAATGGGAACCTTCACAAGTGTTTAATGGAAGAACAATGTCATCTTTATTGGAAGGTCGTCATTACAAGACATTTATTTCTCACTGTACTCAGTATACAAGGTCATTGAAATTGACAACAGAAGGTCCAAGAAAAACAGAGCAATGCATCATTTTGAATAAGAAAATGTTTATAGCAGCTATAAAAAAAATGTTCAGCTCTGCAACATAGAGTCCTACAACAAGAAACCAAACAAAAATGTGGACAATATTTATCAGCCTGAATTCTCCCCAGATTGGTCGGCCATGCACCCACACACAGGCTAATTTTATCGGCTTCCTCTACTTAAAGTAAAGGGAGCCAATATCAACCAATGGAAATCATGTTCAGTCACTATCGGCACACCTTGCCGATATTAGGGAAATCCCTACGGATCCGACAAGATTGGTCTAATACTAGCCATGTGTATGGCAGCCTTAAGTACATTGATCACATAGCTAAGCACCAATTAGAATTTACTTTAGAGGAAATTCATGGCTCGTGTATAAATGTCTATTTTGCAAACCTGTAGCCAATGTTGCCCAATATTTTGTTAAAGGCTCAGTGCGCAGATGTTTAGTTTCTGTGCAGATGAACAATCAGCAACTACAATACCTACATATCCCAACAGATCTGTGTGTGTGCGTAGTTCTGCGGTGTTGTGTGTGCACACATGAGTGCACAGCTTGGATGGAACAGTGTTCGAGGAATTATAGCCGGAGGTTTTTGTTTTCTCATAAACTATTTTTAAAAGGTCAGTGATTGCTGGATGGCCAGAAAGCTTAAAAGATCCTATTGTGTTGCATTTATAAACGCCAATGATGGATTATGTTCAGGTGGCCAGGCATATTTACTCTTGATAATCATTTTACACACGCATGGTCTATTGGAACATCTCAACAGTAAACCTGTCCATAAACCAAGAGTGGGCAATTTGTTTTCCCAGAGGGCCATATTAAAAACGGAGGAACAGTTCACTGCAAAAGTAGACTATTCCTTTAATGCATACTTGTCAAAATCAAGGCCCACGGGTCGAATCAGGCCCTTCTGGCCATTGTTTGTGGCCCCCAGTGACTGTACAGCATCCAAGACTTACTACATTGTTATCTCTTTGTGCAGTGCCAAGTAGTGGCGTAACTATAGATCTGCCGCAATTTGCTCTTTTTAAACAGCTGGTCGCGGTATCTAGCAGGCAGATGTAGAGTTATGACACTGCTTGTGACTGCACAAATGGGACTTGCACCAACGGATATCAGTGTAGTAAGGCTTGGATGCAGTCACTACTGTAACAACTGATCGGGTATCTAGCCGGCATTGGGGGGGGAGGTGTGACAAAGGGCCTTCCATTGGAGTTGGCTGTTCCATTACTGCGCCAGAAGAGTAAGATGGGCATTTCTGATTAGCACATGATTAGGATATAGGCAGAGGTACCAGTCCAAAACAGTGTGTGTCACAACCTTTCCTTGCCAGGACACGGCACTAGGGTTTTAAAAAAAATTCAGCCCATCACTTAGCCTGTCCTTTTGATTATGGCCCCTTATGTGGTTGAGTTTGACCTAAGAAGGTAAAAAGTTACTTAAGTAAAAAAGGTTAAAAGTTAGGACCCAGCAGAATAAAGCAAACCGTGAAGTGGTTGCTGGGCTTAAAATAATTTGGCCAAGTTATTGAACTAATTGCTTTAATTTATCCAGAGAGAAGGGCAGGCTTTTTAAGTCGCAATACAATGGTAAAGTTAAATATAAACAAATTAATTGGAAGTGCACTAGGCTTCTATTTTTTGTATGTATTGAATTTATTTGGTCTCTAGTTGCACTCTGCGTGGATGTATATTATCGCATTTCTATATATATATATTGCTTGTTGCATTGGGGGTTTGACCAAGCCTCTGGGAAATGTGTACTCCACCCACAGTGGGTCATGTGTTCAAGTACTGAAAGCTGGAGAGTTAGTCCCAAGAAAGCAAGCGAAGGA
This sequence comes from Hymenochirus boettgeri, assembly GCA_019447015.1. NCBI lineage: Eukaryota > Metazoa > Chordata > Amphibia > Anura > Pipidae > Hymenochirus > Hymenochirus boettgeri. Next base: position 78,372,335 of record CM033476.1, on the reverse strand, counting down.
GCAGCAGGTATTTCATCTCATAAAAGGCAGGTACTGATATAACGACCAAGATTACGTCTCCTAAGAAGGTAAAAAGTTACTTAAGTAAAAAAGGTTAAAAGTTAGGACCCAGCAGAATAAAGCAAACCGTGAAGTGGTTGCTGGGCTTAAAATAATTTGGCCAAGTTATTGAACCGATTGCTTTAATTTATCCAGAGAGAAGGGCGGGGTTTTTAAGTCGCAATACAATGGTTAAGTAAAATATAAACAAATTAATTGGATGTATACTAGGCTTCTATTTTTTGTATGTATTGAGTTTGACACCCCTGCTTTAATGCATTGATTGGAGACTGGGAGGTTAAGGCGCTATGCTGCTTTTATAAGGATTTTTAATAGATACTTTAAAGGAGAATTATACTCATGCGGTACCTGACTGCTTTCTGCCCCCCTACTTTAAAGGGCATCTCCACCCTCAATTTTCATTTTTGATGTATTGCAGGGCATCCCCTCCCACCCCCAACCATTATGTTAGATGTGTACAAATAGAATTCAAACTTAACTTACATGCCCTCGCTCCAGCGTCATTCTGATCCGGCTCCCTGCCTGCCGGAGCTACATGCAGGGGGTCGGATCAGCAGCCGCTATTGACTGAGAGGCAGCCAATCACAGCCGCCGCTGCCAGCAATAGAGAACTCAGCGCGAGTGAGGATCTGTAAGTACAGTTTGGATTTTATTTTTACACTTCCAATATAGCGGTTGGGAGGGGATACCATGCAATAAATATATCCCAGGTCGGGATCGGGAGGGAGGATGGGGGGGAAGGGGCTCCCCTACGCATGCTATAAGCAACTGAGAGGACAGATCAGAGGCAGAAACTGTTTGGACAGGAGGACAGCTACTACCCTTTAGTTTCCTGGACTTTGGATAAGCACAGCAGGAGAACCATAAGGAGCAGGGATGTAAGGTAAGGATTTTTAATTTCACAGTGGGGCCAGTTGTAGGTTAAATTTTAGTTTTGGGGGTGGACATGCCCATTAATAACATGTGCTCCCTAATGTCAGAGGTGGGAGAATCGTCTGTGACACTGACTGTAGGAGGAGACAGAAAGAACAAAGCAGCCGGTGGCGAAATTTCTGGCGAAATTCCATAAAGTTCCACCTTATAAAATTCAAAACCTGCAGTTCCGCCTCAAAACCAGGTTGGGGAATCTACAGCTCTTCTCTTTCACTGTGTGAAAATAGCCTTTTCAGGCTGATTCCACAGTTTTCTGTAGGGGGGGGGGTCTGAGTAACCAGGGGCACCCGCGAGTGGGCAGGGCCATGGCACCCGCGAGTGAGCGGGGCCAAGGCACCCGCGAGTGGGCGGGGCTGTAAGATAATGGGCCATGGGGGGGTGTTGCAACTGGAGGGACCAAGGGGGCCATGAGTCGGAGAGACCAGGGGGGCTGCAAAGCGGAGGAGGAGACACAGGACAGATTGACTGACAGTTTCAGAGCAGGAAGCAGGAAGTGCATGGGACCTGGTGATGCTGCTGCTGTCATATCACACACAAAAATGTAAATATCTTCAAAACTATGCAAAATAAACAATGTAAATAAATTGCAAAAATCCTCAGGGGACCACAGTTCCCCTTTAACACTGTATATGTATATTAACACTTGTATTTGTATATTGTATGTGGTCAGTGCATTGTGGAGTTGAGGTCAAGGAGAAATAATTGCTTAACTGGTTTGCTCTACTGAAAATGACCTTTATTGAAGGGCATGTTCATCCCCCACAGAAACCTTTGTATATAAAGTAATCACCCCTCCCCCCAAACTTAGTTTTCACAATACAATACTTACTTTTCTCCCGAGTCCAGATATCTCTCCTTGAACTCCTCTGGTCCCTCACTGCTGCATAGTCTCCTTGATGGCTTAGTGAGCAGTGGAGCTGTCAGTTTACCAGATCAGGACATACTGATGTATATAGGTATGTATAGTTTATTTATATATTACCATGGCGACGCATGTTAAAAAGGCAACGCACACTGGTGACTTCATAGTAGAGTGAAAAAGGCTAAAGGTGGCCATACAAATTATTATATTGGGTAAATCCAATTGTGGACCAAAGGATTTACCTAGTATCGGCAGTGTGTAGGAGCCAACGAACGTCCGTAGTCGGCATTACGGTCCGTAATTTCTGTCTGTCAGTATTGGCGTTCCTTTACTTTAAGAGAGCCAAAGCCATAACCTTGTGTATGGCCGCATGGGCAACCGATCCCCATAATACTGATCCCCATAATTGCAATGGCCTCCTTAATACATGTAGCGTTTACAGTAATAGTTAAAGGAACTGTAAACTCAAAAAACCAAGTGTTTGCCAATCATTTCTATTATACACAGGGAGGTGAGAACGCTTATTCTCACCTCCCTGTGAATAATAGTTTGCTCAGGGGACACGGACACGGCCGAACTTACCTTACCTGGCGTCCTTCTGATCTGACAGCCGAGCTGTCCTGCTCTCCCGATTGCTCGCCTATCTTTTGTATTGGCGCGCATGCGCCCAAAGATAGACGCGTGGTCGGGAGACGGGCAAAGCGGCTGTCAGATCAGAAGGAGCGAGTGGAGCGCTAACAACATGCAGCAATGTGCTGATAAAAGGGTTTTGGATGTAGGGACAAGACTTTGTCCCTACATCAGACTAATCCCTGTTGGAATATAACCTTGTAGTACTAATTACTGATAATTAAAGCTGGCCGAACTCACTGAAATCCGTTCCACTTGCAGATTTACAGATTGTGCAAAAAAGTCTGAAAATAAGAAAATACGTAAACGGACTCAATGGGAGATAAAAAAATCTGAAAGTTCCGCCTAAAACTAAGGTCTAAATAGCAATTGGTAACTTAGTGTAAATGGCTCAGGGACCTGGGAAATGGTCTGGGGAACAGGTATCGAAAAAAACACTGCCCAGTACCAGAAATTTCATGCGCTTCCTGTTTTGGTATTCCAGGTAGAATTTTCCAGATTTCTAGAAATATCGAAAATTTGGATTTTTAAATTTGCAAACTTTCGATCAATATCAAAAACAGTTCCGCGGTTCGGATTTCTGAAAAAGTCCTAATTCCGGCGGATCTGTGAAATTCGGTTTAGAACATGGAGAACAACGGTTTTCATTTCAACAAAAGATTACAGTGCTAGGAAATAGTAATTGACCTTTTATTTTTACTACCCAGGTGGTGATACATTATTCCTACCTGGTCTATTGAGACTGGCTCACTCCTTGTAAGTAGAACGTTTTGGGGCTCCCCACAAACTGCAGTATCTGCGATATAAAGGAAACCTGTACTTGTTAATTTTCATAAACATCTCATTTCCCGTTTCCTTCTAGTCTGGGACATTTTTCTGCGAGTCTTATTTCCTTTTTGTAGTACAGTATTTCCTATTATCTGGCCTCATTCCCTATTAGCTCCATTTTTCGTCCTCTTATTTCCTTGTAGTACCAGTTTCATGTCAGCCTGATTCTTTCTTCCCCATATGTATTCACTCTATTGTCCACTCTAGCACCCGGTAAAGAAGATTTTGTGAGTAGTACTTCCTTCTTTGTACCACAGGAGGTAGAAGGTTTGGCTTCCATCACATCCAATTTCTCCTCTATCATTTTCCTTTGTCATTTTTTACATTCTTGGTTTGTCTTGTCTGCATTCAGCCTGCTTAATTGCACAAAGCCGTTTATTATTAGGTACAGTGCTCCTGTGATCAGGCAGACAGTTCTAGGTAATAACACAATTCAATATGACTCAATAAGCAGCGGGATTCTGAATGTGGCCATCTAAAAGGAGATAATATGGCAATAAAATGACACACAGACTAAAAGGTAGAAGATAAATACAAGAGAAAGGGTAGGGTCCCAATGATACTTAGGTAATAGACTGAAAGCTGCATCTGTTTGGTTAATTTACTGGAGAAGGTTTCTCAAATGCAAATAGCCCAATGTTGCGGATCTAAAACTCCAGCCAGATACCAAGAGGAGGAACCTTCAGATCTTGTCCCCAGCTCTCCAGCTAGTTCTCTTGTTGAGAGCTGTAGGTTAGACACAGCATGACAGCCACAGAACCGCTGCCCTTATAATGATCTCTGAGAGCGACTGTACATTTGGCATCTAGAGGGGAAATAATGCACATTTCCTGCTGATTTGGACTGGAATCATAGGATTTTGGAACTTCTACATCAAGTACCAAATAAAATCAAGATTTTCTGACTTAATTAAAACTCTAGAGAACTACCGGTGTCTCCAAATTCCTTTGCTGAAGGTTGTACCATCTATTAAAAGGTGAGCAGATTGGGGGTTCTAACGTCTATTAAAAGGTGAGCAGAGACAGGAGACGAAGACAATCTTCATTTTCTTCTGGAATATTTATGTAACAGCCAATGGACAATGAAAGGCCAAACAAGAATGAGAAGTAGAGTCCTGGATCGAGCAGACAGTGGGAACCATGGTTTCTGCAAAAATTGGGGAAGGAAAACAGTGAGCCTTGGATGACTATCACGGCTGCAGTATATACTATAACCCATGCCATTTTATAGTTTGCCTTGATTATATTTTTTTCACATATAATGATGTGTTGAAAGAGCTTATTACACACACACACACATATATACTGATACATGTGGCTCTAATGTATAAGGCTATTTTCCTTTTACTCGTTCCCTGGCGTCTATGGCTGTTTGCATCCTCTAGTGCAGGGATTCTAAAACAGTGTGCCTCCAGATGATTGAAAACGACAACTCCCAGCATTCCCTGGCTTCCCTCTGTAGTTGAGGAATGATGGGAGTTGTCGTTTTCAAACACCTGAAGGCAAATCGTTTTAGAATTCCTGGTCTAGTGCATGTGACTTGCACATTTATAAATGTATCTGCATTTCCCTGAGGCAAACAGCTATTAGTGTTTTCATGGTAGTCTGTGTTCCCCTCAGTATGTAAATTGCTCATCCATAATCATTGCAATCCATCGATACACACAGCCATCTACCATGAGGGTATTGTGCAGTGCAGCTGAAGCCAGAGGTTATTTTGTGTCTTCATTTCAACACCACAAACCCGCTGTGCATGGCCCTAATGGTGCAGCTTGTCTTCAACAACACCAGTTAATCTCACTATTGACCTTTACTGGAAAACAGTCAGGACACTAGGCTAATGTTTCATTTATAATGTACATAGAAGGCAAAAGCAAGTACTTGACATACACAACAAATCATAATACAACCATTCTTTGCAGTGATGCAAAGGTGTCAGTCTGTTTTGAACATGTCAGAGTATAACGACATTGCATATTAAATAACACGTTCAGTGGTTATTTAAAGTAATATAAACCTGGCTGTAATAGTTGTGTTGAACACATTAGATCTGTTCCATTAATAGTCTCCTAATGTCCCATCATTAGATAGCAATTGGACAATTAAAGCTGGGTGTGTAGTATGCTTGTGAAGGTTCTCATTCATCCAGGTCATGGTATATCTGTAATATTCATTCATCCAGGTCTTTTTGCTGTTCCCGAGTTTGGGAATATATTATCTCACATTGCGCATAGAACAGATACAAATCCCCCGTTCTCTCCATTCTAACCCCTTTCTCAATACTATTACCCTCTCCCAAACGTGTATATAAGGAATTTTATTCTTACGCAAGCACCCTCAAGCGAATGGCAGGAAAAAACGTCTCTGCCAGTTAAAACCCACTTCCCATCTAGCGGAAGCTCAGAGACGGTAAGTGGCCATTTATTCCAATCTCCTTCTGTTATTAGTTAGATAGTGGTTTAACTTCCTTCAGTTGAGGGCTGCAGTCTGGCCCCAGAGCATCCTTGGTATATTTCTAAGGGTCATATTTTGTCCTATCACATCGCTAAAATAACATAGCTATCACTCTAACCACATGACAATCTGTGCTGTTACAGTTTCTGTTAAGAATATCGAGCCACAAGGGGCCACATGAAGCTGAGATCCTCGAGAATCCAGGCATCCGAGTGGGGGAAAGCGTATAAGGTCAGTTTACACATCCCCAGCAATCTGTAATAGTTTCCTACCCTGTGTGTCATATGTTTTCTCACAGAATCTCTTATTTTCTCATGAAAATAAAATATTCACGTCATTAGGTGATTTCCTTCCCCCTGTGCTGTCCCAGCAGGTTATTAAAGAGAGGGATGGCTTGAGAAAACATGATCCCACAACTGTAAGTCTGTTATAATCTCTTAGCTTTCGAGGACTAGGGTGATGGGATTAGTGTATACATAACGTATAATTATTTCATGTTAAATACTTACACTCCTTACCCTCAATGGGGGGTATTCAGTACCGATTCATTTTATAAAGGTTATAATACTCTTGAACACAAACCTGTACGTTTCTTTCTTCATATGGTCACAGCCAAAGGAGGAAAGTTTGGAGATGTGACCCAGTACAGCTGTAAATCCAAAGATTTCATTCTATTAGTAGGGGGTAGTTGGGGATTAAAGGGGACTATTTATTAACGGGGACAGTTGATACCTCAGTATGTAATTAGATAATTATATTAATTTAAAAGCTTAGACATGTTGCCCAGTGGTTTAGTTTTCCGTTCAGTTTTTCGAAAATCGTCTACTTTCGATTTTTTTCATCTAAAATTTGAAAATCCGAGTTCTGTGAAATACGGTAGTTCCGAAAGTTTCGTCAGTACTTCCAAACCCCCAGATTCGAAACTGTGGTTTTTTTAATTTGAACCCCCATAGCAAAAATCTCTATTTTAGAACATTAACCCCCAATATGTTTTTTCTCTCTTTTAGTCTAATTTCTTCTAATAAATCCCCATTTGATTTTTGGGCGCCATCATATAAGCCGTGAACATCATCTCATTACACGGAATCCTATTGTCAACCATATCCCCCCAACGCAAGTGCCTTCACGACTAGGTAGGGCAACTTTAACTAGGGCCTGAGATGTTTCAGCTGCTAGTGGGGCTGTCAACTTATTGTGGCTGCTAGAAATAAAATTGTTTCATGGTATGAAAATCATAAATGGATGAATTAATTGTTTTTCCAAGGGCGGATTGTGTAAGAGACAAGAGACATGGACTGGCTGGCAGATGTCTGACCCAGAATCGTTTTCCACGTAGCTACCGGTACTGATAGACAAGAAGGAGAAGCTGAAATTCACATCGGTAGGAACTCTTTGTGTTTAATTGATATTAGAACATTACACGACCCCCCTGTCTGTTGTTTTAGATTTCGAAAAATGGCATTATGGGATGGAACGGCTTACTGGAAAAGAAAATTTGGTGCATGTTTACTTTATTGTCATTACCCCTTACTACGTTTTACTGTATTCTACTTTGCTCATTACCATTATCCCGTATACAAAGGTATAATAAAATCCTTTCCTTGGTTTTAGATGATTTCTGCCAGACTGCTGCCCGCTGTATTCTAAAGCGGTGGCAGACCCTATTCAACTCTGGTAGGATCAGTCTTCAGCTACAAGATACTACAACGCCATACGAGTTAGTGTAAATCCATCTGTGGGGGCCGGGCCCCTGCGTATTATTGGATTCCCTGCAAGTCTTATGTATTGATATCAAACATAGATAAATCATGTTACATGGTTTTCTGTTCGTTGTTATACTTTTTCCTTTAAATTACCCCTGTTACTTACTTATCTTTCTCATTTCTCTTTTGTAGCTGAAAAGACACATCCCTGGACTTCACAGAAACAGGTTCCAGAGAAAACGATAGTGACTCCCCTCTCTAATCTGTAATTCCTATCTGTATCACAGGAGGTACGGAACAAGTTCTGCCAGCGATCAAGAAATGGAGCGAGATGGATTTCTCAGCCTACTATAAAGATTGTCCAGTAAGTCAATATCCAATGGAATGAACTTTCTATAAATGTTCCAAGGCATGATGTTTGCAGCTAAAACATCAATTCTGAACTGTTTTGTGTCGAATTCTATGTTACATCTCAAGCTATTTTAAAAATCTGATCTATTTGTCACAGAGATGGTATCCGGATCCACACAGAACCCCTCGTTTTCGAATCCGAAAGATCCGTCCAAAATCCGGATTGGGATCCTCTGGATTTCGGAACAAATTTTTCAAAGAATGTTCGAATGTTCGGAAAGGCTATCTTTGATATATCTTTGAACGTTCGAAAATCTTCCACAATACGTTCCTAGACCACTTGAGTTTCCAATAGTATTTTCGAAGATCAAACCTTCGAGTGATTTTCAGTCAGTAATTTTCGAAAATAGTCTTGAACATTCGAAAATAACGATGGGAACCTCGAAAGTGGTCTCCGTTCGTATTTCAGGGATTTTAACTTCGAAGATATTTTGAAAATTATTATCGAAATAAGCTCCCTAACATTAAATAAATCTTCGAATTTTATTGTTTGCCAGATCTTTGGGATTTTCCCGAGATCCGGGAATCCGAAAACAGAACAAACGATTAGTTTCTGTCATCACTATTTTTCTTACTAATAACTATTGAAATGCATCGATAGAATAGACATGTTTCGCCATTAGGGTATAAGCGTGTGCCAGCTATAAATTCCAAGTTTCGCCACAGCAGTTTGCAATTCGGTGATCAGGTGGTAGTAAATTCATGTTGATCACATTTTCCTCCTGTCTTATGCAGCACAGACCAGCCATTCCATTTTTGGATGGAGCGTAGGCTACGTAACCGGTGCTCCAGTCTTGCGCAGGCTAAATCAGCAAAACCCACAATGCGAAATAGAGGGCGATAGGAATATCTGGGTGATAAAACCAGCAACTGGCAGAGAGCGGAACTGGTAATAAAATCAACTGTGGAATTGTGTCTATGGGCCTAGTAGGTTTGGGTTATGGACGTAGTTTCTAAGAAGGCAATTCATCGCCTAGGTTTGACAACTTTATTCTTTCAAATGAGATGTGGATTTACACCTGGACTAATTCTGACTGTTCAAACCTTTTAGGTCAAGCTGGTGAAATCCGCCTTGAGACCGCCCTAAAGATTGCCGATAAAACAACTGCCCGTGGTGGTTCAGAAGTACCTGGAAAAATGCCTCTCCTGCCTACGGCAATAAATGTGGGATCCGCCCGTGGTTTCTGGTAAAATACGGAAACCCCCTGGACCATATGGCTCTATAAGGATTCCTACCTGCAGATAGCTTCACAGAAATCGGCAGAATACAGACCCTGGAGACCTGGACAGGTAGGTTCCTTTTTCCATAGTAATTGGGAAGGACTGAGCGATAATTGTTGCGATAGTTGACCAGTGGAGGAACCCATTGGGTTTGCATTAATACAAACAGTTTGTGGTGATTTGTGGGTTTGGAATTGCTGTAAAGTCTGATCATTGTGGGTGGTTTTGTCATTGCCAGCTCCCTCCATCAATGCGGAGCCTCCAGTCCCAGGATAGTGGGCCAGAACTCCGAAATCGGGCCACCAACGGTTTGCCCGGAACAACTTGTTGGTCACTCTGACCAGTTTAAGGAAGACCTACAAATTATGGGAGAAGGAATCCGCCTGGGACCAAGTCATTGTGCCTTAAGGAAAAGAGGCCAAATTATAAAAACTTTCCAGGGGGCCCACCACACATAGAGACAACGGGCAAACAGCTTTGAGCTGTATGAAGCGGATTTCCTTATTGGAGAAGAATCACAACCGTGCTGATCGACAGTCATAAAAACTGGAATTCATCCCATAAAAATCGTCGTGGATAGTTGGGAATCTCTGTGCCAGAGTCCAAGAGGACACACTGCGTTCTGTCCTATACCGTAAAACGGAGCAGTGGTGTGGTCATGTCATAGCATTGAGCTCATATACAACCTGTAGGTTTGCCATGGATGTAATACATTGTCTGTACCCAAATATTTAAGGGAAATGTTCCATGGATGGGCAGGAGGGTTAACTACAATTTTAGGGGGTGCTGAGCACACATGGAACCCAACAATATTCTTGGAAAAGTGTCCACACTGGTCCACGTATTTATTGATTGGGTCCATGATTGTTATTTGAACACAGATTATAACAGAACACAAAGCAGGTAACGGGCAGGTGTTAATGATCTAGAAAGGAACCAGCACAGTCATTTTGGTTTCTGGAAAGGCCAGCTGTGATAATGGGTTACTGAATGTTCTGGAGACTGTCAGCCATGGAATCCATCTACATATCCATGATACTGCCCTTGTGTATTTTATATCCAGGAGTAATCCCTGGGTAAACACTGTCTTTATGCTATTGTTTTCTAGATCCGATTCTCTCATCATGTCTTCTATTCCATTTTTGTAGGCACCAACACTGGTTTATAAACCGGAGCCCACGTGTCCCATACACGTGACCAAGATAGAGCGCACCGGTTTCCTCAGCTACCTACTGCCTGAACAGCAGAAGGAAACCTAGTTTGTGTGCCTGTTACCAGACAAATCCGGGACCTGGCAATGAAGACATTTTACAAATCCTGAAATTGGAAGAGTAATACCAGTTCCACCAGCGAGAACCTACAAAAACACCTCAACTCCCTCCAACACATATATGACAAAAAATGACACAAAATCAGGAACCATCCAAGGAAAAAACAACCTGAAGGAATGTACAGCCCACTGGAAAGACAAAGAAGTTGCACCAGACCGAATAGGGCAGCCGTTATAAATGGCTTTTTGTGGGTCCGACTCTCGTTAAGTGTATGGGCGCTCAGTCAGGCTTTGTTGATAAATGAACCAGACTTAAACGGGGCGTCCATACTATATGATAGTTGGGTGACACAGCTTTCATACAATTATGAGTCCTGGCCCATTTGTAACACGTGTGTACAAACCAAGAGGCTGGGCAACCTGGACTATAGGGTGGTTCCAGGACGAGTGCGGACTGGAGAGAGAGCGGCACCATGGACAAGAGGGCAGCATCCTGGATAATAAGGTGGTTCCAGAAAAAAGGGGCTGCACCTGGATAAGATGTGGTTCCAGACAAGAGTGCAGAACCGGAGACCGATATCACACCTGGACAAAGAGGGAGGCACCAGGACCAAAGAGGCGGCACCAGGACACAAACAGCTTGGTGTGTTCACCTAAATGAAGAGTGTGGCAAACCAGGACCAAGAGATGTCCCGCTATCTGGAAACTGGGGCGTACCAGTACAAGGGTCCGCACCCTGGAACAATCATCGGCAGTTTCCAGGACAAAGAGGATGGAACCAGACAAGAGGGTGGCATCTGGACAACAACAATGTATTAATGCGCTGTTTTTGTCCGATTATTAGTAAGTGTATGGGCGCTCAGTCCAGGCTTTGTTTGATGATCTGAGCCCAGGCAGATCCTCAATGATTCCAGACTAAAAGGCGTCCATGCTTTGCGATAGTGGGCGCGAAACAGCTGTTCATTGTTCAGTACACATTGTGAGTCTGCCCTGTGATAACACGTGTAACCAAGCACAAAGAGGCTGGCACCTGGACAATGGGGAGACCCAACCTGGATTGGGAGGTAAGTACCTGGATGGTACTGTATTTTTACTTTCTTTTTTTTAGATTTTTGATTCATGTTTTTTTTGAATAAAGAGGGCGACGCCTGGATTAGGAAGTTGGTATCCTAGACGAAGATGCGTATTTACTCTTTTTTTTGCCCTTTTTTTTTAATATTTACCTGGACAAGAGGCAGCACTTGAATGAAAGGGACATCACCTTGACAAAGACACTGCACTTTATTTTTTGTAACATGTTACAATAAGTAAGTGTAATAATGTCATTTTGTAATATGGTTACCATAAATGTTTTCAATTTAACTGATTGTAGTTTTTTATTAAATAGAAAAAGTAATTTAAAGGACAACCCCCCGGCGATATATACCAACACCTAACTTGGCCAATTTACAGTGCGTTTTCCCAAAGGCCGGCCCGCAGATATAAATGGGAAGCGGTTTGGACCTGGACCTAGTGACCACAGTTCAGGTCCTCACCCAGGGCCCCTTAATGGGAGAGGGGAAATAAAAGGGTGGTGCAAATCCTTTAATTGTAGTCCTCTTATATACCCTTCCAAGAATGGTTTCTATCTGCACTCTTACCCCGAATTATTATTATATATCCCCTTCTGGAAGAAAATACATCTATTGCAGTGTCAACCAAACACTCATATTGATCTGCTTCACTACACACAGCTGTCATGGTCCCTCCCCCCAGTTACTAGATCTGATGTGGGTTTAACAGGCTTTCTATATACAACAACACCCCCTCCCCCAGTTACGTGAACCCCTTTATGGTATGCGCGGCTTAACATTACTAGATGTTGTTAATTTCGACAAGTTTGGTCCGTTTTCCGAAAAGTACCCATAAAGTCATGGGGGGGTAAAATGGCAGGGTAAACTTACCTACAGACGGCCTGCTGGTGAGATGGTCTGGGAACCGCCGTGCGTGGTGGACAGCATAATTTTCTCAAATTAGGGCTAGGCTATTTGTTGGTTGGTACTTCCCCTTATATTATTTATATCATTGACCTGGGTACTGCTTAAGTGAGACTTCGATTGGGTTGGGGGTGTGGAACTGTAAACCAGCTCCTGCAGTATCTCAGCCAACAAGCGGAGGGTAACTTTGCGCAAAACCTACATAATGCATACGATCCGCAAAAAATGGTTAAAAGTCAAACTTAGTTTTGTTTTTAACATATGCTTCCAACACTACCCTTTAATAGGGATACTATTCTAGAAACATTTAACACCGACAGCCATCATTTGTTGAAATAAATAACCATTCTACAACTATTTAAGGGATTAATAGCTTACCTACATGTATATAAGGATATACGCCACCCAGGCAATGACCTGGGATAGTGAATATAACAGATATAAACCGATCTGGATGAATGAATATTACAGATATACCATGACCTGGAGAATAAATATAACAGATATACCATGACCTGGATGGATGAATATTACAGATATACCATGACCTGGATGAATGAATATTACAGATATACCATGACCTGGATGGATGAATATACGATATACCATGACCTGTGGATGAATATTACAGTATATACCGTGACCTGGATGAATAAATATTACAGATATACCGTGACCTGGATGGATGAATATTACAGATAACTGACCTGGATGAATGAATTACAGATATCCGTGACCTGGATGAATGAATATTACAGATATACCTGACCTGGATATGAATTCAACAGATATACCATAACCTGGATGAATGAATATTACAGATATACCATGACCTGGATGAATAAATATTACAGAGATACCATGACCTGGATGAAATATTACAGATATACCAGGACCTGATGATGAATATTACAGATATACCATGACCTGTATAATGATATATTACAGATATACCATGACCTGGATCGGAATGAATATTACAGATATACTACCGTGACCTGGATGAAATAAATATTACAGATATCCGACCTGGATGGATGATATTACAGAATACCCGTGACCTGGATGAATGAATTATCAGATATACCTGACCTGGATGAATAATTACAGATATCTGACCTGGATGAATAATATTCACAGATATACCGGTGACCTGGATGAATGAAATATTACAGATATACCATGACCTGGATGGATGAATATTACAGATATACCATGACTGGATGATGAATATACAGATATACAGACCTGGATGAATAATATTACAGATATACCTGACCTGGATTATGAATATTACAGATATACCGTGACCTGATGGATCATAACGTACTGATGAATGATATACAGATTCCGTGACCTGAAATATACAGATAACCGTGACCTGGATGAATGAATATACAGATATACCGTGACCTGGATGAATGAATATTACAGATATACCTGACCTGGATGAATGATATTACAGATATACCTGACCTGGATGAATGAAATTACAGATATACCATGACCTGAATGATGAATTAACAGATATACCATGACCTGGATGAATGAATATTACAGATATCCATGACCTGGATGAATGAATTAACAGATATACCATGACCTAGGATGAATGAATATTACAGATATACCATGACCTGGATGAATGAGAACCTTCACAAGCAGAATGATGTAATACCATCCTGATGATCTATTACAGTCACTGTGAATAAATTACATAACAACGAGGTGATATCCGATATACATGCATGGGATGGATAATATCAGTTACTACCTGGAAGACGTCACAGCATATTATATTGGAGGTGTACATTATCAATATTTTACCATAGGTTAATCAATTTATTACAAGCAGGTGTATATTATCATTATAACTTTTACAGCAGGTGTACCATTTCACTATTATTTTACACGCGTGTGTCTTTCATTATATATTTACAGCAGGGTGTACATTATCACTATATTTTTTACGCAGGGTATACCATTATCACTATATTTTTACAGCAGGGTGGTACATTATCACTATATATTTTACAACAGCAGGGTGTACATTATCACTATATATTTTACATGCAGGTTGTATTATCACATACTATTTTTACGTAGGGCGTGATCATTACCATTCTATCATTTTTTACAGAAGGGCGTACTACCATTATATATTTTAACAGCAGCAGTGTACATTACCACTATATATTTACAGAAGCGTACATTTACCATTATAATATTTTACAGTAGGGCGTACATTACCATTAAGATTTTACACAGCAGTGTACATTATCACTATATATTTTACAGTTAAGGTTACTTACCATCTATATTTTTACAGTAGAGGGTACATTACCATATAATTTTACAGCAGTGGTATCATTTCACTAAATATTTTCACAGTAAGGCTACAATTACCATTAGTATATTTGACAGTAGGCGTACATTAACCATTTAATATATTTAAGCAGGGTGTTCATTATCAACTATATATTTTACATAAGGCGTCACATTACCATTATATATTTTACAGTAGGTATAATTATTTAAGCAGTTGTACTTCACTATCTTTTCGTCCAGCCAACTACCATTATATATTTTACGTAACGTAATTATATTTTTAGCAGGGTGTTCATTATCACTATATATTTTACAGTAGGGTGTAACATTATTTCGTTATATTTTTTACATTTATTTACATTATTATGTGTGTTGTCACTGTTACATATTATTATTTTGTGTGGCCCGGAGGACAATAATGCCAGTGAAGGTGGGAAGATTTAGGGTGGTGCCATTCATTTCCCTTAGTAGTTTTCTGTAACTTTCAGGTCTGCAGCTAAACCAGTGTTTCCCTCAACCTTTTTAATCTGTGGGGGGACCCTTCAAAAACTTTAAAGTGTCTTGGGGACCCCCTACATAAATTAGTGATTATATATTACTTTTCTTTGTCATCAATGAGTCAAAACTTAATTTAATACAATATAATTGATAGATCCTATAAATACTCTCTATTGAAAAAAATGCAACTCCAAATTCACATCATGGTGGGAACCCTTACCTTACAAACATTAGTTTTATTTTTATTTATGCTCAGACATCACAACCAAACACATGAATACATAACAGAAAACACAGAATATACATAATATAGAAAATATATCTGTTTTCGTCAAAATACTGGATCCTAAATTATGGCAACCTCTTGAGACCCCCATGCACTCTCCAGGGACCCCTAGGGGTCCCCAGACCCCTGGTTGAGAACACTGAGCTAAACTGTCTCCCCCCTGCCTGTCACTGGTGTCCTTATAGGAAGACCCCAGTGAAATTAAGGTGTGGCAAAGCCTCCCTGTTTGGCTGACTGGGGGAGGGGGTTTTATATGAAAGCCTGTAACCAATCAGACTCTAGTAACTCCTATGGGGGGAGGGACCATGACCACTGTGTGTATGTGAAAGCAGATCAGAGAGAGAGCAGAAGTGAGAGGAAAATGTAAGTGAGAGATCCCTGATACAGACTGTAAATAGTCAGTGGTCAACTAGCATACACTTTAAGTTCCTTTTGTCATTGTGTACTTTAGTGTTGTCATTTGTGTGCATACTTAACTTGTGTATACTTAAATGTCTGTGTTGGTGTGTGTGTGCTCTTAATTTAATGTGTGTGTGTAACTTCAATTTGGTGTGATTGCGGTGTGTTTACTTTGTTTGTGTGGGTGTACCTCAAGTTTGTGTGAAGATTGTGTGGTGTAACTTTATTGTTGTATGTGTTACCTTCATTGTTGTGGTGTACTTGTGTGTGTCATGTGTGTACTGTTTGTACTTTATTGTGATGTGTACTTCAATTTGTTTGATTGTCTGTACTTGGAATGTGTGTGTACTCAATTCTTTGCGATTGCGTGGTGTACTTTATTGAGTGTGTGGTGTGTACTTCATTTGTGTGATGGCGTGTGTGTAATTTATTGTGTGTACTTCTATTGTGTGTTGGTGGTGTACTTTATTGAGTGTGTGTGTACTCTACATTTGTTGTGTGTGTGTGTGTACTTCAATTTGAGTGATTTGCGTTGATGTGTACTTTATTGAGTGTGTGTGTACTTCAATTTTGTGTATGTGTACTTAACTGAGTGCGTGTGTATTAGAGAATGTTCCTCAGTGAGAGCCCGACAGCATTAACTGAGAGGTTTCTGCCGCTCTCTCAAAGGGAATGTCCACCCCCCAAACTAAAATTTACTAACTACTCTGCCCCACAGTGCAAAAAAAAAATCCTTACCGTACATCCCTGCTCCTTGTGGTTCTCCTGTTCTGCCTCCTCAAAGTTCAAGAAATTGCTGCAGGAGCTGTCAGTGCCTCATCCGGTGCCTCTTTCCTTGCTAACCTCACAAGGTATAGGCCATGCTCAGTAGAGCCCTTTCCCCCCTCCTCCCTCCCTCCCAGTGCCTCTATTGCTGGCAGTTATTATCTATAAAGCTTGTGCCACCATGCAGACCCTCCCATCCCCAACCGCTATTTTCAAAACTTCAATATCACTTCCCTTCTTTACTTACACCTCCTCGTTCCAGCGCCGTTTTCATTATGGCGCTGTGAGTGCTGCCCTCAGCCAATCCCAGCGACGGCTGCTGGCCCGGCGGCAGGGGAGCCAGAGCAGAACAGCGCAGATCGAGAGGTTAGTAAAGAAGGAAAGCACTATTGAATTTATGAATATAGCTGTGGGAGGGAATCCCCCTACCTTGTGTAAAAGTTTTTTAAAGGGTGGACATCCCCTTTAAGGGCTCCTAGTTATGGTCTCTTCTGATCCTCGCACAGCTGCCACACACCCTATTTACCAGAGTCTGAGTGTCTCCTTTTGCGCAAGGTGTTAACTACAGCTGCATAATACAGGTGATATTCACTCCGGTAAATATCGTCTGTGTGTAAGAAAATGTCAGTGTGAGCTTGTACATAAATATAATATTTGGTACACAGCACGGTGCATTTAACTTATTACAAAATGGGCAATCAGTAATATCACATATTTATATATAAACTATCCTTGGCCATATAAATGTTGTGTAACCTTGAGGAATAGGTCCCTGCCCAGGGTGCCCCCAATATTTTACACTCAAGTGTGCACGAGGACAGTCATTCGGTATTAACTAATAACTATATACTGAACAGTATAGTTTAATTATAGGCTACATACCGTAATATACTCGGTATCATTCGACTCGAGTATAAGTCGAGGTACCCATTTTTTACCTTCAAAACTGAGTAAAAACACATTGACTCCAGTAATAAGTCGAGGGTGAGTCTCCCTCCACCCCAGCCCCAGGAATAAACCTATTTCCCTGCACCCATCTTCTCACCCTGCCTACTACACTACAAATACTACACTACACTACACTACTACTCTCTCCTTCACCCATCTTCTCACCCTGCCACTACACTACACACTACAACTACTAGTACACTACACTACTCCCTGCAACCCATCTTCTCACCCTGCCACTACACTACACTACCACTACTACAGTACACTACACTACTCCCTGCACCATCTTCTCACCCTGCCACTACACTACACTACCTACTACAGTCACTTACACTACTCCCTGCCCCCATCTTCTCACCCGTGCCACTACACACACTACCCTACTCCGTCACTACACTATCCCTTCACCCCTTTCCACCCTGCACTACACTCACTACTACTAATGCGTAACCTTTGCAGGAGAGTCGCGGCCCCCACTGAGGGTCGCTCCCTGACCGTCACGACTTGGCGCCGGCTAAGTTGTCCCGAGGTTTCAAGTTTTCAGGTCTGTTTTCAACAGCCTGAAACCCTCGACTTATACTCGAGTATATACGGTATTACTATGGAGATGGCACTAACAGTATTGGCCAGATATAATTCTAAACCGATTGATCAGCGGATTGGTAAATAAATAACTTTGACCCTACCAACCAAGAGCAATACCAGTTGTTCGATATCATTAACAGACACTTTTCAGATGCTTTATATGCAACATAGCCTAGAGTCCACCCCTGCCAAATCCTAGCCAATCCTTTGCATGGCACCTGACATTTGTTTCCTCATTTTGCACATGTAGAAATACACCTATCATTAAATGTTAACCGGGAAATAAACTTAAATCTGATTATGCGAGACTAAACCTCAAGTCAATTTGCATTTTCATAGTTTATTTTGCATTTGTCTAGTATGAATTTTAATCTACCCTTGCTCAAGAACTTGTTGGAAAAGGAAACTGGAAGATAAGTAAGAGTTTGATTAGAAAGATTAAAATATTTATGAATAAATATTTTACGTCAAAATAACAAATTTGGGATAACATGAAACCTTGATAGTGACATTGTAACATGGGGTTACTTTTTTGCCATCTTATATTTCATTTTTCTTCTTGCAGGAACAGCACGAGCTAAGTAAATAATGACGAGTTTAGGAGATCTCACCTGTATTGTGACATCGGCAAACGACAGGATCCAGAAGGCACAGCCGTTTTCTTGCAGAGCCATTGTGCACGTGTGTTGATTAAACCTTTAGAGATGGGTGCAGACCATGAAGAACTTGGGTACCAGAACAGTTTAATGCAGCAGTATCTGTTATCCAGAATCTCCCTAAAAATGGTACGTATATCTGTTTGATCCCCAACACTGTGGGCCAGTGTCGGACTGGGCTCCTGGGCCCACCAGGAATCTGAGACCAGGGGCCCGCTTACTATTTCAAATTACTACTATCACTCATTTACATATTTATTTTCACCTATTGACTCCTATTGTTTTACTATAATTATTTCTTACTGTTACTATTCTGCTCTCTTTTGTAATGGGCTGTTGGCCTCCCGGGGATTCCCCTGTGAGCCAGTGACGGGGGCAGGGATTCTATATGGTAATGATAAAAGGGCGATTCCGACGCCCCAATCACCCCTTTATAGGTATTGTGTGTATGGAAAACAAGGCTTCCGAGGTTAAGACCGTTCACTGTCGGCCTCAGGGATCTCGTTCCTAATCAAAAATTGGTCTCCAGCTGCAGTCACTAGGGAGTGTGGCTTACTGAACATCTTCTATATACTTCATATAAGAGACCGTTTAGACTGTGTGAGCTACATCTTTGACACATGGAATCTCATAGGGTAAGTCAGATCAGGGCATCTTTGGCAGAGATCGATATGTGAACTTGGGTTTGGGGGGGTGGAGAACATTTATAAGCATGTTTTTTTTAAGAGGCAGCCCTTTAGCTATTGGTTTCAATGGACTCGCCCCTTTATCAGTATTGTATGTACAGGAAAACCAAAGTTCCCTGTTGGTCTCATGAACACTTGTTCCTAAGGGAAATTTCCTTTGTCACTGTCGGTTGCCTGTAATTAGTATAGGAGCCGGCCACAATAGGGGAGTGTGTTGTCCCGAATAATCTTCTCTTACATTATATTAATATAAAATAGGGAGAGTATAAGCAGTGTTTCTCAATCTTTTTAATCTGTGGGGGCCCTTGAAACTATTTTTATATACATAAAATTTGAATATATATTATTATTTTTCTTTTGCGGTCATCAAATCATCAAAAATACAGAATTTATATAAATAATAGATCTTATATAATTTCTATTTTTAAAAAAAAACGCTCAAATTCACCCAGGGGGTAACCCTTCAAAACAATCTCTCCGACATCAAAACACCGAACGCATAAATAATACATTGATAATCTATCTGTAGTCATAAAATGGTATATCCATGCAGTTCCTGTCAATCTCTTGAGGACCCCCATGCAACCTTGCAGGGACCTTTAGGGGTCCCCAACTCCTGGTTGAGAAACAATGGTATAAGGCATTACAGCTCCCCTTCAAAATATGCAATAGGAACAGAGAACGTCCGGGTAATTTCCATGTACTGTGGGTTGGCTCTCTGGTTTTGCATTTCGCTCATGGAATGCTGTAAAACCCTATAGATATACATTTCCTAAGGCTACCATGGAAACATGTAATTACCCAAAGTCTCTGTTACTTATTTTTATACTTTATTTAGGGAGATGGTTCAACTGTGTGTAACCAATCTTTACAAATGACAGAATGGTCAGATCCATCTGTATTGATACAGTGTGAACCCCAATTTAGTTTATAATGTTTAATAACTATTAGCATGGGGTGTGATTTTTCTATCAAGTTGATGTATACTCACTTTTTCACAATTGCTTGTATAATGCTGCTGTGCCCACTACAAAGCAAATAGTAATGTTTTACATGTTTTGAGCATACCTCTCATCATTGTAAACTGTTTCATTTAGACCTTTTGCCCTTTTGTCATAAAGTCAGACACCAAGCCATCATTTAGAACCAACTAAATTACAAAAAAACCTGCTAAACAGTGCTAATAATATATCCCTGTGTAGATTTAATATATAAAAGTCATATAAATAAACTTTTAGAATGCTGCATAAAAAGTGCGTAAACCGGTTAGGTGATCCAGTATTCATAACTGATATCCGTTGGTGTACACATAAATTTAGAATCCTTAGTATTCGTGTACGGTAATAACATCCAGGTAAGTTTATCGCTGGAAAATATTAGTTTTTAGTGGTGGAAGATTCTAGGCTTTTTAACAAAATATAATCTGTCTATATACCCTCTAAACACATCAATGCATATCGCTAAATAGACAGATGATATTTTGTCAAAACGCTAGATTTTCCACCCCTAAAACTATTATTTCCAATGATAAACTTACCTGGATTTATTACACTAATACTAAATTCTAAATGTATGTGTCCACTAGAGATGTCCGAACTTCGCAAAATCCGGTCCGCTCGAAGATCCGAAATTTTCAAAAAAATTCGAAAATCCGCGAGCGGACCCATTAAAATCAAAGTTCGGCAAAACTCCGCATTCGAAATATGAGGATTCTTCGAAATACGAGGATTCTTTGAAATTACAAGGATTTTTCGAAAATACGAGGAAATATGGACCCGAAAATGTGGCTTGCTCTGTCCAAAAATGTGAAAAATCCCCGCAAATTTCGAATTTACAAAGGATTTCTTGTATTTTCAGAAAATACGAGAAATCCTCTGTATTCGAATTTTCGAAAACACCGGTTCGGAAGGCGAAGTCTGGAAATCTGTGATATCCACGGGAAATCCGCGGTTCGGATCAGCGAACCGGGCGATCACTAGTGTACACCAACGGATATAATTTATTGAAATACTGAATTCACCTATAGGGGATATATTACTAGCAGTGTTTAGCATGTTTTCTCGCACTTTAACAGAAGGATTTTAACTGTGTTATTTATTCATATTTATATATCAACTTTTTATGTTTTGGGTAATAGTATTGATTTATGATCACTGTCAATTTAATGGGTATTTATAAATTGGATATTAGGATTAACATTATTATTAACGATTTATGTAAATAAATTAGATACTTGAATTTAGTGAGCTGGCCAGCTTTTGTTATAATTTTGTTATTTATGTGTATTTAAAGGTTTCAAATGTCCTCTATTAAGATAACAAATCTTATTTGATCTTTCTGTATTTTTATTTCTACCAAGCATATTTACGGTATGTGTGTTCCCTTTTTTATAAGGTTTGTCCTCTAGAGGGCAGGACTGTACAGCATTTCTTTCATTGTATATTAACAGCACATATATGACATTTGTTTGGTTTTACTGTTTTGTGACATAACGACATTTCTGGATCCACATACTCATCTCTCCTTCCACTTTCTCTCTTTTATAAGGGTCATATCGTCCATCTTACAGAGATGTTGCGATTTTACAGCTAGTTACAACCGCCACTGTTGGGGGCTTGCAATATCCCTCTCCTGGTTTCTGGGATCCTATTGGCATATATAATGGTACTTTTTGGAAAATATAAATGGATTTTTCAATAATTAGCACACATGTTGTGTATTTTAAAAAAAAGTTAAGGGCATGTCCCCCCACCCCAAAACTAAAATTTAACCCCTTTACTGGCCACATCAAGTAGTTTAAAACACCTTACCTTACATTCCTGCTCAAAATAGTTCCCGCTGTTGTCCCCTCCAAATCCAGAAACTGCTGTGTAGAGCAGTGTGTGACTCATGCGTGCCTGAGCTTCCTCACCTCATCAATGTTTGAGGCATGCTCGTGCAGCCCCCCCCCTCCACCTCTCCCTCCGGTTTTTCTCTGCTCCCCCCTAACACATTAAACCCTTTGGTATGTGTAGGGCATGCCCCCCAGCCCCAACCCATGATAAATTGTTAGAAAGTCCCCCAATCTTTACTTACCTTCTCTCTCTCCTCCGCTGTTCAGAACTCCCTGCAGCCCGCGACCGTGATTTGGCTGCCTCTCAGCCATCACGGACGGCGGCTGCCGGTCCCAACCCTGCTTGCAATTCATGCGGCGGAGAGAGAGGGAAGTAAGTAATTATCGGGGGACTTTCTAACAATTATATTAATGCGGTTGGGGCTGGGGAGCATGCCCTACGCATAGAAAAAGGTGTCTAAAGGGGTGGACATGGCCCTTTAACTGTTAAAATAGCATTTTACACCAATGTTGATTACATAAGTTAATTAATTTTATCCTTCTATTTATCTCATATGTTTCCTCACTTTCCCATTTTATCTATAAATGTGTCGCTATACACGTGTCCTGTCATACCTTTTAAACTAGCCTAGATGAAGTTTTTCTAGCTTCTCTGGATCTTAAGTTATAGGCTGGTAAATTTACACTTCTTTGTCTTTCAATTACTTTCTGTGACAGTCACATGATGTGCTGTGTAAGAATCTCCCCTACCCCCCCACCCCCCAAATAAAATAATTTATTTCTGAAGCTAGTTACACGACTGCAAACATTCTCTTTCCTTTCCTCTACCTGAAAGAAATCAGGATGTGGTGCTAGCTTTAGGAATGATTTAGAAGTTGGAAGCAGGTCTTATCATGCAGCTGATGAATGCTACTTTTCCCAGCAGTAGACCCCACATTCTGGTGATGTCACAGCTCACCAGTACTATCAGGAAAAACAAAACATTTACAAATGCTGTACCTTGGATAGACTGCGCTAGAAGCATGATCCTAAATTTGTTTTTTAAAGGCCACTTTTAATAGAGACCACAGTTCCCCTTTAAATTCCAGCATTTTTTTTCTCACGGTAACACCTTTTTAAGCCTCAACAGGTCAGTATTGTAGATGTTCACATATCACACTCAATTAGATCCTGCTGTGAAACAAAATTGCCTGCGATGACCCGTTTTAAACTAAGGGTACCACAAATCCAGTTTTGGTCCAATATAAAAAGGAAAACTCCATTGTGGATTTCTGTGTGTTCTTAATTCAAGCAACAAAATGATTTTACTTTCTGGAAATTGAGCAGCTGGGCATACTTGGAGACGTTGGTCATGTTTTTATATGTTCTGGGTGACTCCCCGCATTACAGCTGCTGTGGTCAGTCTTAGTACCAGTCCATAGCTTTCAGAAGCATGTATTTTGTGTAAAACTGTACAGTGTTAATATGTAACAGCGCCAGACAGATGGACAATGTTGTTTTATTTCCAGGGATGCTTGGAACAGACTGGGAGGAATGAGTCGAAGAAGCTATGAGTTCCTACATAAAGAAATGAGAATAGTTGCTCAAAAGGCAAGAAATTTAAAGGATATGTTCACTGGGAATTTTTTTTTTTCTTTTAACTATATTCTTTCAATTATGTTGATCTGTCCCCTATTTCTTTAGATATCATTCTGAACCTCTTACATTTCAGCTGTCAATCAAGTGGCCTTAGTATTCCTAACTCTTCTGTTATGTATAGTTTTTGCTGTATCTGAATGGTGACAGTTGGTACGTGAATGTGGGGGTGGAAATTTCCTCTCCCAATGCTACCTCATAGGGATTACTGGCACACTTGCCTCACAGAGCGTCAGATAGTCTGGCTGGGGGACTAAGGGGACTTAGCTTGAGCACAAGGAAGTACTGGATTGAAATCATGCAGCAACACAAACCCATCAGAGTAAGTGCTGCTTACATGTATTCGTTTATAGATTGAAATGGGGTAAAGTAATTTTTTTATTATTGTACAATTTCTTAAAGGAGGTCTTGAGCCTAATATATGGACAGCTATATTATCTCCACTCGGTGGTGTCCTGCAAATGGTTAGTATTCCAATGTAATAAGTCCACAGGTTTCTATCCTTCTCTTGGTGAACTCCTTATTGCTTCCTCTGTCCTGTGCAACAGGCATGAGACATTGCAAAGCATACCCTTGGAGTGGAGGTGACATTAGGGGTGCATCAGGCCAGGGATAATGAGTTGGTGGGCGATGTGGATTTGCATAGAATTACTGGTAAGAGTAGACTTTGTAGCGGTTGTTATCTAGCGTTTTTATATCAGTATATAGACTTTAGTTCTTTTTGGAACATTTATAATTAAAACCTGCTTTGAACAATTACCAGGTTCTTCATTGACAAGATTGTTATTTTAAATCCCTGTAAACCATGCCAAGTAAATGAATCCAGATTGTGTTGGTTTTTGAATAAATGTTATCAAACATAAACCATAGACGTCTCTTAGCTGGGCAAACATTGGCTAATGTTTGTTATATTAATAAGATTGGGTACAAATGATAGATGTTCTCATTGGCTTACATAGATTAGGTAAGAGATGATGAGAGGCTACACCACCCACAAGTGTATAGCATGTAAGCTGCAGCTGATAGTATAAGATGTACTGACTTATGAAGGGAGTATAAACCCTCCTATTAAGGTATTGCGTACTTTTTACTGCTGATAGTATTGGCATCAAACCTGAAATTCTTACTTGAGTTCACTGCGGCCTGTCCCATGTCCCTGAGCCTCTCTTGAGTTTTCAATCCCAGGCTACAGTCCAAAACTCCTTGTTACAATCCACTACTGATGATATGCCTAGACAGTTTTTACCTTTCTGCACACACTGTTTATAGCACACAGAGCCTTGCTGTTGTCTTGGAATTTGTTTTGTGTTGGCACGTTCTCCGCAGAGTTTATACATATGCCTCCCCCCGCTGTTGCGGCCGTACGGTGTATATCTCACTCACTATTGCTATATTATGGTTTTATCATCTTAGTATTTGGACCTGTGGGCAGGTTTTTTTTTTTTGTGATCTTCACTGGGGCCCTTAAACCCACGGTATAAATAGTCTGTTTATCTATCATCCTTTGGGCTTTACCTCCAAGCTCTCTCATTACTTGTTAAGAAACACAGATCTTTCTAATAACAATACTCTTTCTGAGTTTTTAGCTCCGTTCTGCAGGTAACAAAAAAAATCTTAAAATGTAATAAACCTCATTAATGTAGATTCTTTTTGTACGTGATTATTAAGGAACATACCAGTGACACACTAACACAAAGTTCCTTAATCTAAGTATATTCTTTTTTTGCTAGCTTGCAGGTTTGCATTCTCTATACTATGAAGCACCCACAACCTTTGGGTTAATGTCAACTGTGCACTTTACTGTGATATAAACTTAAAGGGTATGTCCACCCTTAAATGTAATTTTTAATAGTTGTTCCCCCATGTCTCCCAGCCCCCAAACCGCGTAATTTTTATTTTCAGAAGCCCCCAAACTCTTACTTACATCTCCTCTTTCCTTCGCCGCGCTGCCGGCCCCTGCTTGCGAGAATGCAAGCAGAGGGGCGGGACCGGCAGTCCGTCTGTGATTGGCTGAGCGGCAGCCAATAACGGACGCGGCTGCCGGTCATTCAGTGCAGCGGAGGAAAGAGGAAGTAAGTAAGAGTTTGGGGAGCTTTCTGAAAATAAAAATATGCGGTTGGGGCTGGGAGACATGGGGGACAACATATTAAAGGGGTTTTATGCTGGGGGAGGGATAGTAGAACTGGAGGGAGAGGGGGAGGGAGGGGAGAAGGCTGCAGTACGCATGGCAAATATCTACCGAGGCAAGTAGCAGGCAGAGCCCTATATGGACTCTGCTAGCCTCCTGGTGGGCAGTTTTTGGGACTTTGGGGGGGACTACAGGGAACCCTATGGAGCTGGGATTGTGGTAAGGATTAAACTACACTACATGGTGGGGCCATAGTTGGGGGGGTTATAGTTTTGGGGGTGGACATGCCCTTTAAGGAGAACATCTTCTCTTTCAGGGCTGATGTTTTACAATATGCAGTTTATTGTATGTGCTAATATAACATATTGGGGAGATTCAATAAAAGATCTTATCAAAAATGGTGCTAATTTTACCCCAACCAATCAGATTGTTAGCTTTCAAATGTTAAAAAAGATCTGATTGGTTGGGGCAAAATTAGCCCATTTTTTACGATACTTTATTGAATAACCCCGATTTGTTCTTGTTCAGGAAAATGATCAGGCTTGTACCCACTGTGTGGTCAAAATCCCAAAGGATGGCACTGTACACAGATAAATCACCTTAAGCTAAGTACAGACATCACCAATGATTTGCCATGCAAAGTGTTGGATGAATGACTATTTCAGCCATCGGCATCATGGCCGATTGTTCCAGACGGACTTTTACATTGGTCAGCATCAGTTCCTGTTGCTTGACAAAGGAGGGAGATGACATGACCAGCTCTGTTATGATTGAATGGATTGCGATCCCCATACCAATTATACGCTGTCAACATCTTCTAATAGAAGGGACACCTGACATCACTAGCGTTTTATTCTAAATTCCTCACCCAGAGAATTCCCAGTGTCACTTTACAGTTTCGATCCTCTGGCCCCTTCACCACCAACAATTCCTAACAATCCTTTAATAGAAGTGAATTTGGTGTTTTTAACCTGCCAATGTACGTGATAGAATAAACATAGTAAGATAAGTATAATTCAGATTTATCACTGCAAATTAAACCAATGAATAGAATATCCACGCACAGGAAGATGTGGCAGAGAGGTGTCAGTATGGATATCCACACTGACACTGTCACAGAACCAGATGAGATGTTTTATTCGGAATGACATGTACTGTAGCTTACATTTCTACATAATTCCTAAGGGCTCGTTCATACTAGCCGCGTTTTATTGCTTTTTGATGCATTTTTCTAACGCGCGCATTAGGAAAAAAATTAAGGACAAATTTCACATAAGAAATGTCATAATACTATTCACACTACTGTGTCTTTGTGCGTTGTGTTTTTGTAACGCACAGATTGCAGCAGTTTAGTATGTTAAAGGGTATGTCCACCCCCCCAAACATTTTTTTGTATGTTGCAGGTAAAGCCTGTAAACCTCGACCTTGGAGTTTACAGCTCCAAAGATGTCCCCAACTCT
The DNA here is from genome assembly GCA_019447015.1 of Hymenochirus boettgeri. Classification (NCBI taxonomy): domain Eukaryota; kingdom Metazoa; phylum Chordata; class Amphibia; order Anura; family Pipidae; genus Hymenochirus; species Hymenochirus boettgeri. Next base: position 78,344,778 of record CM033476.1, on the reverse strand, counting down.
ACTTACCAGCCTTTGTTCCCCCCACGCCTTCTGCTAAACTTCTGTGCCTTTTCCGAGCATAGAAGTCAAGCAGGAGGGGCTCGTCTGGCTCCGCTCCTGCTCTAAGATTAGCTAATCGTTAGGGGGGTGGACATCCCTTTAACGCACTCGATAAAAGTCTATGGGGAAAGGTTTTTTTGCCATTTAACCCTAAAACGCACTGCATAAAAATGCAATCATAAAAACACAATGCAACAATGCTTAAAATTGCAATGCAATTTTACTACGTTTTTTTAATGTAACTATAGACCTGTAAGCCTAACATCATTGTAGGGAAGGTGATGAAAACTTTGTTACGGGATCATATCCTTGACTTTGTCCCCAGAGCTCGTCTTATTATAGTAGTCAGCATGGAGTTTAGGAGAATAGATCATGCCAGACAAATTTACTTGGTTTTATAAAGAAGTGAGTAGAAGTTAGATTCGCACAGCATGGATGTGGTATACTTGGATTTTGCGAAAGCTTTTGATACTGTGCCCATAGGCGATTATGTTAAAACTAAGGACTATTGCCTTGAAGAAAACATTTGTTCATGGATAGAGAACTGGTTATTGGATCGCAAGCAAGAGTGGTGGTAAATGGAGCTACATCTATGTGGGCTAAAGTTTATAAGCGGAGTGCCTCAGGGTTCTGTACTGGGGCCGCTTCTGTTTAATACTGTTTATAAACGACTTAGAAGGGGGCATGAGAGCAAGGTCTCAGTGTTTGCTGATGACAGTAAACTATGCAGAGCTTTGGAAAATTCAAATAATGTGCAAGTGTTGCAAACAGACCTTGATAGATTAGCAAAATGGTCAGCAGAATGGCAGATGAGATTCAATGTTGATAATGTAAGGTGATGCATTTAGGATTTAATAATCCTGTGCCACCTACACCATAAATAACTCTGTGTTAAGTGCATCTGTAATGAAAAAGATTTGGATTTCTGGTAGATAACAGACTTAGCTATAGCAACAATGCCAGGTAGCAACAGCTAGAGCTAGAAAAATATTGTCTTGTATAAGAGGGGAATAGATTCAAGAGAGAAAATATTTTCTCTCTCTTTATAGGCACTGATAAGCCTCATTTGGAATAGTTGTGCAGTTTTGGAATCCCATATACAAAAGGGACATCTTGGAAGGGGAATGGAGGGGCTTGAATATGTAGGCAAGATAACAAGTTAGGGCTGTTTCCATTGGAAAGCAACGTTTGCTTGGGGATATGATCACTTTATACAAATATATTAATAGGCCATACAATGAACTCTCTGGTGCATTGTTCACTAATGGGTCATATCAGAGGACTCGTGGACATCCTTTAAGATTGGAAGAAAGAAGTTTCCATCTCAGGTTAGGAAAGGTTTCTTTACAGTGAGAACGTGAAACTATTCTATATAATATTGAGAATTACTGTATTAATACATATATTGTAGTTCTGGTTGGTACGGGGATACTATATAATATTGAGAATTACTGGTATTAATACATATACTGTAGTTTCTTGGTTGGTACGGGATACTATATAATATTGAGAATTACTGGTTTAATCATATACTGTAGTTCTGTTGGTACGGGTATACTATATAATATTGAGAATTAACTGTTATTATCACTATAGATCTGGTTGATCCAGGGATACTTTCCGATTGCTGTTTTGATTGAGTTTTTTGCCTTCCTCTGGATCAACTGTTAGGTAGGTTAAAAAAACAATAAATAATAAAAATTTTAAAAAGCGTGAATAGGTTAGACTTGATGGACATGTCTTTTTCAAACCTCAATTACTATGTTACTATGTAATGCAGTTTTTGTTGTGTAGTGTGAACGTAGCCCAAACAAACATACGTGATGCTGTTACTTTCTCACTGCTCCTTTCACAAGGATATAAAGCAGCTAATTTGGAGATCCTCTCTATCTTTGTGAGTGCACTGAGCATTTCTAAGCTGGGGGAGGAGGTGGGGTTACAAGTACTGTTGAATTGATTTGGGAAAGTTTTTTTATGTCACATTTATACCTTTGGGTAAGAAGTCTGTTAATACCTTTCTTTATTCACTGTTTATGATCAAGTCAGATAAAAAAGTTCTCATTAAAGGGTAACTGGGGTTCTTCATACAAGTGTCAAGCCTAGGAGATGTTTCTAGCTTCTCTGGATCTTATTATAGGCTTGTAAATTTACACTGTGCTGTGTAAGATATTGTAAAATAAAAATTCTATTTTCTGAAGCTAGTTACAGAACTGCAAACATTCCTGCTTCGCTTTCCTCTACCTATGACACCTTAGGTATTTTTCTTAACATGATTTAGAAGTTAGTGGTGGCACGTGTGATCAGCAGTGGGCATGCTCCAGACTGAGACTTGGGGGGCGAGCAGTGTGTGCTGGTGTGTCACAGCTCACGTGCAACAGGAAAAAACACCATTTATGCTGGGTGAAAATTAAAGAAACCAGGCCTAATAGAGGTGGGGGGGGTTCGACACCAACTGTCTGCCATGTACAATGCTGTTTTGACACCTTACTCTGGGCGTTCCTATAACACCTCTTAGCCACTATCCAATCACACCTCTACACCTGGCTGTGATATGCTAATTGGGATTTTCCAGGGTACATAATTCCACAGATTCTTGTACAAGTCTTCTGAATTGAGAGATCCAGTCGGATGACTAGCGAAACGTCTTCAAGAACTACACTTCAAGTCCAGTTGATCTAATTGAATAAACAGATATACCTTTATGCTGCTGTCACTTGGATAGACTGCAGATAGAAGCATGATCCTGGAGTCAACAGTTCCCCTTTAAAGGCTATGTCCACCCCAAAATAAAAATTTAATATCATGCTCCCCATTGTCCCCAGCCCCAACCGCATGTTTTTTTTTTTTAAAAAAGCCCCCCAACACTCTTACTTACCCTCCCCTCGATCCTCCGCCGCACTGGGCCCTCTGCTTGCGAGAATGCAAGCAGAGGGGCGGACCGGCAGTCGCGTCTGTGATTGGCTGAGCGGCAGCCAATCACGGACGCGGCTGCCGTCATTCAGTGCAGCGGAGGAAAGCGGAGAGGTAAGTAAGAGTTTTGGGGAGCTTTTTAAAAAAAAAAACATGCGGTTGGGGCTGGGGACATGGGGGAGCACAATATTAAGGGGGATTTGTGCTAGGGGGAGGGGAAGGGAGGGGGGAGGGAAGAAGGGCTGCAGCACGCATGGCAGGAATCTCCGGGAGGCCAGGTAGCAGCAGTGTCCTATATGGACCTGCTAGCCTCCTGGTGGGCAGTTTTTGGAACTTTGGGGGGGGACTACAGGAACCAATGGAGTTGGGATGGGTAAGGATTAAACTACACATACATGGTGGGGCCAGTAGTTGGGGGGGATTTAGTTTTGGGGTGGACAGCCCTTTAAAGCTAACAACGTCTAACAATTAAATGCTCATTTCTCAACTATAAAACAGACTTTCTTTGGGCCCCATAAACTGCAGATGGATTAAAAAAAACATTGGCTGAGAAATAATTCAATAAAAGTTCTTATCGTTTAAATGGTGGCTAATTTTTCCCCACCAATCAGATGTTAGCTTCAAATGTTAAATAATATCTGATGGTTGGGGCAAAATTAGCACCATTTTTACGATAAGAACTTTATTGAATCTCCCTGTAGAGTGTCAGTCTACTATTGCAGCTCATTGCAAACACATCAACAGGCGACCATTAATTTAAAAATGCAGTCAGTGCATCTCTCTTCCTGGCCAGGCCTAATTTGCATAGCTAATATTTTGCATTGCTCATCTTCCTGGATAAAACAGGTACAGGTGTAAATAAGTCAAGGCAGATGACTTTCTTAAAAGACCAATCCCTGGGATGATTGTTCTTGGTCTGTTTAACTGGGATGCCCTATTTAGCTCATGTTGCCTAATGTGTATAAATAAAGCCAATAACCTAAATGCAGCATCCTTCCAGGGGTAATCTCTGCCAAACTGTTAATCAGAGAAAGGCCCCAGAATTTTAGTATTATCAGCCTGTGTTTGATCCTGGCCTTTTACACTTTCTTCTGTCTATAGGTAATAGACACCGTACCACTCCAGAACACCAATCCAGAAATGTTTGAGTATTTCCGCCCACTGTATGAAGTATCCAGACATGCCTCGTCCACCGGAATCCTTCATCAGGATAGCCCCCTGGTGAGTAGCCTGTTAAGAATTTTTAAGGGACTTCACTTTCCATATATTTCTGGAAATAAAAAATGTACATGTAACAGAAATAGTTGTTTTTTTAATTTAAGGTCTTGTACACATGGGCCTTATTGGGATTAGATCAGCCAGGTTGTTGCTAAACCCAGCTGACCACACAATCAGCCATTTAAGACAATTGGGCCTGCTGGTAAAATCATGTGATCATGTTCTATTGAAAGGGAACTATCATATCCAAACACAGTTAAGGTTAACTAAAAGCTTTTCCTTGAGCACTGAATCAATTAAGTGCAGTCTGTCAGAAGTTTTTGGGCTGAAAAAGGTTTTGTTTTCTCCCTTTTCCCTAAAGGAACCCATATGATAAATGGCTCATTACCACGCGTTATAGGCTCCCAACCCCACACTGTTCATAGAGAAAAATAATAAATGCTTTGCATTCCTGACCTTTGTAAAAACCTTTAAGGCTAGCCCCCACTAGGCTATTTTGGTGTGTGCTGTGTTGGCTCAGCGCACACCAATAGAAAGATCAGGGATGGGCGCACTATCTACTGCTGCTGCTCCTGCTCTGTATTCCGACTCTTCGCAGTGCATGCGATCACCATTTTTGGTGTGCATTGCATGCGCTGCGATAGGGTAACATCAAAGGAATCGTATCGCACAGAATTGCGTTTTTTGCTGCATTGTGCAATCTTTGCCCTGCCTTGTGGGGCCTAGACATATTGCATTGTAAGTCACCTTGTAATGATGTCATCACGCTTGAAAAAGGCCCTGTGCTGGCGCCCGACACATGTATAGTTGTTGCAGCAGATCATTTGCTGTGTGTCGTTAGATCCTTTCATTCCCCTATATTGCAGTGATATTAAACCTGACACTCCAGATTTGGAAACTACAACTCCCAGCATGCATTGGTTGCAGAATCAGCACTTGACCTGTCTGTTTATAATTTAAACAAAAGTGTGGTTTGTTAAAGTTTTTTGCAATTTTCCTGCTACAGTGTAATCTCATTTAGTACAACGGATTTATTTGTGCAAACAGACAATGTTCAACTTGCTTTTTTCATGCAAATATCAAGGGTGGAGAAGTTTTACCAGGACTATTGCAGGGGGTCCAAAGAGTCACTTCTCCTTGGAGACTTATAATCTCCTCTTACTGAGAAGCAAATTGTTTTTCTGAATGAGGCCACGGTCAATGCGCTACAAGGGTCCTCTCCAAGCCCTTAGAGCTTGCTGTATAAGCAGTGGTGGGAGATGGTAATGTTTCCCTTTCACCTATTGATACAAAACTATTCATTTCCATGCATTGTAAAGCACATTGGGAAATATTTTGTATTTGTACACACAACTAGATATTCGAGCGATATAGCGTCCAGAGTTAAATAAATAGTGCTTTAGGTTAAGCTTCCAGATCTCTAAACCAATAGCAGGTTGACATTGAAAGCATTTTTGCTGGTTTCAGGTGTTTATCATGCTTTCCCTGTACAATGCCCTTGCCATTCATTTATTTATATTCATTCATTCATTCATTGCTGTAGGTGTAATGTTGTGCAAAGGTTGGATAACTCCTAGACCACAGTAAATACCGATAAAAGAAACAGGTCTTGCTTTTTTCGTTATGCAAATATGTTCAAACATGCCCGCTGCCATTTCAATACATAACCCCTACTTTATTAGTTAAGAGGTTCAGATGAAATTGAAATTTGTTTATAATAATGGGGCATTGGTTAATTTTTTTTTTTGAAATACTGATTGGAACTGCAGTTGCTGTAGGGGGCCTGGATATGGATCCAGCTCCCTTCTACAACCATGCTGGCAACTACAATGCACTTGTGGTTTAACCACTGGCTCTATTTAGCACGAAAACAGGTGTGTGTATAGCCACAGCACTCGGTATTTACAGTGTTTTATTTTCTTTCATTTTTGTGTGTTGTGTTTATGCTGGGTTGTCCTTTGGATAAATGGCAGCTAGTGAGAGATTGTCCCCCCAACAATTTAATACACTATGTGGCTGATGCATAAAAGGTGTAACATTTGTCCGTGCTATTAATCTAAAGCAACCAATCAGATGTTCTTTTATTAACTGCAGTTACCCAGTAGAAAGCCAACATCTGATTATTGTGGCAACATCCCGCACAAGCAATGTTTTGCCTCTTTTCCATCCTCCGCTATGTTTTAAAACAAGATAACTACAGACTAACTGATAGGCAGTGCAAATCACATCAGCCATCAACAGGGGTGTCTGGTATGGGGTGGATTGGTTATTGGGGTGCTGTGGCAGTATACACTACAGTGAGTAAGAAAAGTGTACTTCTTTTTAAAGGACTTGGCTGGTGCCAGGCAAGCTGAAGTATTTGCACAGGTGTTTATTAGCGTGTGTAAACGTCTTTTCTATAATGAAAATGGTAGTAATGAGAATCTGGCTCCTCATGTGCCAAAGCCAAGATCACATGATCACTTCCGTAGGGCATTCCAGGCTTTTCAGCACCTAAGCTGGGATCAGGTTAAGCCTCAGCTGACTTTTTCTGTTACAACAAATGCCTTTGAGCCACAGAAGAGGAGACAGCTGAAGGAGGAGGGTGAAAGGTGATGGATGCAGCACACACGAACTCACTCAGCAGGGGAACATGTTTTTCACTGGAGGAAAGTCAAATATCCAAGAGAACAACAGACGGGATGATCCTGTAGGTCTGTGTTTAATTCCAATCCTGCCCTCAAATAACCGGCAACTACAACCACCACAATTCTCCCTTTCATCTCGTTTGTTCACATTTCTAATTAAATTGATTTAAGGCCAATCCTGTCTTCAGGTTATGTGATCTTTGCTTGTTTGTGGATTGCTCTGTATCTCAAATTTCATCAATGTTTCATGTTCAAAGTTTTACAAGGACGGTAACACTCGGGCGGCCTTAGGATAATAGCACCCTGTGCAAGGATTGTTTCTGGCGCCTAGCTCCCCTTCAGAAACACCCGCTGGGCACACACAATACCACTGCTGAATGCTGCTTGCCTTAGACTGAGTACACACAGGGAAATGATTTGTCCCGACCAGAGAGCGTTTTGTGGTTCTGATACATATATTTGATCTGCGGCCATAACTGGAGGGGCTGTGGCACGATGCACAACTTTGACCTACAAGTCCGTGAATCTAGACTGCCGCCCCCTCCTGGTAATGCAACCTGTGCGGTCCGCCCATATCAGAGGCCGGCTCTGTCAACACTCCCCCAATAAAAGAGTTTTGACTGCCACATGGACTTACTCTAAAGGTGCCCAAACATCATACATACGTTATGCATACATACATTATACATATATTATACATACCTCATACATATACATTATACACACATCATGCATGCATTAAACATACATTATACTAATATATCATAATTCATCATACTTATATCTTCATGCCAGATTGACATTGAATTGAACTAATGTTGCCAGTGGGCTCCAGCATAAGCCTGGCTATACCAGCAAGTTTGTTTCGTCTAAAACACCGTTTTGCTTAAAGGATGTCATTCACCCTTTTCGGAATCGTCATGGAACTTTGTTAGTATCTGGTATCTGAACATTATTGTACGGTTAAGACTTGCACATTGTTGTCCAGTCTCCCAATATCATATTTTTTCCCATCACCATTTTAGGCGAGGACTCTAACCAATACCAGATGCGCAAAAGAGGTCAAGTCCTGGGGGCAGAGAAAGAAGACCTTTCGGAAAACTTGGACCCTCATAAGGTGGCAGGTTCTACCAGTGCCCATTCACAAGGAGTTTCTACTTTTGGTATAACAGTTGACAAACTTCGTTTCTGTTGCCTACTTATTTGGTAGGTGTTATCCTTTATATATTTCTACTGGAATGTGAACACAAGGTGTCTTGGATATACCCTCATCTGTTCCAGGCATCAAGTGATCTTACAGAATCCCAATATATGGACCAGAACAAGGGGCAACTCTCCTTAAGTCTCCAGCTATGAAAAGGATAAAGGTATATACAGCTGAGCTGAGTTGGCCATGAGAGGTGTAAGGTATTAGAGTAATATTGGGTTCACACTGTATGGACATATAAGGTTCTGCATGTGAGGGCTGTTTTATAATGGAGTGATGAAGTATCTACATCACCTAACCCTTTCCAGACATTTGGCTCCATTTAATTTTCTAATACTACAAATGGATTGGCTGAAATAGCCACTGGCCCACTACAGTGCTGCTATGCCTGTGAAGGACCATGGCTCACTAGCCATTCAGCTTAATACAACAGGGTGACTGCCCTTTCTGTCCATGTAAAATCAGTACAAGATTAGCAGTTAAACAAAATGGACGATGTTTCTCTTTAGAGTGTTCTTGTGGTTTATTACCCATGAGGATGTCTTATAATATCGTATCTTACTGTTTCAGGGCCAAAATCCACCACAGCGTTTGGCAGAAAAAATCCTGCAAGTCACACTATCTAGTCCGTTCTTATGGATCACACGAACACCCACCCATTGAGCCCTCAGATTAAAGCAACATACAGTTTTCTACAGACATCAATTCAGGTCTCTGTCAGCGTTTGGAAGGTCTTGAGAGAACATTACAGGTAACATATTATTGGTTAAGAAATCTTTCTATAAGTGCTAGGGGCATCAGAGCTGGTTCCCTGCACTTATAACTAGAAAACTCTTCCACCTCCCCCCCCCCCTTAGCAAAACGTTAGATCCCTCCTATGCCCTAGTGCCCTCCCCCTATGTTGGACTGAACACCAGGAATATACGCCGGGGTCCCACAACTACTCAATGTGAGAGTTGGCAAACTTAACAAAGAAAGAATAAACAAGGACATTTGTACGAAGCAAATAAACCATTCAGTGAACAATTAAAGGCATTGTCACATTCAATACCAAAAATCAGATAAAATCTCCTGTATTATTAATACTCAGACTTATTACTACTTTACTACTCTACTTCTCCTGTCCTAATGTACTTAATTATCTAATTTCCTTCATCTCTCTTATTTTTTTTTTATTTACCGGTATTCCTTTTCCCTTTATTTCTTTACTGTTATTTTCCTCTGGATCTTTTTTTCTTTCCCCTTTGTTAACTTTCCTTGCAGTTCCTATTCATTCCATATGGCTTTCCCTGTCCATGCTGTTGTCACGTCTCCTATTAATCTGCACCCCTCATACATTCACACGGTAAGAATACGTTGCTCCTTGCACTAATGAAGTTGGATCACTTCCTTGACATCCTGTCCAAACCAAACTGTAATCTCAGGAGTCCGAATCTCCTGCCTACCATCTTATCACTGCTTGAATGTAAATGATGTAGGGCACCTGGGAAATTGTCTAAATACATTTTTCTGTGTGCTGCAGTATGTAGCTTGGAGCCTCAAAATAACGGTCCACGGGAGCTATTGCCCATCAATCGCTTGACACCATGCCTGCATTGTGGGGGGCTGCCAACTTCCGTGTTCTGATTGATTGAGTGACCTTGTGATTTGATGTTGTGCTTAGTCGTTCCATGGTGGATGACCTGTGACCTGAACTGTATTCCACAACCTACCTTGGTATCAAGTTTGGCTGTTCCTCACTCCAGTTTTAAGACTCCTACACAGCTGTTTTTGTTTCTCGTTAATGACAGTGTTTCAACCTACATATGAAAATATCAAGGCTGTTTCTAGCATAGGCACCTAGGCGAAGGTAGGGCACCATTCAAACTTGACCATTCAAGTTTTTTTCTTTTTTAAAGACCGGGATCCTTATCAGCCAAAGAGCAACAATCTGTTACCAACTTAAGTTTACTGTAGCCTTTATTTTTCATATAATATAATCCTCTTGCTGAGTTTTCCCATGTATGTAAAGACTAATCCAAAGTGTTTGGGAAGATTTGTTCGGGAGGGGCACTAGGATGGCACCAAAATGGCTACAACCAGCCCTGAAAATAATGATCATTAGCACCTGTTTTATTCATTGGTAAATCGCATAATCCTACAAAATTGTACCTGGAAAAATTGTTGCTGGTTTGAAGACAATTGGGTTGATGCAATAAAAAAGTGTGCCCCATGCTATTAATCTGCAGCAACCAATCGAAATGATCCAACTGCATAACCCAGTAAAAAGCCAACATTATGATTGGTTGCTGAAAATGAATAGCACAAGCAACACTTTGCATCAGCCTCAAAGTGTAGTCCGCCAAACAGTTTATTTGGTTTAACGTTTCCTTCTTTTAGCTCACATTTTTGCCTTTTGTAAATTGACAAGTATCAACCATTAGAATTTATATTTTGTAAATCTGTATAATATGGATAACATTTAAATTCCCTAGTTTTATGCCAGTTTTTGATCATATTACTATTGATTTTACAATTAATATCGACAAAATAAGATAGGCCCAATCAATGGAAATGTCTACTCGCATGTCGGATTGGTCGTAATATCGCCCCTTAAGACTCTTTCAGGGTTATTCAATAAAAGTTTTTTTGATTTTGCCCCAACCAATCATGTTCGCTTTCAAATGTTTAATAAGATCTGATTGGTTGGGGCAAAAATTAGCCCCATTTTTTAAGAACTTCTATTGAATCTCCCTGTACCCCATACTAATTAAACATTATTTTAGGCAGAATCAAACTATATTAGTTTTTTTTATGTGATACTTGCTTTTGGGATACGGAAATAAAAACATAAAAATCTTTTAACAGAAGGAGTGACTGACATCACTGCAGCTCCTTATTATTTCCTCACCAAGTTAATTTATGCATCCAGCCTCCCCCCCCCCCCCCCCCGTCCCAGTTTCCTGTCCCTTAAAAGACTGGCTGCATCTCAGCCACCAGATAAAAAAATGCTGCAGACACATAAATGTAGCTCTTAAACTTTACTTCTCCTTTAAAGTTACAGCATTATTAGATGACTTTCAGAATGTTTCTTATCTACAAAAAAATGTTTGTTGAGTAGATAAAACTGCTGTCAAGCCCTTTCTATGGAGAAAAAGAATTGTCCACCCATGTTTAGACAGACACTGAGATGGCATAGGCCAGTGATGTTGAACCTTGCCCAGGGGTGTAACTACCAGGGGAGCCGGGAGCCAAGGGGGGAGCCTCCTCCCAGAAAACCACTGTGGATAAAGCACAGATAGGGGCCCCCATCATAGTTTTGCTGGGGGGCCCAGTGAATTCATATTTATACCACTGAGTCCTTGGCATCCAGATGTTTGGAGACCAACTCCCAGCATGCCTTGTTTGCAGAATGCCACTTCACAGTGAATAAATAAGTGCAGGTGACAGTACAGGTGCTGCCTACACTCTGGTGGGCACTTGCTATATTTATTTTCCAGCACACGTTGTAAAGGATCGATAGGCAGACACCAGCACAAAATAAGGGGAAGATTATTGATTTCATTTTTAGTAATTATGTAAGTGTAATACGTGTATTTTTGCTGTTATTTTAGAACAACGCTCTTCCTGCACCGTCCGGCGTAGTTTGGTCTCGGCCTAGGGTTGAAACCACGGATAGTTGCGATTTGCCGTAAAGAATGGATAAAGCTGGGAAATAAATCTTAATTTGTGGTTTTTGCTTTAAACCTTGTTAGCAGGATAATAAATGGACGCTTGAATTAAAACAAACCGCGTCCTGGTTTGGTAAACAAACATTGATCGTTATTTCAAAATCAAAAATATTTCCTCTCATTGCAAAACAGAGCCAGATGAAACCTTTCATCAACCCGACGGTCGGTAAGTAATCCTGCAATTCAGTGGTAATTATACACAGACACAAACCATGACATCGCTTTACAGTGGCGTAATATTCCTGTTGTGTGTAGCAACATTGCTTCATAAGCCATAATATACCTCATAATTCATTAGTATGCTTCATAATGCCATAATAATACCCTCATAATGCCATTATTATTGCTTCATATGCCTTATAATACCTCATAATGTCATTAGTATTGCTTCATAATGCCTTTAATACCTCATGCCATTAGCATTGCTTCATAATGTCATTAATATCCTTCATGTCATTAGTATTGCTTCATAATGCCATTAATAATACCTCATAATGCCATTAGCATTGCTTCATAATGCATTAATATACCTCATAATGCCATTAGTATTGCTTCATAATGCCGTTAATAATACCTCATAGTGTCATTAGCATTGCTTCATAATGTCATTAAATATACCTCATAGTGTCATATATTGCTTCTAATGCCATTAATAATACCTCATAATGTCATTAGTATTGCTTCATAATGCCGTTAATAATACCTCATAATGTCATTAGCTTGCTTCATAAGCCATAATAATACTCATGTGTCATTAGTATTGCTTCATAATGCCATTAATAATACTTCTAATGTCATAGCATTGCTTCATATGCCATTAATAATACCTCATAATGTCATTATATTGCTTATAATGCCATTAATATACCTCATAATGTCATTAATTGCTTCATAATGCCATTAATATACCTCATAATTCATTCATTATTATAATGTCATTGAAGAGTATGTCCACCCCCAAAATATTTCTGTGGCAATGAAACCCCCAAAACCCAGACCTCGCAAAGTTAAAAATTCAGCTTCTAAACGTACTCCCCTCGGCTGCCTTCTGACACCTCCCAGCATTCCCTGGCTTCATTTTGAGTTGAGGAATGCTGGGAATTGTCATTTTCAAACACCTGGAGGCACACCGTTTGCAGTTACCTGCAAAGCAAGTAGAAAGGGCCGGACCGGCATGGCTCCTGTGATTGGCTGAGACGCATGTCCATAGGAAAACGTTTTTGGGGGGAGGGTGTGGTGGACACCCCTATGACACCCCTATTAAAAATATTTCATGATGGCATTTTTAGTTGGTGAATTAGTTTAGCAGTTTTTTTACCTCTTGTGCTAAATTAATGTAATAAACACATAATAGTTTCATTAGAAAGAGTCCAGAATGATTTAATAAGGTAATCCTCTAAAATGAGAAAAAGCTGTCCAGATTTGATGTTTGATGTTTTTGCACAAATAAACTGTGAAATCACACTAGTAGTGTGCTCCTCTTAATGGATTAAAGAGACAAAACCTGACGGTGGGAATAGGGAATGTCGTGTTCACAATTACAGTTGGATTTGTTGTTTGGGCCGAAGCCATCAAGGCAGACATTAGCCATTGCTCATTTGCAGAAGTTTCAGTACAGGGTAGGAATGGCAATTTTAGCCTTTACCATTAAAACTTTATTAAGGAATCGGTCAGATATGCAGGACAAGTGGTGTACCGTGTTAGTCAGTCAAGATGTTACAGGGTAACTTTTTGAATTAAAAAAATTCCAAAAGTGGTTAAGGTGATACCTTTACTGCTATGTATATAATCATAGAAAAGCTTTCAGAACATTCTAGTCTTTTTTTCAAGCCGATATGCACCGAAATATCCATGAATATTATTTCCCTGAAACCTTTAAAGAAGTTAAATTAAACTTCCAATGTTTTTTTTTGTTTGTTTTTTTTTTTTTAATTTATCCCAATGGCCATCCGATTTTTTATATATTCTAAGTAGTCTGTCGGAGAAGAAATGGGGGGGTAATATTTTGCCCCTGACCTCCCAAAATATTGCAGAGCCCATCAGCCAAGCCAAATACTACAGTATGTGTGAATAGCCTTAAACTAGCCATAGATTCAATCAAATTGTTATGGGTGCATCTATGATGACCAACCTAGATTGATTCGCCACCGCATTCCAGATTCTTTAAACATTTATAGTCCCCCCAGAATCTGAGTTTGGTGGTATACATGTACTGGAACCTGTTCAGTCCCATGGACCATCCAGCAACCAGCACATGTAAAGGACTGGTGTTGGAAGCTATCTAGTCTACTACACGCCCATATCTGTTGTATTCATTTAGATCAATTGGACTTGAAGTTTAGTTCTTGAAGACGTCAATCCATTGATCTAACTGAATACAACAGATATACCGTGACCTGGATGAATGAATATTACAGATATACCGTGACCTGGATGAATGAATATTACAGATATACCATGACCTGGATGGATGAATATTACAGATATACCATGACCTGGATGAATGAATATTACAGATATACCATGACCTGGATGGATGAATATTACAGATATACCATGACCTGGATGAATGAATATTACAGATATACCGTGACCTGGATGGATGAAATATTACAGATATACCGTGACCTGGATGAATGAATATTACAGATATACCGTGACCTGGATAATAATATAACAGATATATCCATGACCTGGATAAATGAATATAAAACAGATATACCATGACCTGGATGAATGAATATTACAGATATACCATGACCTGATGGATGAATATTACAGATATACCATGACCAGGATGAATGAATATTACATATATCCATGACCTGGATGGATGAATTTACAGATATACCATGACCTGGATGAATGAATATAACAGATATTCCATGACCTAGATGAATGAATATTACAGATATACCATGACCTGGATAATGAGAACCTTCACAGCATACTACACACCCACTTTAATTGTCCAATTGCTATCTAATGATGGACATTAGAAGACTATTAATGGAACAGATCTAATGTGTTCAACACAACTATTACAGCCAGGTTTATATTACTTTAAATAACCACTGAACGTGTTATTTAATATGCATTGTCGTTTACTCTGACATGTTCAACAGACTGACAACCTTTGCATCACTGCAAAGAATGGTTGTATTAGATTTGTTGTGTATGTCAAGTACTTGCTATTGCCTTCTATGTACATTATAAATGAAACATTAGCCTAGTGTCCTGACTGTTTTCCAGTAAAGGTCAATAGTGAGATTAACTGGTGTTGTTGAAGACAAGCTGCACCATTAGGGCCATGCACACGGGTTTTGGTTGAAATGAAGACACAAAATACCTCTGGCTTCAGCTGCACTGCACAATACCCTCATGGTAGATGCTGTGTGTATCGATGGATTGCAATGATTATGGATGAGCAATTTACATACTGAGGGGAACACAGACTACCATGAAAACACTAATAGCTGTTTCCTCAGGGAAATGCAGATACATTTATAAATGTGCAAGTCACATGCACTAGACCAGGAATTCTAAAACGATTTGCCTTCAGTGTTTGAAAACGACAACTCCCATCATTCCTCAACTACAGAGGGAAGCCAGGGAATGCTGGGAGTTGTCGTTTTCAATCATCTGGAGGCACACTGTTTAGAATCCCTGCACTAGAGGATGCAACAGCCATAGACGCCAGGGAACAGTAAAAGGAAAATGCCTTAACATTAGAGCCACATGTACAGTATATATGTGTGTGTGTGTGTGTAATAGCTCTTTCAAACACATCATTATATGTGAAAAAATTAATCAAGGCAAACTATAAAATGGCATGGGTTAAGTATATACTGCAGCCGTGATGTCATCCAAGGCTCACTGTTTTCCTTCCCCATTTTGCAGAAACCATGGTTCCCACTGTCTGCTCGATCCAGGACTCTACTTCTCATTCTTGTTTGGCCTTTCATTGTCCATTGGCTTTTACATAAAATATTCCAGAAAAAATGAAGATTGTCTTCGTCTCCTTCTCTGCTCACCTTTTAATGACGTTAGAACCCCCAATCTGCTCACCTTTTAATAGATGTACAACCTTCAGCAAAGGAATTTGGAGACACCGGTAGTTCTCTAGAGTTTTATTAAGTCAAAATCTGATTTTATTTGGTACTTGATGTAGAAGTTCCAAAATCCTATGATTCCAGTCCAAATCAGCAGGAAATTGTCATTATTTCCCTCTAGATGCCAAATGTACAGTCGCTCTCAGAGATCATTATAAGGGCAGCGGTTTCTGTGGCTGTCATGCTGTGTCTAACCTAAAGCTCTCAACAAGAGAAACTAGCTGGAGAGCTGGGGACAAGATCTGAAGGTTCCTCTCTTGGTTCTGGCTGGAGTTTTAGATCCGCAACATTGGGCTTTTGCATTTGAGAAACCTTCTCCAGTAAATAAACCAAACAGATGCAGCTTTCAGTCTATTACCTAAGTATCATTGGGACCCTACCCTTTCTCTTGTATTTATCTTCTACCTTTTAGTCTTGTGTCATTTTATTGCCATATTATCTCCTTTAGATGGCCACATTCGAATCCCGCTGCTTATTGAGTCATATTGAATTGTGTTATTACCTAGAATGTCTGCCTGATCACAGGAGCACTGTACCTAATAATAAACGGCTTTGTGCAATTAAGCAGGCTGAATGCAGACAAGACAAACCAAGATGTAAAAAATGACAAAGGAAAATGATAGAGGAGAATTGGATGTGATGGAAGCCAAACCTTCTACCTCCTGTGGTCCAAAGAAGGAAGTACTACTCACAAAATCTTCTTTACCGGGTGCTAGAGTGGACAATAGAGTGAATACTATGGGGAAGAAAGAATCAGGCTGACATGAAACTGGTACTACAAGGAAATAAGAGGACGAAAAATGGAGCTATAGGGAATGAGCCAGATAATAGGAATACTGTACTACAAAAAGGAATAGACTCGCAGAAAAATGTCCCAACTAAGGAAACGGGAAATGAGATGTTTATAAAAATTAACAAGTACAGGTTTCCTTTATATCGCAGATACTGCAGTTTGTGGGGAGACCCAAAACGTTCTACTACAAGGATTGAGCCATCTCAATAGACCAGGTAGGAATATGTATCACCACCTGGGTAGTAAAAAATAAAAGGTCAATTACTATTTCCTAGCACTGTAATCTTTTGTTGAATGAAAACCGTTGTTCTCCATGTTCTAAACCGATTTCACAGATCCGCCGGAATTAGGACTTTTTCAGAAATCCGAACCGCGAACTGTTTTTGATATTGATCGAAAGTTTGCAAATTTAAAAATCCCAAATTTCGATATTTCTAGAAATCTGGAAAATTCTACCTGGAATACCAAAACAGGAAGCGCATGAAATTTCTGGTACTGGGCAGTGTTTTTTTCGATACCTGTTCCCAGACCATTTCCCAGTCTCCTGAGCCTTTACACTAAGTTTACCAATTGCTATTTAGACCTTAGTTTTAGGCGGAACTTTCAGATTTTTTTATCTCCCATTGAGTCGTTTACGTATTTTCTTATTTTCAGACTTTTTGCACAATCTGTAAATCTGCAAGTGGAACGGATTTCAGTGAGTTCGGCCAGCTTAATTATCAGTAATTAGTACTACAAGGTTATATTCCAACAGGGATTAGTCTGATGTAGGGACAAAGTCTTGTCCCTACATCCAAAACCCTTTTATCAGCCATTGCTGCATGTTGTTAGCGCTCCACTCGCTCCTTCTGATCTGACAGCCGCCTTTGCCCGTCTCCCGACCACGCTCTATCTTTGGGCGCATGCGCCAATACAAAAGATAGGCGAGCAATCGGGAGAGCAGGACAGCTCGGCTGTCAGATCAGAAGGACGCCATGTAAGGTAAGTTCCCGTGTCCGTGTCCCCTGAGCAAACTATTATTCACAGGGAGGTGAGAATAAGCGTTCTCACTCCCTGTGTATATAGAAATGATTGGCAAACACTTGGTTTTTTGAGTTTACAGTTCCTTTAACTATTACTGTAAACGCTACATGTATAAGGAGGCCATTGCAATATGGGGATCATTTATGGGGATCGGTTGCCCATGCGGCCATACACAAGGTTATGGCTTTGGCTCTCTTAAAGTAAAGGAACCCAATACTGACAGACGAAATTACGGACCGTAATGCCGACTACGGACGTTCGTTGGCTTCCTACAACTGCCGATACTAGGTAAATCCTTGGCCACAATTGGATTACCCAATATAATAATTTGTATGGCCCCTTTAGCCTTTTTCACTCTACTATGATCACCAGTGTGCGTGCTGCCTTTTAACATGCGTCGCCATGGTAAATATAAATAAACTATACTACTATATACATCATTATGTCCTGATCTGGTAAACTGACAGCTCCACTGCTCACTAAGCCATCAAGGAGACTATGCAGCAGTGAGGGACCAGAGGAGTTCAAGAGAGATTCTGGACTCGGGAGAAAAGTAAGTATTGTATTGTGAAAACTAAGTTTGGGGGGAGGGGTTGATTACTTTATATACAAAGGTTTCTGTGGGGGATGAACATGCCCTTCAATAAAGGTCATTTTCAGTAGAGCAACCAGTTAAGCATTATTTTCCTTGACCTCAACTCCACAATGCCACTGACCACATACATATACAAATACAATATGTTACTATACATATACAGTGTTAAAGGGGAACTGTGGTCCACCTGAGATTTTTGCAATTTATTTACATTGTTTTTTTGCATATTTTTGAAGATATTTACATTTTTGGTGTGTGATATGACAGCAGCAGCATCACCAGGTCCCTGCACTTCCTGCTTCCTCTCTGAAACTGTTCAGTCAATCTGTCCTGTGTCTCCTCCTCGCTTTGCAGCCCCCCTGGTCTCTCCGACTCATGGCCCCCTTGGTCCTCCAGTTGCAACACCCACTGGCCCATTATCTTACAGCCCCGCCACTCGCGGGTGCCTTGGCCCCGCTCACTCGCGGGTGCCATGGCCCTGCCCACTCGCGGGTGCCCCTGGTTACTCAGACCCCCCCCCCTACAGAAAACTGTGGAATCAGCCTGAAAGCGATTTTCACACAGTGAAAGAGAAGAGCTGGATAGTCCCCAACCTGGTTTTGAGGCGGAACTCAGTTTTGAATTTTATAAGGTGGAACTTTAGGGAATTTCGCCAGAAATTTCGCCACCGGCTGCTTTGTTCTTTCTGTCTCCTCCTCTACAGTCCTTGTCACAGACGATTCTTCCCACCTCTGACATAGGGAGCACCTGTTATTAATGGCATGTCCACCCCCAAACTAAAATTTAACCTACACTGGCCCCACTGTGAAATTAAAAATCCTTACCTTACCTCCCTGCTCCTTATGTTCTCCTGCTGTGCTTATCCAAAGGTCCAGGAAACTAAAGGGTAGTACTGTCCTCCTGTCCAAACAGTTTCTTCTGCCTCGATCTGTCCTCTCAGTTGCTTATAGCATGCGTAGGGAGCCCCTTCCCCCCCATCCTCCCTCCCGATCCCGACCTGGGATAGATTTTTGCATGGTATCCCCTCCCAACCGCTATATTGGAAGTGTTAAAAATAAAATCCAAACTGTACTTACAGACCTCACTACTCGCGCTGATTTCTCTATTGCTGGCAGCGGCGGCTGTGATTGGCTGCCTCTCGTCAATAGCGCTGCTGATCCGACCCCTGCATGTAGCTCCCGGCAGGCAGGAGCCGGATCAGAATGACGCTGGAGCGAGGGCAGTAAGTTAAGTTTGAATTCTATTTGTAACACATCTAACATAATGGGTTGGGGTGGGAGGGGAGCCCTGCATACATCAAAAATGAAAATTGAGGGTGGAGATGCCCTTTAAAGAGGGGGGCAGAAACAGTCAGTGTACCGCATGAGTATATTCTCCTTTAAAGTTCTTTAAAAATCCTTATAAAGCGCATAGCGCCTTAACCTCCCTTCTCCAATCAATGCATTAAAGCAGGGGTGTCAAACTCATACATACAAAAAATAGGGCCTAGTATACATCCAATTAATTTGTTATTTTTACTTAACCATTGTATTGCGACTTAAAAACCCGCCCTTCTCTCTGATAAATTAAACAATCGGTTCAATAACTTGGCCAAATTATTTTAAGCCCAGCAACCCACTTCACGTTTGCTTTATTCTGCGGGTCCTAACTTTTAACCTTTTTTACTTAAGTAACTTTTTACCTTCTTAGGAGACGTAATTCTTTGTCTTTAATCAGTACCTCCTTTTATGAGATTGAAATACCTGCTGCTCCTTCGCTTGCTTTCTTGGACTAACTCTCCAGCTTTCAGTAACTTGAACACACTGACCCCTGTGGGTGGAGTAACACTTTCCCAGAGGCTGGGTCCACCCCAATGCAACAAGCAATATATAATTAGAAATGCGATAATATACATCCACGCAGATGTGCAACTAGAGACCAAATAAATTCATACATACAACAAAAATAGAAGCCTAGTGCACTTCCAATTAATTTGTTTATATTTAACTTTACCATTGTATTGCGACTTAAAAAGCCTGCCCTTCTCTCGGGATAAATTAAAGCAATTAGTTCAATAACTTGGCCAAATTATTTAAGCCCAGCAACCACTTCACGTTTGCTTATTCTGCTGGGTCCTAACTTTTACCTTTTTTTACTTAATAACTTTTTACCTTCTTGGTCAACTCAACACATAATGGGCCATAATCAAGGACAGGCTAAGTGATGGCTGAATTTTTTTAAAACCCTAGTGCCGTGTCCTGGCAGGAAAGGTTGTGACACACCCTGTTTTGGACTGGTCACCTCTGCCTATATCCTAATCATGTGCTAATCAGAAATGCCCATCTTATCTTCTGGCGCAGTAATGGAACACCCACTCCAATGGAGGCCCTTTGTCACACCTCCCCCCCACATGCCGGCTAGATACCCGATCAGTTGTTACAGTAGTGACTGCATCCATCCTTACTCACACTGATATCCGTTGGTGCAAGTCCCTTGTGCAGTCCACAAGCAGTGTCATAATCTCATCTGCCTGCTAGATACCGCGACCAGCTGTTTAAAAAGAGCAAATTGCGGCAGATCTATAGTTACGCCACTACTTGGCACTGCACAAAGAGATAACAATGTAGTAAGTCTTGGATGCTGTACAGTCACTGGGGGCCACAAACAATGGCCAGAAGTGGCCTGATTCGACCCGTGGCCCTTGATTTTGACAAGTATGCATTAAGGAATAGTCTACTTTTGCAGTGAACTGTTCCTCTCGTTTTAATATGGCCCTCTGGGAAAACAATTGCCCACTCTTGGTTTATGGACAGGTTTTCTGTTGGATGTTCCAATAGACCATGCGTGTGTAAAATGATTATCAAAGTAATATGCCTGCCAACCTGAACATAATCCATCATTGCGTTTATAAATGCAACACAATAGGATCTTTTAAGCTTTCTGGCCATCCAGCAATCACTGACCTTTTAAAATAGTTTATGTAGAAACAAAAAAACCTCCGGCTATAATTCCTCGAACACTGTTCCATCCATCCAAGCTGTGCACTCATGTGTTGCACACCCAACACCGCAGAACTACGCCACACACAGATTGTTGGGATATGTAGGTATTGTAGTTGCTGTATTGTTCATCTGCACAGAAACTAAACATCTGCGCACTGAGCCTTTAACAAAATATTGGGCAACATTGGCTAACAGGTTTGCAAAATAGACATTTATAACACGAGCCATGAATTTCCCTCTAAGTAAATTCTAATTGGTGCTTAGCTATGTGATCAATGTACTTAAGCGGCTGCCATACACATGGCTAGTATTAGACCAATCTTGTCGATCCGTAGGGATTTCCCTAATATCGGCAAGGTGTGCCGATAGTGACTGAACATGATTTCCATTGGTTGATATTGGCTCCCTTTACTTTAAGTAGAGGAAGCCGATAAAATTAGCCTGTGTTGGGTGCATGGCCGACTCTGTGTTCTCAACAAGATTGGAGACCAGGCCAGCCCCCCCCCCGCCCCCTCTCTTCCTGATCGTGGGTATGGAGTAAAGATATCTTTACTTTATACTGTTTACAGCTGATCGCGGATGTTCTCGGGAGGGGATAGCGGGCCCTCCTATGTCCCCAGCCCTGATCTTATGACATGCATAAGTCTTAAGTTCCATGCCAATCTGCCCTGTCTTCATTAGAGGTGGCAGAACTTCCTAAAGTTCTTTTTTTTAATTCAGGGAAAGTTGAAAATGGACCCATTAAAGTCAATGATGTCAAATAGTTATAATAAGGATAAAGTACCAAGTGGTAACTTACTGTAAACAGCTCTGGAAAACTGGGGAAAATATCCAGAACGTGAAATAAAGTCCCTTCCTTCACAAGCGTGCTATTTTCCAACTTCCGCATTCGATAAGCGGATTTTGGTAAATTTAGACTCTGTCTCTGAATCTCTAAAAAGGAATGTTCATTATCTTTATCAGGAATCATGCCAACATGAATGTGGCATCAATTCCTTATTGCATACCTGAATAAAAAGTCTGTCTTTAAAGGGAAAGTTCAGTGGAAAATATTTGTAAAATCTTAGTTTATATTATGCAAAACTTGTTATTCTACATATTCTCTTCCATTTATTTTAAAAAAACTGTGAATTTACGCCTTGCTATTCCCGCTGTGGACATTAGTGAGCTGACATTTCAGGTTCTGTAATGGTCCTTCTTCTTCCCAGAATGCACCACTAAAGTGGAATGTGAGACAAAATGCTGAGGGTTAAGGTTATTAGGATGATAAGATACTTTTTTCTTAAAGGACAACTAAAGCCTCAGGACAACATTGAATTAGAAGGCAGATCTCCTTGTAATAAAAGCAGTAACAGTGTCTCACCTTTCATTTTCATATGGTTGTTGAGAAATTAACTTTCAACATGAGGTTTGTGTCTTATTTCCCAGTGTTCCAGTATCACACAGTGTGGGCAATGACCATTATGTTCTTTACACATGCTCAGTCCTAAGATACTGCAGGAAATTGTTACAGTTGGTCACACCCACTAGTAGCTCTAGCCAATCCTTTTACATGACAGAATAGACAAGGGAGCTGTGACTGAGATCAGGGGTGTGACACGTCACTGTACCTACACACAGTTATTTCATCAAGTTCTTAAGTGGTAACATTTACTTAATGCTATTTACTGTTTTCTATTTTACAGTTATTGGTTGTTTTAGAGGGGAATGTTCAGAATCTGGAGTGTAAAAATTTGGGTTTAGTTCTCCTTTAAAAGTATATGTATTCGCACTGAACTTCTCCTTAACATTATTTTATTTTTTGTAATTTGCATCATATAGAGGAAAGGGTAACTTCACAGCAGCAGGACCACTGAGTTAAGAGTAGGCTCACTGCAGTTCGCCACCATTGTTGGGAGTCAGGCAGGCTTGGCCCCACTAGACATACCCAACACAACATTGGCTTCTCCCGAACTGACCCCCACACATCTAATCCAACATACAAAAGCAGCAAAAACATACCATGATGGACATAAGAAAAAAGCAAAAATTCTTTAATGATTATAAGAAAAAAAACCTATAAAAAAAAAAAACTCTGCCGTCCCCAAGATATAAATAAATGCAACCCAAATACTGACTTCCTGTTTGCAGGACCCCTAATTCAAACCATTATGGTCTTGCCCTTGACCCAGCACCTGGGCTGATTCAGTTGCTCAGTAGAGATCTGAGCATGTTGACCCAGCCAATCAGTAGAGTTACTGAACATTCAAGGAAATGGTGCATCTGGGTAGAAAAAGGACCATTGCAGAACCTGAAATGGCAGCTCACTAATATCAACAGCAGGAAATAAAAAGGGGTACAAAGTCAACTTTTTTTAAAATGGAATAGAATATGTAGAATAAACTAGGTAGAATTATATAAAATAGAATTTTAAAAAGAATGATATTTTCCACTGAACTTTCCCTTTAAAGACAGTTTTTTGTTTATGAAATAAGGAATGGTTGGCACTCGTGCTGGGCATAATTCTTCTTGTATAATAATCAACACCTTTATTAGAGATTCAGAGACAAATTCAAAAATATCGAAGTTTCAAAAGTTATTGGAAGTTCGAAAAAAGTTTGAGTTCGTTCGAGGTTTGAGTTTTAGTCCATCTCAGTCTTCATGGGTCTACCAAAAACCTCACTTCTTGGACGTCTCATCCTTCTGGTCTACACAGACCCTAGTTTTTAATTTAGTCATGTTCTGATGATTTGGAAATTTCTAGACTTCATTCTTTCCTCATCGAATGCCTGAACACACTCCCTTTTTATACCCCTCTGGACCTCATATTCCACAGGACTTCTAACCTTGACCAAGAACATTGTCCAAGGGCACAGCATCTAGATTATAGATGCTTTTAATGAGGGAACATAAATTTGTTTGTAAAATATAAAGTTCCATACAGGACAGACCTTGTTTAATTTTCATCATGTTTCCGATTGCCTAGGACCTAAAGGACAAACTCCGTCCGGAAGAACATCTTTTAGAAAGAATGGCTCTTTAAAATATGTTGATATATCATAGTTTGTCCTATGAATTCATTACTGTATGCCTGCTATGCTTCTGGATGCCTCAGGAAACTGACAATTTAGAACTGTACGAGCTGTACTGAGCCTGGGCATGCTCAGAAGGGCAGTAGGGATTACATTGGCATTGGCTGTGAGTCAATGTCAAACTGTACTAAACTGGAAGAACCAGGAAGCAGAAACAGGGGAAACAGGAAATGTGCAGGATTTCAGGTTAGACTTAATATTTCACATTTCAAACATTACCGTTTAGGGTTTTGGGGGGTGATTTACCTGTATGTAAGTTTTCATTTTGGGGCTGGACTTGCACTTTTAATTATGGCCCTCCAGATGTTCTGAAAACATGGCACCCTCTAGTTGGCGCTTCAGCCAACACAAGCTGGTCCAAGGATTTTACAGTTTGTCGAAATAAGAGAAGCCCAACTAAAACACACAGATTATTTGTAGGAATACATTTTTATTTGTCCTTAAAACGCCTTTTATTGAACATTACAAGGTACCAAGAGGATAATGTTTCATTATTGTCCTTTTTATTTAAGAGGGAATTTGTACATGGTATAAATTAGATACAAATGATTTGTTCTTTACAATATAAAAGTAATGAGACGGAATATTACTGTACATCATAAATGTAACCATTAAGTGACCTGCACAGTCAAAGCTGTGGTTGGTTATTATAAATATCGTTGTAGAATCTGAAAAATTTGCAGCAAAATGGGTAAAGGGTAACTAAAGTCTGATTCTTTTTTTGGCACAAATTTTTTTGTATAAAAGGTAAATAAACCTTGAATTTCTTTTGGCACTATTTTTATTTCCAGTTTAAAAACAAAGTAGATTTCTTTGTCCCAAGATAAACCTCTCTGGCTAATGTTCTACAAGTCTGAACACGTTTAATAAAGTGTGTCATACCCCAGGGCCCTAAAACATTGAAATGAAACTTCTAACTAATAATGGATGTCGCAAATTAACGACAGCTTCTCAATATATCCGCAAATAGTGACCGGTATTATATACCGTGACTGTAAAAAAATGTAGTTTGCATTGAACGGCCCAATTATCAAATACCAAGTGATATTTAGAATTAACAATGCAATACTGCCCAGTATAATAAATAACCGGGATAGTAAAATAACCATCACCGTAAAAGAATGATAAGATCATTATTTAACATTCGTTGACATAAAATAATGAACTATTATATTGATTATTAATGTGAAATATCAAAGCTTGTAAATACCAACTGATATACCTTATACAGTCGGCAGTTATGACTTATTTAAGATACCTCTTCCTCTTAAAGGGTATCCACTTGTTTTTATAAGTTTTGGTAATCCATTCTAATGAAGAACGGGGGGTAAAGGAGCTGTGCCTTACTCCGTTCTTCAATAGAACAAAACAGGGCCAGGAGAGAAGGTAAGAACTAACCGCTCGCTCGCTCCCCCGGCGCTTGGTCTGACAGGTCCCGACGGACCTTGTCTTCTATGCGCATAGATCGCGCATGCGCATAGAAGACAAGGTCCGTCGGGACCTGTCAGATACGCGCCGGGGGGGAGCGAGCGAGCGGGAAAGTTCTACCTTCTCTCCTGGCTCCTGTGTGTTCTATTGAAGAACGGAAGGTAAGGCCAGCTCCTACCTCCCGTTCTTCAATAGAACTGGATTACGAAAACTTAGAAAAACGAGTGGAGATACCCTTTAACCAGTAGAAAAGCAGCTAATGGACAGCTCATCACTGTTTCCACGCTAACTGAGCATGTCTGTCCCACTGAGAGGATCAGGTGGTGAGGATCTAAAAATTTATGGACTTTATACTGTAACATACCTTAGGTAGAATTAAAATAGAAAGAAAAGTAATATATCATTTAAATCGGCAGTTTCTGTGCAATAAGTCATGCAACATGTGTTTTTCTTTAAATCTTCTACAACTATTTACCTTCTAAATAACTTCTGCAGGAAGGGTGACAGCATTTCCTACTAGAGTAAACACTGATTATATAGAAGAAACTCCATTAATGAACCTACATTGGCAATACAATAGAACGTGCACCTTTAATATAAAACTTGCTGAATGGGACCAAACCACCCAGGAAGTCAAACACGATATAGGATTTCAGGCCTTACATTTGCACTTTGGGGTAGGAACAGTGCAATGACAAAAAATTTGTGCAAAAAAGGTGTAAATTGGTATTCACATATACAAAACGATCAGCTCGTCAAACAGAAAAATGTGCAGAGTGCGTTTTAAATTCTTTGGTTGCAAATGAAAATGCCAAACATGGGGTAAAAGTCGCTATTAAATACCCGTGTACTTATGGGTAATGCTCTATAGACTTCAGTGCTTAGTTAACAGCCTTCTATTGAATAATGAGGGTCAGCATAGTTCCTCCCTAAATGACTGATTTATTTATTAGGGCGGGGAAATGACTACAAAAAATCAAACCATTGGTTATAATTAAAGGTAAAAAATATTAGAAAAAGAGAGGGAAAAAAAAAATATAAATACTGTTCATTCTATTGACCATTAAGTGACATTGTAATGCGCATTCAGCATATTCTGAGTGGAGCTGCCCTGTTGTGCCTTGTCCCGCAAACTAGCATTCCCACCCCCAGGGTGGGGAAACACCAATACAATACTTTTAAGCCGATCGACTGACCACCAGTTTGAAATCAATGGTTAAGGCACATTAATTAAATAAACAGTTGAGAGGTTATGGCTGAGTTAATAAAGGATACAAGGCACATATGGTGGAAAGTACACAGTGATTAGGTTCCGACAGTTCAGTAGGAAAAATAATTGTCTTATTGAATGAATGAATGAGAATCCTGTAGAGAAAGGGGCTGACCATTCAGAACAGTAGTATGAGAAATGGTCTTATGAATGAATGAATGAATGAATAATCAAAACCCGAAGAAAGGTCTGACAATTCAGTAAAGTAGTACTAGGAATCATCTTAATGATGATCTAATGAAGGAATGTACAGTAGTGTTAGGAATGGTCTTACAGGATAAATGAATGATAGTAAATCCGAAGAAGGATCGGTACAGTTCAGTACAGTAGTGTAGGAATGGTCTTACTGAATGAATGGTGGTAAATCCTGAAGAAGATCGGTACAGTTCAGTACAGCAGTATGAGGATTGGTCTTTACTGAATGAATGGCGGAAATCCTAAAGAAGATCGGTTACAGTTCAGTACAGTGGTTTAGGAATGGTTTAGTGGATGGATAATGAATGATAGTAAATCTGAAGAAGGATCGGTACGTTCAGTACAGTAGTGTTAGGAATGGTCTTACTGAATGAATGGTGGTAAATCCTGAAAATGATCGGTACAGTTAGTTACAGTAGTGTTAGGAATGGTCTTACTGAATGAATGAATGGTGGTAAATCCTGAGAAGATCGGTATTCAGTCTACAGTAGTATGAGGATGGTCTTACTGAATGAATGGCGGTAATCCTAAAGAAGATGGTACAGTCAGTACAGTAGGTTAGGAATGGTATTACGGATGAATGAATGATAGTAAATCCTGAAGAAGGATCGTACAGTTCAGTACAGTAGTGTAGGAATGGTTTACTGGATGATGAATGATAGTAAATCCTGAAGAAGATCGGTACAGTTCATACAGTAGTGTTAGGAATGGTCTACTGGATGAATGATGATGGTAAATCCTGAAGAAGATCGGTACAGTCAGTACAGTAGTGTTAGGAATGGTCTACTGGATGAATATGAATGATAGTAAATCCTGAAGAAGATCGGTACAGTTCATACAGTAGTGTTAGGAATGGTCTTACTGGATGAATGAATGATGGTAATCCTGAAGAAGATCGGTACAGTTCAGTACAGTAGTGTTAGGAATGGTCTTACGGATGAATGAATGATGATAGTAAATCCCAGAAAGATCGGTACAGTTCATACAGTAGTGTTAGAATGGTCTTACTGGATGATGAATAGTGGTAAATCCTGAAGAAGATCGGTACAGTTCATACAGTAGTGTTAGGAATGGTCTACTGGATGAATGAATGGTGGAAATCTTGAAGATGATCGGTACAGTCATACAGTGTGTGGAATGGTCTCATGAATGAATGAATGGATGAATGATTAGTAATCTGAAGATGATCCGTACAGTTCAGTACAGTAGTGTTAGAATGGTCTTACTGGATGAATGAATGATCGTACAGTCAGTACAGTGAGTGTTAGGAATGGTCTTACTGGATGAATGAATGATAGTAATCCTGAAGAGAGCGTAAGTTCAGTACAGTAGTGTTAGGAATGGTCTTACTGGATGAATGAATGATAGTAAATCCTTGAAGAAGATCGGTACAGTTCAGTACAGTAGGGTTAGGAATGTCTAATGGATGAATGAATGAGTGTTAGGAATGATCGATGGAAATTAATTAATCTCTCTGTAATTTAATCTGTAGCAAGAATTAGGATTCAGCTGCTACTGTGCAGTAAACAAAAGTGTCAGCACGTAAGAAGTAAAGCGTGACTTTAACGGAAAATCTTTATTTTCATGGCTGTGCCAAAGTTCCCATAGGGCACGCTGCAAATTCTTATTTCCAGGATGGCGTACCAGGGAGGACTCATCGTTTACGGTTTCTATATTGTCTTTCGACGTCTGCACGGAAGGAGGAGCAGAATGATGAGCACCAATAGAATGATCCCGCAAAAACTCATCAGGGTGTAAGAAAATAATCCACATGATTGGCTCCTGAGGGATTCCTGGCTATGCAGTTACTCGATACACAGAAGTGCTAAATGGCCCAACGATTTCCGATACTGCGGCACCAGAGGATTCTAAGAAAACACATGACAAAGACAGGAAAAACATCAACCAAGGACCAGTAACCATAAAAGTCTCATTATTTTAGAACAAACAGTACAACTGTCCGTTGGATTATATAGAGTATAACATTCCCCACGACGAGTTATACAGTTACAGGACACAAGGGGCACATTACAGTTAGAGTAAACAAAATTCAGCAAGTCATGTGAGAGTTCAATATGGCCCAAATCGTCTGAAAACCACGTTAACCCAAAGATGGTTTAGAGCACAGCGCCATTTCCAATGTTTGCACTGTGCTATCGATCCACAAACCATACCACTACTTGGTACTTGGTAGCACGAAACTTAATGGGACTGTGTGGGCGGCGTTAAAGGACGTTCTTACCTTAACCGATCCCAAAATGCAGTACCTGACGTAATCTCATTATATCAGGATTGTATCGCGGGATCGGGCTACGGTAAGTTATGCGACTTCCGGTTTTGAATCTCCCCTGTATGTATATAAAATTGTTAAGCATGTTAATAATGTTATAATTTACATGATATTTGGGCTTTTGTATAATGATTCTAAAACGGTAATCGTATATATATTAACCTTGTTGCACTGACTATAGAGTTTGCACTTCTTCTATAACTTCATAGATTTACATAAAGGGCATGTCCACCCTTTAAAAAAATTTTTTTAGAGGTGGTAGGGCACCTTCCCAGCCCCAACCGCATCATTAGATTTTCCAGAAAGTGCCCCGATTAGTTGTTACTTACCATACCCTTTCCCCCGCCGCACAATCCGGCCCTCTGCTTGCACTGACTGCAGGCAGGGGGCGGGACCGGCAGCCGTGTCCCTGATTGGTGAGAGTGTCTGGAAATGTAATAATGCGGTGGGGGCTGGGGGAAGGCTATGCTACTAATGGGCAAAGGTTTTAATGGTAGGGGGAGGGCTTGCAAAACGGGAGGAGAGGGGAGGCTGCAGTGCGCAGGACAAAATTCTCAGGAGGACGAGACAGGAGGTAGAGTCCTATATGGACTCTGCTATCCTCCGTGGTGGGCAGTTTTTCAGATTTGGGAGGGGGGACTACAGGAGAACCATATGGAGCTGGGATGTAAGGTAAGGATTTTATTACACTACTGGTGGGGCCAGTATGGGGGGAATTAAGTTTTGGGGTGGACTGCCTTAAACATTCATAGTGAAAGTGAAACATGGGAAATTCTGTTTGTACAGTCTCTGATTCTACACTTGGTGGCTCCAAAGTTTCAGGTCTCCTAATACAGTAACTGCATAACCGCATAGGACATGAAATTGGTTCACTTAAAAACTCCAGACAACTTTCCAATCTGTAGATACGGAAGTGAATGACCAGGATAAGGTAAGACTAACTTAAACCTTAAATAACAAAGAATCCACCGCATAATTTGCAGGAAGGAAAGGAGGAAATACGAGGATGCCCCGAGAATATAAATGGAATATACACAATTAGAGACACCAAACAGAATAAATAAATGAAAGAATCATTTCCAGGAGGTAGGAAGACCTTACTCCTACTTCTGTTCTATTTATAGCTTAAGGTGCCTAGAAATGTATGATACCCGCCCCACTCCTGTTCTTCCTTAAAGCTAAAGCTGCCATATTTTAGGAGACTTCCCACAACGTCTCTAAACACCAACCAGCACAATTACTTTTCGTAACGTTCATCTGGAATGTCACAAGGTAAGAAGCCGGGACCGGTCCGTCCCAACATAATTTGGATTCGACATTTGGGTTGGATGTATGTGGAATCGATGTAAAGTCGGGAAAGTGTACGGGATAGCATTAGATTGCTTTAAAGCCAAACTTGCTACTTCTGCCCGCGACACACTGCTCCACATCTATCTCCGATCACAAGTTGGCACATGCTTTAGGTCACAGAACGAAGGCTGGCATGGTAAAAGCAGAACCACGTGACAATCGTACCGTAAAAGTGATTTTCTGCTGCTAAGGTAAGAATGGGAGGTAGGAGGCAGGTCATCTAACACTTTATTGCTTTTGATATTGTTTTTTACCAGTTTAGTATCCCAGAGTAATGCCCATGTAAATAGAACCATGATCCAGTTTGTTTTCTATGGTTTGTCTTGGTTACAGGAACAAAATAATAATTAAACAGAATTTGCAATACAAGTTTATCCGACTTGTGGAATAAGCCAAACACAGTACAACGCCTTTGTCAATATAAGGTTTGTGTATCATGGCACTTGGCAGCCATTGTCAATATGAGATTTGTGTATCATGCACTCGGCAGCCATTTTGTATATATGAGGTTTGTGTTTCATGGCACTGGCAGCCATATTTGTATATATGGAGGTTTGTGTATCATGGCACTTGGCACCATTTTGTATATATGAGGTTTGTGTATCATGGCACTCGGCAGCCATTTGTGTCCTGGCCTCCACATACCAGCACAGCTGCGACTGCAAAGCCAACTCTCTTCTCGGTCTGTCAAGATAACGTAAGAAACCTTCCATGACCGGGGCTCCGATAAACCAACGGCTGGATGACTGGGAGATGCCGAATCGAAAACAATTCAATGTATCCTGCAACGGCAGCACGGTTGGATATAAAGCTACAAAAAAAACAAAAAAAAAACAAAGAAACCAGAGTAAAATTAATTGTTGACCAAAACATTCAAGGCAACTCCAACAGAACGAGATAAAACACAGCACGGACGCAAATGGCCGCCTGCTCCATCCTCGGCTTTCAAAGGGAAATGAACCGGCCATAGGATTTTGAGTGGTAACAGGAAAACCTAAGGCACAGGGCACACAACAGAAGCCCAAAGAAAAAACAAAATTTAGCTTTAAAAAAAAAAATAAGGGGCTATGATACAGCTGATGTGCTGTCCAAGCAGCAGGATACAAGTGGGCATGCTCAAGCCAGGGGCTTGCTTGTGATTTCATAGCTCACTGTGTAAGCAGTATGCTCCACCTTTCTGTAACTTCGGATAGACTGCGGTGTGCTCTGTACACGGCTTAAAGTCTCATGTCTCCTTTACCAGCTTTGTTCCATCAATGGGTCCTCTTAAATATAAATTAACCTATGAAAACTTGGGTTTCAAAGAAATAAAATTATTTCTCTTTCAGTGTATGGACCAGTCAGATAAGCATGTAATGAAACAGACACATTAGTCATGGTATTTCTATATGTGAAACATTAAAACAATCTTCTCATGCCTGTTTTATATAAGTAGATGATCCAGATTTAATGCATAGGTATAAACTTTCATGTCAAATGGGTTATTATTAGGCGTGACAGAGCCATAATCTAGAGCTTTAAAATAATTAAATGAACAAATGTAGACTGCAAGCAAGGGACTTTATTAACAATATATTATTGTATTAGAATAAATATAGGGTATATATGACATGGTGGACTAGGCATGTATTTAAAATATTGTGATACTGCGATCTGTATCCATATTTAACAACATCCATATTTTTCACTGTGATTACGGATACAGGATTACTGGTATATGTACGTAAAATAACAATGATCTCTAATTTACTGTAAGCATCGTACATATCCTAGACAGCCAGTACAGAATGGTGGTATTGATTTAATTACTAATATTATTATTATTAGTGGGGATTTTATATAGTGCCAACATCTTCCGTAGCACTTTATAATGACATGTATATATTCACATCAGCCCCTGCCCTGAAGAGCTTACAATCTAAGCACATTTATTTGACACATACAACCTATCAGTATGTCTTTATGATTGTGGGGGAAACCGGAGTGCCCGGAGGAAACCCACGCAAGCACGGGGAGAACATACAAACTGCTTTCAGATGTGTCCAAGGGTGGAATCGAACTCAGGACTTTAGCAATGCAAGGCATGATAGCCCAACAATGGGCCATTCTGCTTGTGAAGGTTCTCATTCATCCAGGTCATGGTATATCTGTAATATTCATTCATCTAGGTCATGGTATATCTGTAATATTCATTCATCCAGGTCATGGTATCTCTGTAATATTCATTCATCCAGGTCATGGTATATCTGTAATGTCGTATGTGGCCTAGCCTGAATGTCGGCAAGTGGTACGGTCACCTAATGCTGCACAGTGTACGGTCACAATGTCGGCATAGTGTACGGTCACCTTAGTCCATAGTGTACGGTCACCTATGTCGCATAGTGTATGGTCACCTTAATGTCTGCATAGTGTGATGGTCACCATTAAGTCTGCACGCTGTATGCCTACCTTAATGTCTGCATAGTGTAGGGTCCACCTTAATGTCTGCATAGTGGTAGGTCACCTTAATGTCTGCATAGGTATATGGCCACGTAATGTCTGCATAGTGTAGGTCACCTCTAATGTCTGCATAGTGTTTGGTCACTCTAAATGTCTGCATAGTGTATGGCACAGCGTAATTTGCATAGTGTATGGTCACCTTAATGTCGCATAGTGTATGGTCCACTTCATGTCGGCATAGTGCTATGGTCCACCTTACGGTCTGCACAGTGTACGGCTACTAATGTCTGCATAGTGTATGGTCACCTTAATGTCTGCTAGTGATGCCAGCTAGCCATAGTGTATGGTCACCTTAATGTCAGCATAGTGTATGGTCACCTTAATGTCTGCATAGTGTATGGTCACCTTAACGTCTGCACAGTGTATGGCCTACCTTAATGTCTGCATAGTGTATGGTCACCTTAATGTCTGCATAGTGTAATGTCACCTTAATGTCTGCATAGTGTATGGCCACGTAATGTCTGCATAGTGTACGGTCACCTTAATTTCTGCATAGTGTATGGTCACCTTAATGTCTGCATAGTGTACGGTCACCTTAATGTCTGCATAGTGTACGGTCACCTTAATGTCTGCACAGTGTACGTTCACCTTAATGTCTGCATAGTGTACGGTCACCTTAATGTCTGCATAGTGTGTCACCTTATGTCTGTTTTACGGTCACCTTAATGTCTGCATAGTTTGTACGTCACCTTAATGTCTGCACAGTGTCGGTCACCTTAATGTCTGCATAGTGTATGGTCACCTTAATTCTGCAAGTGTACTGGTCACCTTAATGCTGCACAGTGTAAGGCTACCTTAATGTCTGCATAGTGTATGGCCACTTATGTCTGCACAGTGTACGTTAACCTTAATGTCTGCATAGTGTATGGCACCCTTAAATGTCTGCACAGTGTACGGTCACTTAATGTCAGCACATGTACGTCCCCTAATGTCATGTCATGTGTACGGTCACCTTAATGTCTGCATAGTGTATGGTCACCTTAATGTCTGACATAGTGTACGGTCACCTTAATGTTGCATAGTGTATGGTCACCTTAATGTCTGGCATAGTGTACGGTCCACTTAATGTCTGCATAGTGTATGGCCAGCGTAATGGTCTGAATAGTGTATGCACCTTAATGTCAGCCTAGTGTACGGTCCACCTTAATGTCTGCACAATTGGGTATGGTCACCTTAATGTTGCATAGTGTATACGGGTCACCTCAATGTCTGCATAGTGTACGGTCACCCTAATGTCTGCATAGTGTACGTTCACCTTAATGTCTGCAAGTGTACGGTCACCTTAATGTCTGCACAGTGTACGGTCACCTTTAATGT
Organism: Hymenochirus boettgeri; assembly: GCA_019447015.1. Lineage (NCBI taxonomy): Eukaryota > Metazoa > Chordata > Amphibia > Anura > Pipidae > Hymenochirus > Hymenochirus boettgeri. Next base: position 78,310,143 of record CM033476.1, on the reverse strand, counting down.
CTGCATCAGTGATGCACCTGTAATTCTGCATGTGTCGTCACTTAATGTCTGCACAGTGATACGGTCACCTTAATGTCTGCACAGTGTACGGTCACCTTAATTTGCTGTTGCTTAGTGTACGGTCCCACCTCAACACAAGTCCCCAAACCACCAGTGTACGGTCACCTTAATGTCTGCATAGTGTACGGTCACCTTATGTCTGCATAGTGTACGTCACCTTAATGTCTGCATAGTGTACGGTCACCTTAATGTCTGCATAGTGTACGGTCACCTTAATGTCTGCAGTGTACGGTCACCTAATGTCTGCACAGTGTACGGCACCTTATTGCTCATAGTGTGGTCACCTTAATGTCTGCATAGTGTACGGTCACCTAATGTCTGCATAGTGTAGCGTTCACCTTAATGTTCTGCATAGTGTACGGTCACCTTAATGTCTGCACAGTGTACGTTCACCTAATGTCTGCACAGTGTACGTGCCACCTTAATTTCTGCACAGTGTAACGGTCACCTTAATGTCTGCATAGTGTACGGTCCCTTAATGTCTCTAGTGTAGTCACCTTAATGTCTGCATAGTGTACGGTCACTTAATGTCTGCATAGTGTAGGTCACCTTATGTCTGCACAGTGTACGGTCACCTTAATGTCTGCATATGATGGTCCCTTAATGTCTGCACAGTTCGGTCACCTAATGTCTGCACATTGTAGTGCCTACCTTAATGTCTGCATAGTGTTATGGCCACCTTAATGTCTGCACAGTTATGCGGTCACCTTAATGTCAGCACAGTGTATGGTCACCTTAATGTCTGTATAGTGTACGGTCACTTATGTCTGCATAGTACGGTCACCTTAATGTCGGCATAGTGTACGGTCACCTTAATGTCTGCACAGTGTCATTGGCCTACCTTAATGTCTGCATAGTGTATGGTCACCTAATGTCTGCATAGTGTACGGTCACCTTAATGTCTGCATAGTGTAGGGCCAGCGAATTTCTGCATAGTGTATGGCCTACCTAATGTCTAAATAGTGTATGGCCACCTAATGTCTGCCATAGTGGATGCCAGGCTAATGTCTGCATAGTGTATGGTCACCTTAATGTCAGCATAGTGTATGGTCACCTTAATGTCTGCATAGTGTATGGTCACCTTAACGTCTGCACAGTGTATGGCCTACCTTAATGTCTGCATAGTGTATGGTCACCTTAATGTCTGCGTAGTGTATGGCCAGCGTAATGTCTGCATAGTGTATGGTCACCTTAATGTCAGCATAGTGTATGGTCACCTTAATGTCTGCATAGTGTATGGTCACCTTAACGTCTGCACAGTGTATGGCCTCACCTAATGTCGCATATGTATGGTCACCTTAATGTCTGCATAGTGTATGGTCACCTTAATGTCGCATAGTTTATGCCAGCGTATGTCTGCATAGTGTACGGTCACCTTAATTTCGCATAGTTTACGGTCACCTTAATGTCTGCATAGTGTACGGTCACCTTAATGTCTGCATGTAGCGGTCACCTAGGTCTCAAGTGTTACGTTCACCTTTATGTCTGCATAGTGTACGGTCACCTTAATGTCTGCATAGTGTATGGTCACCTTATGTCTGCAAGTGTACGGTCACCTTATGTCTTGCATAGTGTATGGTCCACCTTAATGTCTGCACAGTGTACGGTCACCTTATAATGTCTGCATAGTGTATGGTCACCTTAATGTCTGCACAGTGTACGGTCACCTTAATGTCTGCACAGTGTATGGCCTACCTTAATGTCTCATAGTGTATGGCCACCTAATGTCTGCACAGTGTCGGTCACCTTAAGTTCTGCTAGTTACGGTCACCTTAATGTCTGCATAGTTGGTACCCAAAATGTCACCTTATGTTCTGCATAGTGTACGGTCACCTTAATGTCTGCATAGTGTATGGTCACCTTATGTCTGCACAGTGTACGGTCACCTTAATGTCTGCATAGTGTATGGTCACCTTTGTCTGCACAGTGTACGGTCACCTTAATGTCTGCACAGTGGTATGGCCTACCTTAATGTCTGCATAGTGTATGGCCACTTAATGTCTGCACATGTACGGTCACCTAATGTCAGCACATGTACGGTCACCTTAATGTCTGTATAGTGTACGGTCACCTTATGTCTGCAATAGTGTACGGTCACCTTAATGTCTGCATAGTGTACGGTCACCTTAATGTCTGCATAGTGTATGGTCACCTTAATGTCTGCATAGTGTACGGTCACCTTAATGTCTGCATAGTGTATGGCCAGCGTAATGTCTCATAGTGTATGGTCACCTTATGTCAGCATAGTTGTACGGTCACCTTAATGTCTCACAGTGTACGGTCACCTTAATGTCTGCATAGTTGTACGGTCACCTTAATGTCTGCATAGTGTCGGTCACCTAATGCTGCATAGGTACGGTCACCTTATGTCTGCATAGTGTACGGTCACCTTAATGTCTGCACAGTTATACGGTCCTAATGTCTGCATTTAGTCTGTATAGTGTACGGTCACCTTAATGTCTGCACAGTGTATGGTCACCTTAATGTCTGCACAGTGTACGGTCACCTAATGTCCTGCATAGTGTACGGTCACCTATGTCTGCATAGTGTATGGTCACCTTAATGTCTGCATAGTTGTACGGTCACCTTAAATGTCTCATAGTGTACGGTCACCTGAATGTCTGCATAGTGTACGAGTCACCTTAATGCTGCATAGTGTACGGTCACACTACTTATGTCTGCACAGTGTACGGTCACCTTAATGTCTGCATAGTGTACGGTCACCTAATGTCTGCATAGTGTACGGTCACCTTAATGTCTGCATATGTAGGAGGAAACGGCGGTCACCTTAATGTCTGCATGTTACGGTCACCTTAATGTCTGCCATGTACGGTCACCTTAATGTCTGCATAGTGTACGGCCACCTTAATGTCTGCACAGTGTATGGTCACCTTAATGTCTGCATAGTGTACGGTCACCTTAATGTCTGCATAGTGTATGGTCACCTTAATGTCTGCATAGTGTACGGTCACCTTATGTCTGCATAGTGTATGGTCACCTTAATGTCTGCACAGTGTACGGTCACCTTAATGTCTGCATAGTGTATGGTCACCTTAATGTCTGCACAGTGTACGGTCACCTTAATGTCTGCACAGTGTATGGCCTACCTTAATGTCTGCATAGTGTATGGCCACCTTTATGTCTGCACAGTGTAACGGTCACCTTAATGTCAGCACAGTGTATGGTCACCTTAATGTCTGTATAGTGTACGGTCACTTAATGCTGCATAGTGTACGGTCACCTAATGTCTGCATAGTGTACGGTCACCTTAATGTCTGCACAGTGTATGCCTACCTTAATGTCTGCATGTGTATGGTCACCTTATGTCCTGAATTGTACGGTCACCTTAATGTCTGCATAGTGTATGGCCAGCGTAATGTCTGCATAGTGTATGGCCTACCCTAATGTCTAAATAGTGTATGGCCACCTTAATGTCGGCATGTGTATGGCCACCTTAATGTGGCCTGTGGAGGATTCTAAGAAGAATGCCACAACTCTATACAGGGGTAATGGTTACTCTTTCAGATTTTCTATTGGTTTGTTGGTTTTTGCCAATTGGTTACTATTGTTGCATTCTGATACCTTCTGGGGTTCAGGCTCCTTTCCTTGGGAGAAGCACATGAGCTTAGGGACAATTAAAGAACACCCCACCCTCATAATGACATATTTTAGAGGGAATGGCCCATTACAATAGAGAGAATGGCCCATTCCTATAACACCTCTTAGCCACAATGCAATCCCACCTTGTATTCATATATCCTTAACACCTGGCTGTGATATGCTAATTAGGACTTTCCAGGGTACATAACTGCCACAGACTCTTGTACAAGTCATTCTGAATTCGAGATCCAGTCGGATGACTAGCGAAACGTCTTCAAGAACTAAACTTCAAGTCCAGTTGATCTAACAATACAACAGATATACCATGACCTGGATGAATGAATATTACAGATATACCATGACCTGAATGAATGAATATTACAGATATACCATGACCTGGATGGATGAAAATTACAGATATACCGTGACCTGGATGAATGAATATTACAGATATACCATGACCTGGATGATGAATATTACAGATTACCATGACCTGGATGAATAATATTACAGATTACATGTGACTGGATAAATGAATTACAGATATACCGTGACCTGGAGATGAATATACAGATATACCATGACCTGGATGAATGAATATACAGATATACCATGACCTGGTGGATGATATTACAGATATACCATGACTGGATGGATGATATTATACAGATATACCATGACTCATGATGATGAATATTACAGATATACCATGACCTGGATGGATGAATAGGTTAGGACACAGCATGACAGCCACAGAACCGCTGCCCTTATAATGATCTCTGAGAGCGACTGTACATTTGGCATCTAGAGGGAAATAATGCACATTTCCTGCTGATTTGGACTGGAATCATAGGATTTTGGAACTTCTACATCAAGTACCAAATAAAATCAGATTTTCTGACTTAATTAAAACTCTAGAGAACTACCGGTGTCTCCAAATTCCTTTGCTGAAGGTTGTACCATCTTTAAAAGGTGAGCAGATTGGGGGTTCTAACGTCTATAAAAGGTGAGCAGAGACGGAGACGAAGACAATCTTCATTTCTTCTGGAATATTTATGTAACAGCCAATGGACAATGAAAGGCCAAACAAGAATGAGAAGTAGAGTCCTGGATACGAGAGCAGTGGGAACCATGGTTTTGCAAAATTGGGGAAGGAAAACAGTGAGCCTTGGATGACTACACGGCTGCAGTATATACTATAACCCATGCCATTTTATAGTTGCCTTGATTATATTTTTTTCACATATAATGTGTGTTGAAAGGCTATTACACACACACACACATATATACTGATACTGTGGCTCAATGGATAAGGCTATTTCCTTTTACTCGTCCTGGCGTCTATGGCTGTTGCATCCTCTAGTGCAGGGATTCTAAAACAGTGTGCTCCAGATGATTGAAAACGCACAACTCCCAGCATTCCCTGGCTTCCCTCTGTAGTTGAGGAATGATGGGAGTTGTCGTTTTCAAACACTGAAGGCAAATCGTTTTAGAATTCCTGGTCTAGGGGCAGTGACTTGCACATTTATAAATGTATCTGCATTTCGAGGCAAACAGCTATTAGTGTTTTCATGGTAGTCGGGTTCCCCTCCGTATGTAAATTGCTCATCCATAATCATTGCAATCCATCGATACACAAGCCATCTACCATGAGGGTATTGTGCAGTGCAGCTGAAGCCAGAGGTTATTTGTGTCTTCATTTCAACACCACAAACCCGCTGTGCATGGCCCTAATGGTGCAGCTTGTCTTCAACAACACCAGTTAATCTCACTATTGACCTTTACTGGAAAACAGTCAGGACACTAGGCTAATGTTTCATTTATAATGTACATAGAAGGCAATAGCAAGTACTTGACATACACAACAAACTTAATACAACCTTTTGCAGTGATGAAAGGTTGTCAGTCTGTGTTGAACATGTCAGAGTATAACGACATGCATATTAAACACGTTCAGTGGGTTATTTAAAGTAATATAAACCTGCTGTGTAATAGTTGTGTGTTGAACAATTAGATCTGTTCCATTAATAGTCTCCTAATGTCCCATCATTAGATAGCAATTGGACAATTAAGCTGGGTGTGTAGTATGCTTGTGAAGGTTCATTCATTCCAGGTCATGGTATATCTGTAATATTCATTATCCAGGTCATGGATATCTGAATATTCATTCATCCAGGTCATGGTATATCTGTATATTCATTCATCCAGGTCATGGTATATCTGTAATATTCATTCATCCAGGTCATGGTATATCTGTAATATTCATTCATCCAGGTCAGTAATCTGTAATATTCATTCATCCAGGTCACGGTATATCTGTAATATTCATTCATCCAGGTCACGGTATTCTGTAATATCATTCATCCAGGTCACGGATATATCTGTAATTTCCTTCTTTCAGGTCATGGTATATCTGTAATATTCATTCATCCAGGTCATGGTATATCTGTAATATTATTCATCAGGACATGGTATATCTGTAATATTCATTCATCCAGGGCACGGTAATATCTGTAATATTCATTCATCCAGGTCGGTATATCTGTAATATTCATTATCCAGGTCACGGTATTCTGTTAATATTCATTTATCCAGGTCACGGTATATCTGTAATTCATCATCAGGTCACGGTTATCTGTAATATTCATTCATCCAGGTCATGGTATATCTGTAATATTGATTATCCAGATCAGGTATATATGTAATATTCAGATCATGGTATATCTGTAATATTCACCTCCAGTTCATGGTATATCTGTAATATTCATCCAGGTCAGGTATATCTGTAATATCATTCATCAGGTCATGGTATATCTGTAATATTCATTCATCCATGTCATGGATATCTGTAATAATTCAGATCATGGTATATCTGTAATATTTATCCATCAGGTCATGGTATATCTGTAATATTCATTCATCCAGGTCACGGTATATCTGTTAATATTCATTCATCCAGGTCACGGTATATCGTAATATTCATCAGGTCATGTATATCTGTAAAATTCAATATCCAGGTCATGGTATATCTGTAAATTCATTCATCAGGTCATGGTATATCTGTTAATATTCATTCATCCAGGTTCATGGTATATCTGTAATATTCATTCATCCAGGTCACGGTATATTTGTTGTATTCAGTTAGATCAACTGGACTTGACGTCTTCAAGAACTAAACTTCAAGTCCAGTTGATCTAAATGAATACAATAGATATGGGCGTGTAGTAGACTAGATAGCTTTCAACACCCTAGTCCTTTACATGTGCTGGTTGCTGAATGGTCCATGGGACTGAACAGGTTCCAGAACATGATATACCACCAAACTCAGATTTTTGGGGGGACTATAAATGTTTAAAGATCTGGAATGCGGTGGCGAATCAATCTAGGTTTGGTCATCATAGATGCACCCATAACAATTTGATTGAATCTATGGCTAGTTTAAGGCTATTCACACATACTGTAGTATTTTGGCTTGGCTGATGGGCTCTGCAATATTTTGGGAGGTCAGGGCAAAATATTACCCCCCCATTTCTTCTCCTGACAGACTACTTAGCAATATATAAAAAATCGGATGGCCATTGGGATAAATTAAAAAAAAAAAAACAAACAAAAAAAAACATTGGAAGTTTAATTTAACTTCTTTAAAAGGTTTCAGGGAAAATAAATATTCATGGATATTTCGGTGCATATCGGCTTGAAAAAAAGAACTAGAATGTTCTGAAAGCTTTCTATGATTATATTACATAGCCAGTAAAGGTATCACCTTTATACCACTTTTGGAATTTTTTTAATTCAAAAAGATTACCCTGTAAACATCTTGACTGACTAACACGGTACACCACTTGTCCTGCATATCTGACCGATTCCTTAATAAAGTTTTAATGGGTAAAGGCTAAAATTGCCATTCCTACCCTGTACTGAAACTTCTGCAAATGAGCAATGGCTAATGTCTGCCTTGATGGCTTCCGGCCCAAACAACAAATCCAACTGTAATTGTGAACACGACATTCCCTATTCCCACCGTCAGGTTTTGTCTCTTTAATCCATTAAGAGGAGCACACTACTAGTGTGATTTCACAGTTTATTTGTGCAAAAACATCAAACATCAAATCTGGACAGCTTTTTCTCATTTTAGAGGATTACCTTATTAAATCATTTCTGGACTCTTTCTAATGAAACTTATTATGGTTTATTACATTAATTTAGCCACAAGAGGTAAAAAAACTGCTAAACTAATTCACCAACTAAAAATGCCATCATGAAATATTTTTAATAGGGGTGTCCATAGGGGTGTCCACCACACCCTCCCCCCCAAAAACGTTTTCCTATGGACATCGCGTCTCAGCCAATCACAGGAGCCACTGCCGGTCCGGCCCTTTCTACTTGCTTTGCAGGTATCTGCAAACGGTGTGCCTCCAGGTGTTTGAAAATGACAATTCCCAGCATTCCTCAACTCCAAAATGAAGCCAGGGAATGCTGGGAGTTGTCATGAAGGCAGCCGAGGGGAGTACGTTTAGAAGCTGAATTTTTAACTTTGCGAGGTCTGGGTTTTGGGGGGTTTCATTGCCACAGAAAATATTTTGGGGGTGGACATACTCTTCAATGACATTATAAAGTATTATGAATGACATTATGAGGTATTATTAATGGCATTATGAAGCAATACTAATGACATTATGAGGTATTATTAATGGCATTATAAAGCAATACTAATGACATTATGAGGTATTATTAATGGCATTATGAAGCAATGCTAATGACATTATGAAGTATTATTAATGGCATTATGAAGCAATACTAATGACACTATGAGGTATTATTAATGGCATTATGAAGCAATGCTAATGACATTATGAGGTATTATTAACGGCATTATGAAGCAATACTAATGGCATTATGAGGTATTATTAATGACATTATGAAGCAATGCTAATGGCATTATGAGGTATTATTAATGGCATTATGAAGCAATACTAATGACATGAAGTATTATTAATGACATTATGAAGCAATGCTAATGGCATGAGGTATTATTAATGGCATTATGAAGCAATACTAATGACATTATGAGGTATTATTAACGGCATTATGAAGCAATACTAATGGCATTATGAGGTATTATTAATGGCATTATGAAGCAATACTAATGACATTATGAGGTATTATTAATGGCATTATGAAGCAATGTTGCTACACACAACAGGAATATTACGCCCACTGTAAAGCGATCTGTCATGGTTTGTGTCTGTGTATATAATTACCACTGAATTGCAGGATTACTTACCGACCGTCGGTGTTGATGAAAGGTTTCATCTGGCCTCTGGTTCTGCAATGAGAGGAAATATTTTTGATTTTGAAATAACGATCAATGTTTGTTTACCAAACCAGGACGTGGTTTGTTTTAATTCAAGCGTCCATTTTATTATCCTGCATAACAAGGTTTAAAGCAAAAACCACAAATTAAGATTTATTTCCCAGCTTTATCCATTCTTTACGGCAAATCGCAACTATCCGTGGTTTCAGCCCTTTAGGCCGAGACCAAACTACGCCGGACGGTGCAGGAAGAGCGTTGTTCTAAAATAACAGCAAAAATACACGTATTACACTTACATAATTACTAAAAATGAAATCAATAATCTTCCCCTTATTTTGTGCTGTGTCTGCCTATCGATCCTTTACAACCGTGTGCTGGATAAATAAATATAGCAAGTGCCCACCAGAGATGTAGGCAGCACCTGTACTGTCACCTGCCACTTATTTATTTCATGTGAAGTGGCATTCTGCAAACAAGGCATGCTGGGAGTTGGTCTCCAAACATCTGGATGCCAAGGACTCAGTGGTATAAATATGAATCTCACTGGGCCCCCCAGCAAAACTATGATGGGGCCCCCTATCTGTGCTTTATCCACAGTGGTTTTCTGGGAGGAGGCTCCCCCCCTTGGCTCCCGGCTCCCCTGGTAGTTACACCCCTGGTCAAGGTTCAACATCACTGGCCTATGCCATCTCAGTGTCTGTCTAAACATGGGTGGACAATTCTTTTTCTCCATAGAAAGGGCTTGACAGCAGTTTTATCTACTCAACAAACATTTTTTTGTAGATAAGAAACATTCTGAAAGTCATCTAATAATGCTGTAACTTTAAAGGAGAAGTAAAGTTTAAGAGCTACATTTATGTGTCTGCAGCATTTTTTTATCTGGTGGCTGAGATGCAGCCAGTCTTTTAAGGGACAGGAAACTGGGACGGGGGGGGGGGGGGGAGGCTGGATGCATAAATTAACTTGGTGAGGAAATAATAAGGAGCTGCAGTGATGTCAGTCACTCCTTCTGTTAAAAGATTTTTATGTTTTTATTTCCGTATCCCAAAAGCAAGTATCACATAAAAAAACTAATATATTGTTTGATTCTGCCTAAAATAATGTTTAATTAGTATGGGGTACAGGGAGATTCAATAGAAGTTCTTAAAAAATGGGGCTAATTTTGCCCCAACCAATCAGATCTTATTAAACATTTGAAAGCGAACATCTGATTGGTTGGGGCAAAATCAAAAAAACTTTTATTGAATAACCCTGAAAGAGTCTTAAGGTGCCGATATTACGACCAATCCGACATGCGAGTAGACATTTCCATTGATTGGGCCTATCTTATTTTGTCGATATTGAATTGTAAAATCAATAGTAATATGATCAAAAACTGGCATAAAACTAGGGAATTTATAATGTTATCCATATTTATACACGATTTACAAATATAAATTCTAATGGTTGATACTTGTCAATTTACAAAAGGCAAAAATGTGAGCTAAAAGAAGGAAACGTTAAACCAAATAACTGTTTGGCGTGACTACACTTTGAGGCTGATGCAAAAGTTTGCTTGTGCTATTCATTTTCAGCAACCAATCATAATGTTGGCTTTTTACTGGGTTACTGCAGTTGGATCATTTCTGATTGGTTGCTGCAGATTAATAGCATGGGGCACACTTTTTTATTGCATCAACCCAATTGTCTTCAAACCAGCAACAATTTTTCCAGGTACAATTTTGTAGGATTATGCGATTTACCAATGATATAAAACAGGTGCTAATGATCATTATTTTCAGGGCTGGTTGTAGCCATTTTGGTGCCATCCCTAGTGCCCCCTTCCCGAACAAATCTTCCCCCAAACACCTCTTGGATTAGTCTTTACATACATGGGAAAACTCAGCCAAGAGGATTATATTATATGAAAAATAAAGGCTACAGTAAACTTAAGTTGGTAACAGATTGTTGCTCTTTGGCTGATAAGGATCCCGGTCTTTAAAAAAGAAAAACACGTTGAATGGTCAAGTTTGAATGGTGCCCTACCTTTCGCCTAGGTCGCCTATGCCTAGAAACAGCCTTGATTATTTTCATATGTAGGTTGAAACACTGTCATTAACAGAAACAAAAACAGCTGTGTAGGAGTCTTAAAACTGGAGTGAGGAACAGCCAAACTTGATACCAAGGTTAGGTTGTGGAATACAGTTTCAGGTCACAGGTCATCCACCATGGAACGACTAAGCACAACATCAAATCACAAGGTCACTCAATCAATCAGAACACGGAAGTTGGCAGCCCCCACAAATGCAGGCCATGGTGTCAAGTCGATTGGATGGGCAATAGCTCCAGTGGACCGTCTATTTTGAGGCTCCAATGCTACATACTGCAGCACACAGAAAATGTATCTTAGACAATTTCCCAGGTGCCTCTACATCATTTACATTCAAGCAGTGATAAGATGGTAGGCAGGAGATTCGGACTCCTGAGATTACAGTTTGGTTTGGACAGGATGTCAAGGAAGTGATCCAACTTCATTTAGTGCAAGGAGCAACGTATTCTTACAGTGTGAATGTATAAGGGGTGCAGATTAATAGGAGACGTGACAACAGCATGGACAGGGGAAAGCCATATGGAATGAATAGGAACTGCAGGAAAAGTTAACAAAGGGGAAAGAAAAAAAGATCCAGAGGAAAATAACAGTAAAGAAATAAAGGGAAAAAGGAATACCGGTAAAATAAAAAAAATAAGAGAGAGATAGAAGGTAAATTAGATAGTTAAGTACATTGGGACATGGAGAAGTAGAGTAGTAAAGTAGTAATAAGTCTGAGTATTAATAATACAGGAGATTTTATCTGATTTTTGGTATTGAATGTGACAATGCCTTTAATTGTTCACTGACTGGTTTATTTGCTTCGTACAAATGTCCTTGTTTATTCTTTCTTTGTTAAGTTTGCCAACTCTCACATTGAGTAGTTGTGGTGACCCCGGCGTCATATTCCCTGGTGTTCAGTCCAACATAGGGGGAGGGCACTAAGGGGCATAGGAGGTATCTAAAGTTTTGCTAAGGGGGGGGGGGGAGGTGGAAGAGTTTTCTAGTTATAAGTGCAGGGAACCAGCTCTGATGCCCCTAGCACTTATAGAAAGATTTCTTAACCAATAATATGTTACCTGTAATGTTCTCTCAAGACCTTCCAAACGCTGACAGAGACCCTGAATTGACGTCTGTAGAAACTGTATCGTTGCTTTAATCTGAGGGTTCAATGGGTGGGTGTTCTGTGATCCATAAGAACGGACTAGATAGTGTGACTTGCAGGATTTTTTCTGCCAAACGGCTGTGGTGGATTTTGGCCCTGAAACAGTAAGATACGATATTATAAGACATCCTCATGGGTAATAAACCACAAGAACACTCTAAAGAGAAACATCGTCCATTTTGTTTAACTGCTAATCCTGTACTGATTTTACATGGACAGAAAGGGCAGTCATCCCTGTTGCCTATTAAGCTGAATGGCTAGTGAGCCATGGTCCTTCACATGGCATAGCAGCACTGTAGTGGGCCAGTGGCTATTTCAGCCAATCCATTTGTAGTATTAGAAAATTAAATGGAGCCAAATGTCTGGAAAGGGTTAGGTGATGTAGATACTTCATCACTCCATTATAAAACAGCCCTCACATGCAGAACCTTTATATGTCCATACAGTGTGGAACCCAATATTACTCTAATACCTTACACCTTCATGGCACACTCAGCTCAGCTGTATATACCTTTATCCTTTTCATAGCTGGAGACTTTAAGAGAGTTGCCCCTCTGTTTCTGGTCCATATATTGGGATTCTGTAAGATCACTTGATGCCTGGAACAGATGAGGGTATATCCAAGACACCTTGTGTTCACATTCCTAGAAATAAAGGATAACACCTACAAATAAGTAGGCAACAGAAACGAAGTTTGTCAACTGTTATACCAAAAGTAGAAACTCCTTGTAATGGGCACTGGTAGAACCTGCCCACCTTATGAGGGTCCAAGTTTTCCGAAAGGTCTTCTTTCTCTGCCCCCAGGACTTGACCTCTTTTGCTCTCATCTTGGTATTGGTTAGAGTCCTCGCCTAAAATGGTGATGGGGAAAAAATATGATATTGGGAGACTGGACAACAATGTGCAAGTCTTAACTGTACAATTAATGTTCAGATACCAGATACTAACAAAGTTCCATGACTCCGAAAGAGGGTGAACATGCCCTTTATGCAAAACCGGTTGTTTTAGACGAACCAAACTTGCTGGTATAGCCAGGCCTTATGCTGGATGCCCACTGGCACAACATTAGTTCAATTCAATGTCCAATCTGACATGAACAGCATATAAGTATGATGAATTTATGATATATGTATGTATAATGTATGTTTAATGTATGCATGATGTGTGTATAATGTATGTATGATGTATGTATAATATATGTATAATTATGTATGATGTACTGTATGTATAATGTATGTATGCATGATGTATGCATAACGTATGTATGATGTATGTATGATGTTTGGGCACCTTTAGAGTAAGTCACATGTGGCAGTCAAAATCTTTTTATTGGGGGAGTGTTGACAGTGCCGGCCTCTGATATGGGCGACCGCACAGGTTGCATTACCAGGAGGGGGCGCCAGCTGATTCACGGACTTGTAGGTCAAAGTTGTGCATCGGTGCCACAGCCCCCCACAGTTATGGCCCTGCAGATCAAATATATGTATCAGAACCACAAACGCTCTCTGGTCGGGACAAATCATTTCCCTGTGTGTACTCAGTCTAAGGCAAGCAGCATTCAGCAGTGTATTGTGTGTGCCCAGCGGGTGTTTCTGAAGGGGAGCTAGGCGCCAGAAACAATCCTTGCACAGGGTGCTATTTATCCTAAGGCCGGCCCTGAGTGTTACCGTCCTTGTAAACTGTTGAACATGAAACATTGATGAAATTTTAGATACAGAGACAGACAACAAGCAAAGATCAATAACCCTCAAGACAGGATTGGCCTTAAATCTATTTAATTAGAAATGTGAACAAACGAGATGAAAGGGAGAATTGTGGTGGTTGTAGTTGCCGGTTATTGAGGGCAGGATTGGAATTAAACACAGACCTACAGGATCATCCCGTCTTGTTTCCTCTCTGGATATTTGACTTTCCTCCAGTTGAAAAACATCTGTTCCCCTGCTGAGTGAGTTCTGTGTTGCTGCATCCATCACCTCTTCACCCTCCTCCTTCAGCTGTCTCCTCTCTCTGTGCCTCAAAGGCATTTGTTCTGTAACAGAAAAAGTCAGCTGAGGCTTAACCTGATTCCCAGCTTAGGTGCTGAAAAGCCTGGAATGCCCTACGGAGCTGATCATGTGATCTTGGCTTTGGCATCATGAGGAGCCAGATTCTCATTACTACCATTTTCATTATAGAAAAGACGTTTACACACGCTAATAAACACTGTGCAAATACTTCAGCTCTGCCTGGCACCAGCCAAGTCCTTTAAAAATGAAGTACACTTTTTCTTACTCACTGTAGGTGTCATACTGCCACAGCACCCCAATAACCAATCCAACCCCATACCAGACACCCCCTGTTGATGGCTGATGTGATGCCACTGCCTATCAGTTAGTCTGTAGTTATCTTGTTTTAAAACATAGCGGAGGATGGAAAAAGAGGCAAAACATTGCTTGTGCGGATGATTTGCCACAACTAATCAGATGTTGGCTTTCTACTGGGTAACTGCAGTTAAAGAACATCTGATTGGTTGCTTTAGATTAATAGCACGGACAAATGTTTACACCTTTTATTGCATCAGCCACATAGTGTATTAAATTGTTTGGGGGGACAAATCTCTCACTAGCTGCCATTTATCCAAAGGACGACCCAGCATAAACACAACACACAAAAATGAAAGAAAATAAAACACTAGTAACTATACCGAGTGCTGTGGCTATACACACACACCTGTTTTCTGTGCTAAATAGAGCCCAGTGTTGAAACCACAAGTGCATTGTAAGTTGCCAGCATGGTTGGTAGAAGGAGCTGGATCCATATCCAGGCCCCCTACAGCAACTGCAGTTCCAATTCAGTATTTCAAAAACAAAATTAACCAATGGCCCCATTATTATAAACAAATTTCAATTTCATCTGAACCTCTTATACTAATAAAGTAGGGTTATGTATTGAAATGGCAGCGGGGCATGTTTGCACATATTTGCATAACGTAAAAAAGCAAGACCTGTTTCTTTTATCGGTATTTACTGTGGTCTAGGAGTTATCCCAACCTTTGCACAACATTACACCTACAGCAATGAATGAATGAATGAATAAATAAATAAATGAATGAATGGCAAGGGCATTGTACAGGGAAAGCATGATAAACACCTGAAACAGCAAAAATGCTTTCAATGTCAACCTGCTATTGGTTTAGAGATCTGGAAGCTTAACCTAAAGCACTATTTCATTTAACTCTGGACGCTATATCGCTCGAATATCTAGTGTGTGTACAAATACAAAATATTTCACCAATGTGCTTTACAATGCATGGAAAATGAATAGTTTTGTATCAATAGGTGAAAGGGAAACATTACCATCTCCCACCACTGCTTATACAGCAAGCTCTAAGGGCTTGGAGAGGACCCTTGTAGCGCATTGACCGTGGCCTCATTCAGAAAACAATTTGCTTCTCAGTAAGAGGAGATTATAAAGTCTCCAAGGAGACAAGTGACTCTTTGGACCCCCTGCAATAGTCCTGGTAAAACTTCTCCACCCTTGATATTTGCATGAAAAAGCAAGTTGAACATTGTCTGTTTGCACAAATAAATCCGTTGTAACTAAACTGATATTACACTGTAGCAGGAAAATTGCAAAAAACTTTAACAAACCACACTTTTGTTTTAAATTATAAACAGACAGGTCAATGCTGTATTCTGCAACCAATGCATGCTGGGAGTTGTAGTTTCCAAACTTCTGGAGTGTCAAGGTTTAATATCACTGCAATATAGGGGAATGAAAGGATCTAACGACACACAGCAAATGATCTGCAACAACTATTACATGTGTCGGGCCAGCACAGGGCCCTTTTTCAAGCGTGATGACATCATACAAGGTGACATACAATGCAATATGTCTAGGCCCCACAAGGCAGGGTGCAAGAATTGCACAATGCAGCAAAAACGCAATTCATGTGCGATACGATTCCTTTGATGTTACCCTATCGCAGCGCATGCAATGCACACCAAAAATGGTGATCGCATGCACTGCGAAGAGTCGGAATTACAGAGCAGGGCAGCAGAGATAGTGCGCCCATCCCTGATCTCTTCTATTGGTGTGCGCTGAGCTAACACAGCACACACCAAAATAGCCTAGTGGGGCCTAGCCCTTAAAGGTTTTTACAAAGGCTCAGGAATGCAAAGCATTTATTATTTTTTCTCTTTATGAACAGTGTGGGGTTGGGAGCCTATAACGCGGTAATGAGCCATTATATATGGGTTCCTTGTAGGGAAAAGGGAGTAAACATAAACCTTTTTTCAGCCCAAAAACTTCTGACAGACTGCACTTAATTGATTCAGTGCTCAAGGAAAAGCTTTTAGTTAACCTTAACTTGTTTGGATATGATAGTTCCCCTTTCAATAGAACATGATCACATGATTTACCAGCAGGCCCAATTGTCTTAAATGGCTGATTGTGTGGTCAGCTGGGTTTAGCAACAACCCTGGCTGATCTAATCCCAATACAGGCCCATGTGTACAAGACCTTAAATTAACTTAAAACAACTATTTCTGTACATGTACATTTTTTATTTCCAGAAATATATGAAAAGTGAAGTCCCTTAAAAATTCTTAACAGGCTACTCACCAGGGGCTATCCTGATGAAGGATTCCGGTGGACGAGGCATGTCTGGAATCACTTCATACAGTGGGCGGAAATACTCAAACATTTCTGGATTGGTGTTCTGGAGTGGTACGGTGTCTATTACCTATAGACAGAAGAAAGTGTAAAAAGGCCAGGATCAAACACAGGCTGATAATACTAAAAATTCTGGGGCCTTTCTCTGGATTAACAGGCATGGGGGACAACATAATTAAAGGGTTTTATGCTAGGGAGGGATAGTAGAACGGAGGGAGAGGGGAGGGAGGGGGAGAAGGGCTGCAGTACGCATGGCAAATATCTACCGGAGGCAAGGTAGCAGCAGAGCCCTATATGGACTCTGCTAGCCTCCTGGTGGGCATTTTTTGGGACTTTGGGGGGGACTACAGAGAACCCTATGGAGCTGGGATGTGAGGTAAGGATTAAACTACACTACATGGTGGGGCCAGTAGTTGGGGGGATTATATTTTTTGGGGTGTGACATGCCCTTTAAGGAGAACATCTTCTTTTCAGGGCTGATGTTTTACAATATGCAGTTTATTGTATGTGCAATAATAACATATTGGGAGATTCAATAAAAGATCTTATCAAAATGGTGCTAATTTAACCCCAACCAATCAGATGTTAGCTTTCAAATGTTAAAAAGATCTGATTGGTTGGGGCAAAATTAGCACCATTTTTAACGATACTTTTATTGAATAACCCCGATTTGTTCTTGTTCAGGAAAATGATCAGGCTTGTACCCCCGTGTGGTCAAAATCCAAAGGATGGCACTGTACACAGATAATCAGCCTTAAGCTAAGTACAGACATCACCAATGATTTGCCATGCAAAGTGGTGGATGAATGACTATTTCAGCCATCGGCATCATGGCCGATTGTTCCAGACGGACAGTTTACATTGGTCAGCATCAGTTCCTGTTGCTTGACAAAGGAGGAGATGACATGACAGCTCTGTGTATGATTGAATGGATTGCGATCCCCATACCAATTATACGCTGTCAAACATCTTCTAATAGAAGGGACACCTGACATCACATAGCGTTTTATTCTAAATTCCTCACCCAGAGAATTCCCAGTGTCACTTTACAGTTTCAGATCCTCTGGCCCCTTCACCACCAACAATTCCTAACAAATCCTTTAATAGAAGTGAATTTGGTGTTTTTTAACCTGCCAATGTACGTGATAGAATAAACATAGTAGCAATAAAGTATAATTCAGATTTATCACTGCAATTAAACCAATGAATAGAATATCCACGCACAGGAAGGATGTGGCAGAGAGGTGTCAGTATGGATATCCACACTGACACTGTCACAGAACCAGATGAGATGTTTATTATCGGAATGACATGTACTGTAGCTTACATTTCTACATAATTCCTAAGGGCTCGTTCATACTAGCCGCGTTTTATTGCTTTTTGATGCATTTTTCTAACGCGCGCATTAGGAAAAAAATTAAGGACAAATTTCACATAGAAATGTCATAATACTATTCACACTACTGTGTCTTTGTCGTTGTGTTTTTGTAACGCACAGATTGCAGCAGTTTAGTATGTTAAAGGGTATGTCCACCCCCCAAACATTTTTTTGTATGTTGCAGGTAAAGCCTGTAAACCTCGACCTTGGGAGGTTTACAGCTTCCAAAGATGTCCCCAACTCTACTTACACAGCCTTTGTTCCCCCCACGCCTTCTGCTAAACTTCTGTGCCTTTTCCGAGCATAGAAGTCAAGCAGGAGGGGCTCGTCTGGCATCCGCTCCTGAGATTAGCTAATCGTTAGGGGGGTGGACATACCCTTTAACGCACTCGATAAAAGTCTATGGGAAGAGGTTTTTGCCATTTAACCCTAAAACGCACTGCATAAAAATGCAAATGCATAAAAACACAATGCAACAATGCTTAAAATTGCAATGCAATTTTACTACGTTTTTTTAATGTAACTATAGACCTGTAAGCCTAACATCATGTAGGGAAGGTGATGAAACTTTGTTACGGGATCATATCCTTGACTTTGTCCCCAGAGCTCGTCTTATTAGTAGTAGTCAGCATGGATTTAGAGAAATAGATCATGCCAGACAAATTTACTTGTTTTTTATAAAGAAGTGAGTAAGAAGTTAGATTCAGGCACACGTGGATGTGGTATACTTGGATTTTGCGAAAGCTTTTGATACTGTGCCACATAGGCGATTAATGTATAAACTAAGGACTATTGGCCTTGAAGAAAACATTTGTTCATGGATAGAGAACTGGTTATTGGATCGCAAGCAGAGAGTGGTGGTAAATGAGCTACATCTATGTGGGCTAAAGTTATAAAGCGGAGTGCCTCAGGGTTCTGTACTGGGCCCGCTTCTGTTTAATCTTTGTATAAACGACTTAGAAGGGGGCATTGAGAGCAAGGTCTCAGTGTTGGCTGATACAGTAAACTATGCAGAGCTTTGGAAAATTCAAATAATGTGCAAGTGTTGCAAACAGACCTGATAGATTAGCAAAATGGTCGCAGAATGGCAGATGAGATTCAATGTTGATAAATGTAAGGTGATGCATTTAGGATTAATAATCCCTGTGCCACCTACACCATAATAACTCTGTGTTAAGTGCATCTGTAATGAAAAAGATTTGGAGTTTCTGGTAGATAACAGACTTAGCTATAGCAAACAATGCCAGGTAGCAACAGCTAGAGCTAGAAAAATATTGTCTTGTATAAAGAGGGGAATAGATTCAAGAGAGAAAATATTATTCTCTCTCTTTATAAGGCACTGATAAGGCCTCATTTGGAATATGTTGGTGCAGTTTTGGAATCCCATATACAAAGGGACATCTTGGAAGGGGAATGGAGGGGCTTGAATATGTAGGCAGATTAGACAAGTTAGGCTGTTTCCATGGAGAAGCAACGTTTGCGTGGGGATATGATCACTTTATACAAATATATTAATAGGCCATACAATGAACTCTCTCGGTGCATTGTTCACTAATGGGTCATATCAGAGGACTCGTGGACATCCTTTAAGATTGGAAGAAAGAAGTTTCATCTTCAGGTTAGGAAAGGTTTCTTACAGTGAGAACGTGAAACTATTACTATAATATTGAGAATTACTGGTATTAATACATATATTGTAGTTCTGGTTGTGTACGGGGATACTATATAATATTGAGAATTACTGGTATTAATACATATACTGTAGTTCTGGTTGGTACGGGGATTACTATAAATTTGAGAATTACTGGTATTAATCATATACTGTAGTTCTGGTTGGTACGGGATACTATATAATATTGAGAATTACTGTTATTATACATATAGATCTGGTTGATCCAGGGATACTTTCCGATTGCTGTTTGATTGAGTTTTTTGCCTTCCTCTGGATCAACTGTTAGGTAGGGTTAAAAAACTAAATAATAAAATTTTAAAAAAGCGTGAATAGGTTAGACTTGATGGACATGTCTTTATTCAAACCTCAATTACTATGTTACTATGTAATGCAGTTTTTGTTGTGTAGGTGAACGTAGCCCAACAAACATACTTGATGCTGTTACTTTCTCACTGCTCCTTTTACAGGATATAAAGAGCTAATTTGGAAGATCCTCTCATCTTTGTGAGTGCACTGAGCATTTCTAAGCTGGGGGAGAGGTGGGGTTACAAGTAACTGTTGAATTGATTTGGGAAAGTTTTTATTTATGTCACATTTATACCTTTGTAAGAAAGTCGTGTAATACCTTTCTTTATTCACTGTTTATGCATCAAGTCAGATAAAAAAGTTCTCATTGAAAGGGTAACTGGGGTCTTCATACAAGTGTCTAAGCCTAGGATGATGTTTCTAGCTTCTCTGGATCTTAATTATAGCTTGTAATTTACACTGTGCTGTGTAAGATATTGTAAAATAAAAATTCTATTTTCTGAAGCTAGTTACAGAACTGCAAACATTCCTCTGTCCTTTCCTCTACCTATGGACACCTTAGGTATTTTTCTTAACAATGATTTAGAAGTTATGGGGTGGCACGTGTGATGCAGCAGTGGGCATGCTCCAGACTGAGACTTGGGGGCAGAGCAGTGGTGCTGGTGATGTCACAGCTCACGTGCAACAGGAAAAACACCCATTTATGCTGGGTAAAAAAATTAAAGAAACCAGGCCTAAATAGAGGTGGGGGGTTCGACACCAACTGTCTGCCATGTACAATGCTGTTTGTGACACCTTACTCTGGGCGTTCCTATAACACCTCTTAGCCACTATCCAATCACACCCTTAACACCCTGGCTGTGATATGCTAATTGGGATTTTCCAGGGTACATAATTGCCACAGATTCTTGTACAAGTCATTCTGAATTGAGAGATCCAGTCGGATGACTAGCGAAACGTCTTCAAGAACTAAACTTCAAGTCCAGTTGATCTAATTGAATACAACAGATATACCCTTTATGCTGCTGTCACTTTGGATAGACTGCAGATAGAAGCATGATCCTGGAGTCAACAGTTCCCCTTTAAAGGCTATGTCCACCCCTAAAATAAAATTTAATATCATGCTCCCCCATGTCCCCCAGCCCCAACCGCATGTTTTTTTTTTTTAAAAAGCCCCCCAAACTCTTACTTACCTCCCCTCATCCTCCGCCGCACTGCCGGCCCTCTGCTTGCGAGAATGCAAGCAGAGGGGCGGGACCGGCAGTCGCGTCTGTGATTGGCTGAGCGGCAGCCAATCACGGACGCTGCTGCCGTCATTCAGTGCAGCGGAGGAAAGCGGAGAGGTAAGTAAGATTTTGGGGAGCTTTTTAAAAAAAAAAAACATGCGGTTGGGGCTGGGGACATGGGGGAGCACAATATTAAGGGGGATTTGTGCTAGGGGGAGGGGGGAGGGGGGGAGGGGGGAGAAGGGCTGCAGCACGCATGGCAGGAATCTCCGGAGGGCCAGGTAGCAGGCAGTGTCCTATATGGACCTGCTAGCCTCCTGGTGGGCAGTTTTTGGAACTTTGGGGGGGGACTACAGGAGAACCAGATGGAGTTGGATGTTAGGTAAGGATTAAACTACACTACATGGTGGGGCCATAGTTGTGGGGGGATTATAGTTTTGGGGTACATGCCCTTTAAAGCTAAACATCGTCTAACAATTAATGCTCATTTCTCAACTATAAAACAGACTTTCTTTGGGCCCCATAAACTGCAGATGGATTAAAACACTTGGCTGGAAATAATTCAATAAAAGTTCTTATCGTTTAAATGGTGCTAATTTTTCCCCAACCAATCAGATGTTAGCTTTCAAATGTTAAATAATATCTGATTGGTTGGGGCAAAATTAGCACCATTTTTAACGATAAGAACTTTATTGAATCTCCCTGTAAGTTCAGCTCTCTATTGCACTCATTGCAAACAATCAACAGAGCGACCATTAATTTAAAAATGCAGTCAGTGCATCTCTCTTCCTGGCCAGGCCTAATTTGCATAGCTAATATTTGCATTGCTCATCTTCCTGGATAAAACAGGTTACAGGTGTAAATAAGTCAAGGCAGATGACTTTTCTTAAAAGACCAATCCCTGGGATTGTTCTTGGTCTGTTTAACTGGGATGCCCATATTTAGCTCATGTTGCTAAGATGTATAAATAAAGCCAATAACCTAAATGCAGCAATTCCTTCCAGGGGTAATCTCTGCCAAACTGTTAATCGATTTATACATCTTATGCAACATGAGCTAAATATGGGCATCCCAGTTAAACAGACCAAGAACAATCCCAGGGATTGGTCTTTTAAGAAAAGTCATCTGCCTTGACTTATTTACACCTGTAACCTGTTTTATCCAGGAAGATGAGCAATGCAAATATTAGCTATGCAAATTAGGCCTGGCCAGGAAGAGAGATGCACTGACTGCATTTTTAAATTAATGGTCGCTCTGTTGATTGTTTTGCAATGAGCTGCAATAGTAGACTGACACTTACAGGGAGATTCAATAAAAGTTCTTATCGTTAAAAATGGTGCTAATTTTGCCCCAACCAATCAGATATTATTTAACATTTGAAAGCTAACATCTGATTGGTGGGGAAAAATTAGCACATTTAAACGATAAGAACTTTTATTGAATTATTTTCAGCCAATGTTTTTAATCCATCTGCAGTTTATGGGGCCCAAAGAAAGTCTGTTTTATAGTTGAGAAATGAGCATTTAATTGTTAGACGATGTTTAGCTTTAAAGGGCATGTCCACCCCCAAAACTATAATCCCCCCAACTACTGGCCCCACCATGTTGTAGTTAGTTTAATCCTTACCCATCCCACTCCATTCGGTTCCTGTAGTCCCCCCCCAAAGTTCCAAAAACTGCCCACCAGGAGGCTAGCAGGTCCATATAGGACACTGCCTGCTACCTGGCCTCCCGGAGATTCCTGCCATGCGTGCTGCAGCCCCTTCCCTCCCCCCTCCCTTCCCCCTCCCCCTAGCACAATCCCCCTTAATATTGTGCTCCCCCATGTCCCAGCCCCAACCGCATGTTTTTTTTTTAAAAAGCTCCCCAAACTCTTACTTACCTCTCCGCTTTCCTCCGCTGCACTGAATGACGGCAGCCGCGTCCGTGATTGGCTGCCGCTCAGCCAATCACAGACGCGACTGCCGGTCCCGCCCCTCTGCTTGCATTCTCGCAAGCAGAGGGCCGGCAGTGCGGCGGAGGATCGAGGGGAGGTAAGTAAGAGTTTGGGGGGCTTTTTTAAAAAAAAAAAACATGCGGTTGGGGCTGGGGGACAATGGGGGAGCATGTATTAAATTTTTATTTTTGGGGTGGACATAGCCTTTAAAGGGGAACTGTTGACTCCAGGATCATGCTTCTATCTGCAGTCTATCCAAGTGACAGCAGCATAAAGGGTATATCTGTTATATTCATTAGATCAACTGGACTTGAAGTTTAGTTCTTGAAGACGTTTCGCTAGTCATCCGACTGGATCTCTCAATTCAGAAGACTTGTACAAGAATCCTGTGGAATTATTACCTGGGGAAATCCCAATTAGCATATCACAGCCAGGTGTTAAGGGTGTGATTGGATAGTGGCTAAGAGGTGTTATAGGAACGCCCAGAGTAAGGTGTCAAAACAGCATTGTACATGGCAGACAGTTGGTGTCGAACCCCCCCCACCTCTATTTAGGCCTGGTTTCTTTAATTTTCACCCAGCATAAATGGTGTTTTTTCCTGCTTGCACTGTGAGCTGTGACATCACCAGCACCACTGCTCTGCCCCCAAGTCTCAGTCTGGAGCATGCCCACTGCTGCATCACACGTGCCACCCCATAACTTCTAAATCATTGTTAATAAATATCCTAGACGGTTTTGTCCATAGGTAAGGAAAGGACAGAGAATGTTTGCATTTCTGTAACTAGCTTCAGAAAATAGAATTTTTATTTTACAATATCTTACACAGCACAGTGTAAATTTACAAGCCTATAACTTAAGATCCAGAGAAGCTAGAAACATCATCCTAGGCTTTTAAACCGAAGACACTTGTATGAAGACCCCAGTTACCCTTTCAATGAGAACTTTTTTATCTGACTTGATGCATAAACAGTGAATAAAGAAAGGTATTACACGACTTTCTTACCAAAGGTATAAATGTGACATAAATAAAAACTTTCCCCAAATCAATTCAACAGTTACTTGTAACCCCACCTCCTCCCCCAGCTTAGAAATGCTCAGTGCACTTCACAAAGATAGAGAGGATCTTCCAAATTAGCTGCTTTATATCCTGTGAAAAGGAGCAGTGAGAAAGTAACAGCATCACGTATGTTTGTTTGGGCTACGTTCACACTACACAACAAAAACTGCATTACATAGTAACATAGTAATTGAGGTTGAATAAAGACATGTCCATCAAGTCTAACCTATTCACGCTTTTTTTAAAATTTTTATTTATTTAGTTTTTTTAACCCTACCTAACAGTTGATCCAGAGGAAGGCAAAAAACTCAATCAAAACAGCAATCGGAAAGTATCCCTGGATCAACCAGATCTATATGTATTAATAACAGTAATTCTCAATATTATATAGTATCCCCGTACCAACCAGAACTACAGTATATGTATTAATACCAGTAATTCTCAATATTATATAGTATCCCCGTACCAACCAGAACTACAGTATATGTATTAATACCAGTAATTCTCAATATTATATAGTATCCCCGTACCAACCAGAACTACAATATATGTATTAATACCAGTAATTCTCAATATTATATAGTAATAGTTTCACCGTTCTCACTGTAAAGAAACCTTTCCTAACCTGAAGATGAAACTTCTTTTCTTCCAATCTTAAAGGATGTCCACGAGTCCTCTGATATGACCCATTAGTGAACAATGCACCAGAGAGTTCATTGTATGGCCTATTAATATATTTGTATAAAGTGATCATATCCCCAAGCAAACGTTGCTTCTCCAATGGAAACAGCCCTAACTTGTCTAATCTGCCTACATATTCAAGCCCCTCCATTCCCCTTCCAAGATGTCCCTTTTGTATATGGGATTCCAAAACTGCACCACATATTCCAAATGAGGCCTTATCAGTGCCTTATAAAGAGAGAGAATAATATTTTTCTCTCTTGAATCTATTCCCCTCTTTATACAAGACAATATTTTTCTAGCTCTAGCTGTTGCTACCTGGCATTGTTTGCATAGCTAAGTCTGTTATCTACCAGAACTCCAAATCTTTTTCATTACAGATGCACTTAACACAGAGTTATTTATGGTGTAGGTGGCACAGGGATTATTAATCCTAAATGCATCACCTTACATTTATCAACATTGAATCTCATCTGCCATTCTGGACCATTTTGCTAATCTATCAGGTTGTTTGCAACACTTGCACATTATTTGAATTTTCCAAAGCTCTGCATAGTTTACTGTCATCAGCAACACTGAGACCTTGCTCTCAATGCCCCCTTCTAAGTCGTTTATAAAAGATTAAACAGAAGCGGGCCCAGTACAGAACCCTGAGGCACTCCGTTATAACTTTAGCCCACATAGATGTAGCTCCATTTACCACCACTCTCTGCTTGCGATCCAATAACCAGTTCTCTATCCATGAACAAATGTTTTCTTCAAGGCTAATAGTCCTTAGTTTATACATTAATCGCCTATGTGGCACAGTATCAAAAGCTTTCGCAAAATCCAAGTATACCACATCCACGTGTGCCTGATCTAACTTCTTACTCACTTCTTTATAAAAAACAAGTAAATTTGTCTGGCATGATCTATTTCTCATAAATCCATGCTGACTACTACTAATAAGACGAGCTCTGGGGACAAAGTCAAGGATATGATCCCGTAACAAAGTTTCCATCACCTTCCCTACCACTGATGTTAGGCTTACAGGTCTATAGTTACATTAAAAAAACGTAGTAAATTGCATTGCAATTTTAAGCATTGTTGCATTGTGTTTTTATGCATTTGCATTTTTATGCAGTGCGTTTTAGGGTTAAATGGCAAAAACCTCTTCCCCATAGACTTTTATCGAGTGCGTTAAAGGGTATGTCCACCCCCCTAACGATTAGCTAATCTCAGGAGCGGATGCCAGACGAGCCCCTCCTGCTTGACTTCTATGCTCGGAAAAGGCACAGAAGTTTAGCAGAAGGCGTGGGGGGAACAAAGGCTGGTAAGTAGAGTTGGGGACATCTTTGGAAGCTGTAAACCTCCCAAGGTCGAGGTTTACAGGCTTTACCTGCAACATACAAAAAAATTGTTTGGGGGGTGGACATACCCTTTAACATACTAAACTGCTGCAATCTGTGCGTTACAAAAACACAACGCACAAAGACACAGTAGTGTGAATAGTATTATGACATTTCTATGTGAAATTTGTCCTTAATTTTTTTCCTAATGCGCGCGTTAGAAAAATGCATCAAAAAGCAATAAAACGCGGCTAGTATGAACGAGCCCTTAGGAATTATGTAGAAATGTAAGCTACAGTACATGTCATTCCGAATAAACATCTCATCTGGTTCTGTGACAGTGTCAGTGTGGATATCCATACTGACACCTCTCTGCCACATCCTTCCTGTGCGTGGATATTCTATTCATTGGTTTAATTTGCAGTGATAAATCTGAATTATACTTTATTACTTACTATGTTTATTCTATCACGTACATTGGCAGGTTAAAAACACCAAATTCACTTCTATTAAAGGATTTGTTAGGAATTGTTGGTGGTGAAGGGGCCAGAGGATCTGAAACTGTAAAGTGACACTGGGAATTCTCTGGGTGAGGAATTTAGAATAAAACGCTAGTGATGTCAGGTGTCCCTTCTATTAGAAGATGTTTGACAGCGTATAATTGGTATGGGGATCGCAATCCATTCAATCATACACAGAGCTGGTCATGTCATCTCCTCCTTTGTCAAGCAACAGGAACTGATGCTGACCAATGTAAACTGTCCGTCTGGAACAATCGGCCATGATGCCGATGGCTGAAATAGTCATTCATCCACCACTTTGCATGGCAATCATCTGGTGATGTCTGTACTTAGCTTAAGGCTGATTTATCTGTGTACAGTGCCATCCTTTGGGATTTTTGACCACACAGTGGGTACAAGCCTGATCATTTTCCTTGAACAAGAACAAATCGGGGTTATTCAATAAAAGTATCGTTAAAAATGGTGCTAATTTTGCCCCAACCAATCAGATCTTTTTTAACATTTGAAAGCTAACATCTGATTGGTTGGGGTAAAATTAGCACCATTTTTGATAAGATCTTTTATTGAATCTCCCAATATGTTATTACTTAGCACATACAATAAACTGCATATTTGTAAAACATCAGCCCTGAAAGAGAAGATGTTCTCCTTAAAGGGCATGTCCACCCCCAAAACTATAATCCCCCCCAACTCTGGCCCCACCATGTAGTGTAGTTTAATCCTTACCTCACATCCCAGCTCCATAGGGTTCTCCTGTAGTCCCCCCCAAAGTCCCAAAAACTGCCCACCAGGAGGCTAGCAGAGTCCATATAGGGCTCTGCCTGCTATCTTGCCTCCGGTAGATATTTGCCATGCGTACTGCAGCCCTTCTCCCCCCTCCCTCCCCCTCTCCCCTCCCTTCTACTATCCCTCCCCCTAGCATAAAACCCCTTTAATATGTTGTTCCCCCATGTCTCCCAGCCCCAACCGCATATTTTTTTATTTTCAGAAAGCTCCCCAAACTCTTACTTACCTCTCCTCTTCTTTCCTCCGCTGCACTGAATGACCGGCAGCCGCGTCCGTATTGGCTGCCGCTCAGCCAATCACAGACGCGACTGCCGGTCCCGCCCCTCTGCTTGCATTCTCGCAAGCAGAGGGCCGGCAGCGCGGCGAAGGAAAGGGAGGAAGATGTAAGTAAGAGTTTGGGGGCTTTCTGAAAATAAAAATTACGCGGTTGGGGCTGGGAGACATGGGGGAACAGCATATTAAAAATTACATTTAAGGGTGGACATACCCTTTAAGTTTATATCACAGTAAATTGTTGCACCAGTTGACATTAACCCAAAGGTTGTTCGGTGCTTCATAGTATAGAGAATGCAACCTGCAAGCTAGCAAAAAAAGAATATACTTAGATTAAGGAACTTTGTGTTATTTGTGTCACTGGTAATGTTCCTTTAATAATAACGTACAAAAAGAATCTACATTATAGAGGTTTATTTACATTTTAAGATTTTTTTTGTTACCTGCAGAACGGAGCTAAAACTCAGAAAAGAGTATTGTTCTATTAGAAAGATCTGTGTTCTTAAACAAGTAATGAGAGTCTGGAGAGTAAAGCCCAAAGGATGATAGATAAACAGACTATTTATACCGTGGGTTTAAGGGCCCCAGTGAAGATCACAAAAAAAAAAAAACCTGCCCACAGGTCCAAATACTAAGATGATAAAACCATAATATAGCAATAGTGAGTGAGATATACACCGTACGGCCGCAACAGCGGGGGAGGCATGTAATAAACTCTGCTGGAGAACGCTTGCCAAACACAAAACAAATTCCAAGACAAAGCAAGGCTCTGTGTGCTATAAACATGTGTGCAGAAAGGTAAACCTGTCTAGGCATATCATCAGTAGTGGATTGTAACAAGGAGTTTTGGGACTGTAGCCTGGGGATGAAAACTCAAGAGAGGCTCAGGGACATGGGACAGGCCTGCAGTGAATCTCAAGTAAGAATTTCAGGTTTGATGCCAATACTATCAGCAGTAAAAAGTACTGCAATACCTTAATATGGAGGGTTCTACTCCCTTCATAAGGTCAGTACATCTCTATACTATCAGCTGCAGCTTTACATGCTTATACACTTGTGTGTTGTGTAGCCTCTTCATCATCTCTTACCTAATCTATGTAAGCCAATGAGACATCATCTATCATTTGTACCCAATCTTATTAATATAACAAACCATTAGCCAATGTTTGCCAAGCTAAGAGACGTCTATATGGTTTATGTTTGATAACATTTATTCAAAAAACCAACACAATCTGGATTCATTTACTTGGCCATGGTTTACAGGGATTTAAAATAAAATCTTGTCAATGAAGAACCTGGTAATTGTTCAAAAGCAGGTTTAATTATAAATGTTCCAAAAAGAACTAAAGTCTATATACTGTATAAAAACGCTAGATTACAACCGCTACAAATGTCTACTCTTACCAGTAATTCTATGCAAATCCACATCGCCCACCAACACTCATTATCCCTGGCCTTGATGCACCCTCTAATGTCACCTCCACTCAAGGGTATGCTTGCAATGTCTATGCCTGTGCACAGTGACAGAGGAAGCACATAGGATGTTCACCAAGAGAAGGATTAGAAACCTGTGGACTTATTACATTGGAATACTAACCATTTCAGGACACCACCGAGTGGAGATTAATATTAGCTGTCCATATATTAGGCTCAAGACCTCCTTTAAAGAAATTGTACAATAAAAAAATTACTTTACCCCATTTCAATCTATAAACGAATACATGTAAGCAGCACTTACTCTGATGGGTTTGTGTTGCTGCATGATTTCAATCCAGTACTTCCTTTGCTCAAGCTAAGTCCCTTAGTCCCCCAGCCAGACTATCTGACGCTCTGTGAGGGCAAGTGTGCTCAGTAATCCCTATGAGGTAGCATTGGGAGAGGAAATTTCCCACCACACAGTTCACGTACCAACTGTCACCATTCCAGCTACAGCAAAACTATACATAACAGAAGAGTTTAGAATACTAAGGCACTTGATTGACAGCTGAAATGTAAGAGGTTTCAGAATGGATATCTAAAGAAATAGGGGACAGATCAACATAATTGGAAAGAATTATAGTTAAAAGAAAAAAAAAAATTCCCAGTGAACATATCCTTTAAATATTTCTTGCCTTTTGAGCAACTATCTTCATTTCTTTTATGTAGGAACTCATAGCTTCTTCTCGACTCATTCCTCCCAGTCTGTTCCAAGCATCCCTGGAAATAAAACAACATTGTCCATCTGTCTGGCGCTGTTACATATTAACCACTGTACAGTTTTACACAAAATACATGCTTCCTGAAAAGCTATGGACTGGTACTAAGACTGACCACAGCAGCTGTAATGCGGAGTCACCCAGACACATATAAAAACATGACCAACGTCTCCAAGTATGCCCAGCTGCTCAATTTCAGAAAGTAAAATCATTTTGTTGCTTGAATAAGAACACACAGAAATCCACAATGGAGTTTTCCTTTTTTTATCAATTGGACCAAAACTTGGATTTGTGTGTACCCTTAGTTTAAAACGGGGTCATCGCAGGCAATTTTGTTTCACAGCATGGATCTAATTGACGTGTGATATGTGAACATCTACAATTCTGAGCTGTTGAGGCTAAAAAGGTGTTTACCGTGAGAAAAAAATGCTGAATTTAAAGGGGAACTGTGGTCTCTATTAAAGTGGCCTTTAAAACAACTTTAGGATCATGCTTCTAGCTGCAGTCTATCCAAGGTTACAGCAGTGTAAATGGTGTTTTTTCCTGATAGTACTGTGAGCTGTGACATCACCAGAATGTGGGGTCTACTGCTGGAAAGTAGCATCATCAGCTGCATGATAAGACCTGCTTCCAAACTTCTAAATCATTCCTAAAGCTAGCCACAATCCTGATTTTCTTTCAGGTAGAGGAAAGGAAAGAGAATGTTTGCAGTTCTGTAACTAGCTTCAGAAAATAGAATTATTTTATTTGGGGGGTGGGGGGGTAGGGGAGATTCTTACACAGCACATCATGTGACTGTCACAGAAAGTCATGAAAGACAAAGAAGTGTAAATTTACAAGCCTATAACTTAAGATCCAGAGAAGCTAGAAACTTCATCCTAGGCTAGTTTAAAAGGTATGACAGGACACGTGTATAGCGACCACATTTAATAGAAATGGGAAGTGAGGAAACATATGAGATAAATAGAAGGATAAATTAATTAACTTTATGTAATCAACATTGGTAAAATGCTATTTTAACAGTTAAAGGGCATGTCCACCCCTTTAGACACCTTTTCATATGCGGTAAGGCATGCTCCCCCAGCCCCAACCGCATTAATATAATTGTTAGAAAGTCCCCCGATACTTACTTACCTTCCCTCTCTCCTCCGCCGCATGGAATTGCAAGCAGGGTGTGGGACCGGCAGCCGCGTCCGTGATTGGCTGAGAGGCAGCCAATCACGGTCGCGGCTGCCAGGAGTTCTGAACAGCGGAGGAGAGAGAGAAGGTAAGTAAAGATTGGGGGACTTTCTAACAATTATATTAATGCGGTTGGGGCTGGGGGAGCATGCCCTACCACATACCCAAAGGGTTTAATGTGTTAGGGGGAGGCAGAGAAAAACCGGAGGGAGAGGTGGAGGGGGGGGGCTGCACTGAGCATGCCTCAAACATTGATGAGGTTGAGGAAGTCTCAGGCACAGCATGAGTCACACACTGCTCCTACACAGCAGTTTCCTGGATTTTGGAGGGGCACAGCAGGGGAACTATTTTGAGCAGGAATGTAAGGTAAGGATTGTTTTAAACTACTTGATGTGGCCAGTAAGGGGTTAAATTTTAGTTTTGGGGGTGGACATGCCCTTTAACTTTTTTGTTTAAAATACACAACATGTGTGCTAATTATTGAAAATACCATTTATATTTTCCAAAAAGTACCATTTATATCTGCCAATAGGATCCCAGAAACCAGGACGAGGGATATTGCAAGCCCCAACAGTGGCTTGTTTGTAATAGCTGTAAAATCGCAACATCTCTTCGTAAGATGGACGATATGACCCTGATAAAAGAGAGGAAAGTGGAAGGAGAGATGAGTACTGTGGATCCAAGAAATGCCGTTATGTCACAAACAGTAAAACCAACAAATGTCATATATGTTTGCTTAATATACAATGAAAGAAATGCTGTACAGTTCCCTGCCCTCTAGAGGACAAACCTTATAAAAAAGGGAACACACATACCGTAAATAGCTTGGTGAGAAATAAAAATACAGAATTAGATCAAATAAGATTTGTTATCTTAATAGAGGACATTGAAACCTTTAAATACACAATAAATAACAAAATTTATAACAAAAGCTGGCCAGCTCACTAAATTCAAGTATCTAATTTATTACAATAAATCGTTAATAATAAATGTTAATCCTAATATCCAATTTATAAATACCCATTAAATTGATCAACTGTCAATAAATCAATACTATTACCCAAAACATAAAAAAGTTGAATATATAAATATGAATAAATAACACAGTTAAATGCCTTATGTTAAAGTGCAGAAAACATGCTAAACACTGCTAGTAATATATCCCCTATAGGTGAATTCAGTATTTCAATAAATTATATCCGTTGGTGTACACTAGTGATCGCCCGGTTCGCTGATCCGAACCCGCGGATTTCCCTGTGGATATCACAGATTTTCCAGATTTCTGCCTTCCGAACCGTGTTTTCGAAAATTTTCGAAATTACAAGGATTTCTCGTATTTTCGAAAATACAAGAAATCCTTGTAAATTCGAAATTTCGGGGATTTTTCACATTTTTGGACAGAGCAAGCCACATTTTCGGGTCCATATTTCCTCGTATTTTCGAAAAATCCTTGTAATTTCAAAGAATCCTCGTATTTTCGAAGAATCCTCATATTTTCGAATGCGGAGTTTGCCGAACTTTGATTTTAATGGGTCCGCTCGCGGATTTTCGAATTTTTTAGAAAATTTGCGGATCTTCGAGCGGACCGGATTTTGCGAAGTTCGGACATCTCTAGTGTACACATACATTTAGAATTCTTAGTATTAGTGTAATAACATCCAGGTAAAGTTTATCATTGGAAAATAATAGTTTTAGTGGGTGGAAAAATCTAGCGTTTTGACAAAATATCATCTGTCTATTTAGCGATATGCATATGATGTTTAGAGGGTATATAGACAGATTATATTTTGTTAAAAAGCTAGAATCTTCCACCCACTAAAACTAATATTTTCCAGCGATAAACTTTACCTGGATGTTATTACCGTACACGAATACTAAGGATTCTAAATTTATGTGTACACCAACGGATATCAGTTATTGAAATACTGGATTCACCTAACCGGTTACCGCACTTTTTATGCAGCATTCTAAAAGTTTATTTATATGACTTTTTATATATTAAATCTACACAGGGGATATATTATTAGCACTGTTTAGCAGGTTTTTTGTACATTTAGTTGGTTCTAAATGACTGGCTGGGTGTCTGACTTTATGCACAAAAGGGCAAAAGGTCTAAATGAAACAGTTTACAATGATTGAGAGGTATGCTTAAAAACATGTAAACATTTACTATTTGCTTTGTAGTGGGCACAGCAGCATTATACAAGCAATTGTAAAAATGTAGTATACCATCAACTTGATAGAAAAATCACACCCCATGCTAATAGTTATTAAAACATTATAAACTAAATTTGGGTTCACACTGTATCAATACAGATGGAATCTGTACCATTCTGTCATTTGTTAAAGATGTGGTTACACACAGTCCTGAACCATCTCCCTAAATAAAGTATAAAAATAAGTAACAGAGACTTCTGGGTAATTTACATGTTTCCATGGTAGCCCTTAGGAAATGCTATATCTATAAAGGATTTTACAGCATTCCATGAGCGAAATGCAAAACCAGAGAGCCAACCACAGTACATGGAAATTACCCAGACGTCTCTGTTCCTTATTTGCATATTTTGAAGGGGAGCTGTAATGCCTTATACCATTGTTTCTCAACCAGGAGTTTGGGGACCCCTAAAGGTCCCTGCAAGGTTGCATGGGGGTCCTCAAGAGATTGACAGGAACTGCATGGATCTACCATTTTGATGACTACAGATAGATTATCAATAGTATTATTTATGCGTTCGGTGTTTTGATGTCGGAGAGATTTGTTTTGTAAGGGTTACCCCCTGCGGTGAATTTGAGCGTTTTTTTAAAAATAGAAATATATTTATAGATCTATTATTTATATAAATTCTGTATTTTGATGATTTGATGACCGCAAAAGAAAAATAATAATATATATTCATAATTTTATGTATATAAAAATAGTTTCAAGGGCCCCCACAGATAAAAAGATTGAGAAACACTGCTTTATACTCTCCCTATTTTATATTAATATAATGTAAAGAGAAGATTATTCGGGACAACCACACTCCCTATTGTGGCCGGCTGCCTATACTACATTACAGGCAACCGACAGTGACAAAGGGAAATTTCCAGTTAGGAACAAGTGTTCCTGAGACCAACAGGGAACTTTGTTTTTCCTGTACATACAATACTGATAAAGGGGCGAGTCCATTGAAACCAATAGCTTAAAGGGCCAGTCCTCTCTAAAACAAACATTGCTTATAAATGTTCTCCACCCCCCCCAAACCCCAAGTTCACATTATCGATCTCTGCCAAAGATGCCCCTGATCTGACTTACCCTATGAGATTCCATGTGTCAAAGATGTAGCTACACACAGTCCTAAACGGTCTCTTATATGAAGTATATAGAAGATGTTCAGTACAGCCACACTCCCTAGTGATTGCAGCTGGACCAATTTTTGATTAGGAACGAGCATCCCTGAGGCCGACAGTGAACGGTCTTTCACCTCGGGAAGCCTTGTTTTCCCAGTACACACAATACCTATAAAGGGGTGATTGGGGCCGATGGAATCGCCCTTTTATCATTACCAATATAGAATCCCTGCCCCAGTCACTGGCTCACAGGGGAATCCCCCGGGAGGGCCAACAGCCCATTCACCAAAGAGAGCAGAATAGTAACAGTAAGAAATACATTATAGTAAACAATAGGAGTCAATAGGTGTAAAATAAATATGTAAATGAGTGATAGTAGTAATTTGAAATATTAAGCGGGCCCCTGGTCTCAGATTTCCTGGTGGGCCCCAGGAGCCCAGTCCGACACTGGCCCCAGTGTTGGGGATCAAACAGATATACGTACCATTTTTAGGGAGATTCTGGATAACAGATACTGCTGCATTAAACTGTTTCTGGTACCCAAGTTCTTCATGGTCTGCACCCATCTCTAAAGGTTTAATCAACACACGTGCACTAATGGCTCTGCAAGATAACTGGCTGTGCCTTCTGGAATCCTGTCGTTTGCCGATGTCACAATACAATGTGAGATATCCTAAACTCTGTCATTATTTACTTAGCTCGTGGCTGTTCCTGCAAGAAGAAAAATGAAATTTAAGATGGCAAAAAAGTAACCCCATGTTACAATGTCACTATCAAGGTTCATTGTTATCCCAAATTTGTATTTTTGACGTAAAATATTTATTTCATAAATATTTTAATCTTTCTAATCAAACTCTTACTTATCTTCCAGTTTTCCTTTCCAACAAGTTCTTTGAGCAAGGGTAAGATTAAAATTCATACTAGACAAATGCAAAATAAACTATGAAAATGCAAATTGACTTGAGGTTTTATTGTCTGCATAATCAGATTTTAAGTTTATTTCCCGGTTAACATTTAATGATAGGTTTATTTCTACATGTGCAAAATGATGGAAAACAATTGTCAGGCTGCATGCAAAGGATTGGCTAGGATTTGCAGGGGTGGGACTCTAGGCTATGTTGCATATAAAAGCCATCTGAAAAGTGTCTGTTAATGATATCGAACAACTGGTATTGCTCTTGGTTGGTAGGGTCAAAGTTATTTATTTACCAATCCGCTGATCAATCGGTAGAATTATATCCTGGCCAATACTGTTAGTGCCATCTCCCATAGTAATACCGTATATACTCGAGTATAAGTCGAGGTTTTCAGGCTGTGAAAACAGCCTGAAAACTGAACCTCGGGAAATTAGCCCGGCGCCAAGTCGTGACGTCAGTGGATGCGACCATCAGTGGGGGCCCGGACTCTCCTGCAAAGGTAAGGCATTAGTAGTAGTGTAGTGTAGTGGCAGGGTGAGAAGATGGGTGCAGGGAGTAGTAGTGTAGTGTACTGTAGTAGGTAGTGTAGTGTAGTGGCAGGGTGAGAAGATGGGGTCAGGGAGTAGTGTAGTGTACTGTAGTAGTGTAGTGTAGTGTAGTGGCAGGGTGAGAAGATGGGTGCAGGGAGT
This sequence comes from Hymenochirus boettgeri, assembly GCA_019447015.1. NCBI lineage: Eukaryota > Metazoa > Chordata > Amphibia > Anura > Pipidae > Hymenochirus > Hymenochirus boettgeri. The sequence goes on along the minus strand of CM033476.1, from coordinate 78,273,810 downwards.
AGTGTAGTGTCATGTAGTAGGTATGTAGTGAGTGGGCAGGGTGAGAAGATGGGGCAGGGAGTAGTGTAGGTGTACTGTAGTAGTGTAGTGTAGTGTAGTGGGCAGGGTGAGAAGATGGGTGCAGGGAGTAGTGTAGTGTACTGTAGTATTGTAGTGTAGTGGCAGGGTGAGAAGATGGGTGCAGGGAAATAGGTTTTATTCCTGGGGCTGGACCTGGGGCTGGAGGGGAGACTCTACCCTCGACTTATACTGGAGTCAATTGGTTTTACTCATTTTTGAGGTAAAAATGGGTACCTCGACTTATACTCGAGTCAACTTATACTCGAGTATATACGGTATGTAGCCTATAATTAAACTATACTGTTCAGTATATTAGTTAATACCGAATGACTGTCTCTCGTGCACACTTAGAGTGTAAACTATTGGGGGCACCCTGGGCAGGGACCTTATTCCTCAAGGTACACAACATTTATTATGGCCAAGGATAGTTTATATATAAATATGTGTATATACTGATTGCCCATTTATGTAATAAGTTAAAATGCACAGTGCTGTGTACCAAATATTATATTTATGTACAAGCTCACACCCTGACATTTTCTTACACACAGACTGATATTATCCGGAGTGAATATCACCTGTATTTAATGGCAGCTGTAGTTAAAACACTTGCGCAAAAGGAGACACTCAGACTCTGGTAAATAGGGTTGTGGCAGCTGTGCGAGTATCAGAAGAGACCATAACCTAGAGAGCCCTTAAAGGGGATGTCCACCCTTTTAAAAAACTTTTTACACAATGTAGGGGATTCCCTCCCACAGCTATATTCATAACTTCAATATTGCTTTCCTTCTTTACTTAACCTCCTCGATCCTGCGCTGTTCTGCTCTGGCTCCCCTGCCCGCCGGGCCAGCAGCCGTCGCTGTGATTGGCTGAGAGGCAGCCAATCACAGCCGCCATCAATGAAAACGGCGCTGGAACGAGGAGGTGTAAGTAAAGAAGGGAAGTGATATTGAAGTTTTGAATATAGCGGTTGGGGATGGGAGGGTCTGCATGGTGGCACAAGCTTTTATAGATACATAACTGCCAGCAATAGAGGCAATGGGAGGGAGGGAGAGGGGGGAAAGGGCTCTACTGAGCATGCCTCATACCTTGCTGAGGTTAGCAAGGAAAGAGGCACCGGATGAGGCACTGACAGCTCCTGCCCAGCAATTTCTTGAACTTTGAGGAGGCAGAACAGGAGAACCACAAGGAGCAGGGATGTACGGTAAGGATTTTTTTTTTGCACTGTGGGGCCAGTAGTTAGTAATATTTTAGTTTGGGGGGTGGACATTCCCTTTGAGAGCGCGGCAGAACCTCTCAGTTAATGCCTGTCGGGCTCTCACTGAGACATTCTCTAATACACACGCACTCAGTTAAGTACACATACACACAAATTGAAGTACACACACACTCAATAAAGTACACATACACGCAATCACTCAAATTGAAGTACACACACACACAATCACACAAATAGAAGTACACACACACTCAATAAAGTACACACGCAATCACACAAATAGAAGTACACACAATAAATTACACACACGCAATCACACAAATTGAAGTACACACACACACTCAATAAAGTACACACACGCAATCGCACAAATTGAAGTACACACACATTCAAAGTACAGACAATCACACAAATTGAAGTACACACATACACAATAAAGTACACACATACACAAGTACACACACAATCACACAAATTGAAGTACACACATACACAATAAAGTACACACACAATCACACAAATTGAGGTACACACACACAACAAAGTACACACACGCAATCACACAAATTGAAGTATACACACACACATTAAATTAAGAGCACACACACACGCAAACACAGACATTTAAGTATACACACAGTTAAAGTATGCACACAAACTGACAAAATAAAGTACACATGCACAAATGAACTATAAAGTGTATCTATGACCCTGGACTAATTACAGTCTGTATCAGGGATCTCTCACTTACATTTCCTTCACTTCCTGCTCTTCTCTCTGATCTGCTTCACATACACACAGCTGGTCATGGTCCCTCCCCCCAGTTACTAGAAGTCTGATTGGTTACAGGCTTTCTATATACAACCCCCCTCCCCCAGTCAGCCAATCACAGGGAGGCTTCTGCACACCTTAATTTCACTGGGGTCTTCCATATACAGGACACAGTGACAGGCAGGGAGACAGTTTAGCTCAGTGTTTCTCAACCAGGGGTCTGGGGACCCCTAGGGGTCCCTGAGAGGTTGCATGGGGGTCCTCAAGAGGTTGCCATAAATTTATGGATCCAGTATTTTGACGAAAACAGATATATTTTTCTATATATTTATCATTCTGTGTTTTATGTTCTGTATCATGTGTTTGGTGTTGATGTCTGAGATATAAATAAAAATAACTAATGTTTTAATGTAAGGGTTCCCACCCTGATGTGAATTTGAGTGCATTTTTTTCAATAGAGATGTATTTATAGATCTATCAATTATATTTGTATAAATTAAGTTTTTGATCATTTGATGACAAAGAAAAGTAATATATAATCATAATTTTATGTAGGGGGTCCCCAAGACACTTAAATTGTTTTAAGGGGTCCCCACAGATAAAAAGGTTGAGAAACACTGGTTTAGCTGCAGCCTGAAATTACAGACAAACTAAGGGAAATGAATGGCACCACCCTAAATCTTCCCACCTTCACATGGCATTATTGTCCTCCGAGCCACACAAACATAATAATATGTAACAAGTACAAACACACATAATAATGTAATAAATGTAAAAAATATAACGAATAATGTACACCCTACTGTAAAATATATAGTGATAATGAACACCCTGCTGTAAAATATATAATGGTAATGTACGCCTTACTGTAAAATATATAATGGTAATGTACGCCTTACTGTAAAATATATAGTGATAATGTACACTCTGCTGTAAAATATATAATGGTAATGTACACCCTACTGTAAAATATATAATGGTAATGTACGCCTTACTGTAAAATATATAGTGATAATGAACACCCTGCTATGAAATATATAATGGTAATGTACGCCTTACTGTAAAATATATAATGGTAATGTAAGCCTTACTGTAAAATATATAGTGATAATGTACACTCTGCTGTAAAATATATAATGGTAATGTACGCCCTACTGTAAAATATATAATGGTAATGTACGCCTTACTGTAAAATATATAGTGATAATGTACACTCTGCTGTAAAATATATAATGGTAATGTACGCCCTACTGTAAAATATATAATGGTAATGTACGCCCTACTGTAAAATATATAGTGATAATATACAACCTGCTGTAAAATATATAGTGATAATGTACACCCTGCTGTAAAATATATAGTGATAATGTACACCCTGCTGTAAAATATATAGTGATAATGTATACCCTGCTGTAAAATATATAGTGATAATGTACACCCTGCTGTAAAATATATAATGATAATGTACACACTGCTGTAAAATATATAGTGATAATGTACACCCTGCTGTAAAATGTATAATGATAATATACACCCTGCTGTAAAATATATATTGAAAATGTACACCCTACTGTAAAATGTATTATGATAATGTACACCCTGCTGTACAATATATAGTGATAATATGCTTGTGACGGTTCTCATTCATCCAGGTCATGGTATATCTGTAATATTCATCCATCCAGGTCATGGTATATCTGTTATATTCATTCATCCAGGTCATGGTATATCTGTAATATTCATTCATCCAGGTATTGTAATATCTGTAATATTTCATTCATTCAGGTCACGGTATATCTGTAATATTATTCATCCAGGTCACGGTATATCTGTAATATTCATTCATCCAGGTCACGGTATATCTGTAATATCATTCATCCAGGTCACGGTAATCTTAATATCATTCACGGTCACGTTATCTGTAATATTCATCATCCAGGTCACGGTAATCGTATATTCATTCATCCAGGTCACGGTATATCTTGTAATAATTCTCCATCAGGTCACGGTATATCTGTAATATTCATTCATCCAGGTCACGTATATCTGTAATATTCATTCATCCAGGTCATGGTATATCTGTAATATTCATTCATTCCATGGTTCATGGTATATCTGTATATTTCCCCATCCAGGTCATGTATATCTGTAATATTATTCATCCAGTCACGGTAATCGTAATATTTCATCCAGGTCACGGTAATCTGTAATATATTCATCCAGGTCACGTATATCTGTAATATTCATTCAACCAGGTCACGGTATATCTGTAATATTCATCCATCCAGGTCACGGTATATCTGTAATATTCATTCAACCAGGTAACGGTATATCTGTAATATTCATCCATCCAGGTCACGGTATATCTGTAATATTCATTCATCCAGGTCACGGTATATCTGTAATATTCATTCATCCAGGTCAGGTAATCTGTATATTCATTCATCAGGTACGGTATATTGTAATATTCATTCATCAGGTCACGGTTATATCTGTAATATTCATTATCCAGGTCACGGTATATCTGTAATATTATTCATCCAGGTCATGTTATATCTGTAATATTCATCATCCAGGTCATGGTATATCTGTAATATCATCCATCCAGGTCATGGTATATCTGTAATATTTATTCATCCAGGTCACGGTATATCTGAATATTATTCATCCAGGTCACGGATATCTGTAAATTCATTCATCCAGGTCACGGTATATCTGTAATAATTCATTCATCCAGGTCACGGTATATCTGTAATATTCATCCATCCAGGTCGGTATCTGAATATTATTCATCCAGTCACGGTAGTATATCGTAATATTCATTCATCCAGGTCATGGTATATCTGTAATATATCATCACAGGTCAGGTATATCTGTAATATTCATCCATCAGGTCGTATATCTGTAATATTTCATCCAGGTCATGGTATTCTGTAATATTTATTCATCCAGGTCATGGTATATCTGTAATATTCATTCATCCAGGTTATGGTATATCTGTTACATTCATTATCCAGGTCACGGTATATCTGTAATATTATTCATCCAGGTCACGGTATACTGGAAATCATTCATCCAGGTCACGTATAATCTGTAATATTCATCCATCAGGTACGGTATATCTGTAATATTTCATTCATCCAGGGTCACGGTATATACTGTAATATTCATCCACAGGTCATGCGTATATCGGTATATTCATCCATCCAGGTCATGGTATATCTGTAATATTCATTCATCCAGGTCATGGTATATCTGTAATATTCATCCATCCAGGTCATGGTATATCTGTTATATTTATTCGTCCAGGTCATGGTATATCTGTAATATTCATTCATCCAGATCACGGTTTATCTGTTATATTCATCTATCCAGGTCATGCCTCGGTGGCGTAATATCCTTATATTACACTGTAGGTAGCATATTATCCCTTAAATATTGTAGAATGTTATTTATTTCAACAAATGACTGGCGTCGGTTTTAAATGTTTCTAGAATAGTATCCCTATTAAAGGGTAGTGTTGGAGCATATGTTTAAAACAAAACTAAGTTTGACTTTTAACCATTTTTTGCGGATCGTATGCATTCTGATTATGTTTTGCGCAAGTTACCCTCCTCTTGTTGGTCTGAGCTACTGCAGGAGCTTGTTACAGGTTCCACACCCCAACCAATAGAAGTCTCACTCTAAGCAGTTACCCAGGTCAATGTATATCAAATAATATTAAAGGGAATGTCCACCCAACAAACTAGCCTAGCCCTAATTTTGAGAAATTTATGCTGTTCCCCACGCACGGACGTGTTCCCCAGACCATCTCCCAGAGGCCTGTAAGGTAAGTTTACCCTGCCATATTTACCCCCCATTGACTTTAATGGGTCCATTTTCGGAAAACGGACCAAACTTTCGAAATTTAACACATCTCTAATGTTAAGCCGGCATAATAAAGGGGTCACGCTAACTGGGGGAGGGGGTTGTATATAGAAAGCCTGTAACCAATCAGACTTCTAGTAACTGGGGGGAGGGACCATGACCAGCTGTGTGTATGTGAAGCAGATCACATATGAGTGTGTGTTGCACTTGCAATAGATGTATTTTCTTCCAGAAGGGGATATAATAAATAATTCTGGGTAAGAGTGCAGAGAAACCATTCTTGGAAGGGTATAAGAGGACATAATTAAAGGATGCACCACCCTTTATTTCCCCTCTCCCCATTTAAGGGCCCTGGGTGAGGACCTACCCTTTATTTCCCCTCTCCCCATTTAAGGGCCCTGGGTGAGGACCTTAACTGTGGTCACTAGGTCCAGTCCAACCAGCTTCCCATTTATATCTCTGAGCGCCCATACACTTACTGATAGTCGGACAAAACAGCCATTTATAACGGCTGCCCTCTTGGTCCTGGTGCCACATTCTTTTCTTTTCCAGGTGGGCTGTACATTCCTTCAGGTTGTTTTCTTAATCCCAAAGATCTGAAAACAATAAAATTTTCGAAGATTTTTAAATGGAGGGAGCTATTTTCGATAATTTATAAAATAATTTATAAAATATCTTCTGAAAATCCCTGAAAATACGAACGGAGACCACTTTCGAGTTTCCCATTGTATTTTCGAATGTTCAAGACTATTTTCGAAAATTACTGAAAATACCTGGAAACTCGAAAGTGGTCTCGGAACGTATTTTGGAAGATTTTCGAAAGTTCAAAGATATTTCCGAAAATTATCAAAGATAGCTCCGAACATTCGATGCAATGTGGGTTCAATAAAACCCGTTTCTAATCTGAGGGTTTTGAAGTCCGATGACTTTTTCGAACTCCCCCGTATTTCGCCAGAACTTCGGATTTTTCAAATTTTCGTAGAAAAATCTATAGCTACGTCCGTTATCTACCAGCCCTCCAAATCTTTTTTCACTTACAGATGCACTTAAACAAGTTATTTATGGTGTATGTGGCACAGGGCTTAGAAATCCTAAATGCATCACCTTACATTTATCAACATGAAATCTCATCTTCCATTCCTGCTTGACCATTTTGGCTAATCTATCAGCTGTTTTCAACACTTGCACATTATTTGAATGTATCCAAAGCTCTGCATAGTTTCTGTCTCAGCAACACTGAGGACCTGCTCTCCATGGCCCCCTTCTTTCTAAGTCTTTTATAAACAGATAAAACAGAGAAGCGGCCCCAGTACAGAACCCTGAGGCACTCCGCTTATACTTAGCCCACATAGATGTAGGCCTCCATTTACCACCACTGTCTCTCTTTGCGATCCAATACCAGTTCTCTATCCATGAACAAAATTTTTCGTCAATGCCAATAGTCCTTAGTTTATTACATTAATGCCTATGTGCACAAGTCTCAAATCTTTCGCAAAATCCAAGTATACCACTCCACTGCTGTTCCTGAATCTAACTTCTGGACCTCCACTTCTTTAGTAAAAACCAATAATATTGTTGGCATGACTATTTCTCATAAATCCTGCTGACTAACACATAGACGAGCCTCTGGGACAAGTCCCAAGGATATGCATCCCCGTAACAAAGTTTTCGCATCCCTTCCCTACCCACTGATGTTAGGCTTACAGGTCCTATAGTTACATGAAAAAAACGTCTTAAGTGCATTGCAATTAATGCATTGTTGCATGTGTTTTTAATGCATTTGCATTTTTATGCAGTGCGTTTTAAAAGGTTAATGGCAAAAAACCTCTTCCCATAGACTTTTATTAATCGAGTGCGTTAAGGTATTCCACCCCCCTAACGATTAGCTAATCTCAGGAGCGGATGCCAAACGAGCCCCTCCTGCTTGACTTCTAATGCTCGGAAAAGGTAACGAAGTTTAGCAGAAGGCGTGGTGGGAACAACAGGCTGGTAAGTAATTGGGACCTCTTTGGAAGCTGTAAACCTCCCAAGGTCGAGTTATCATGCTTTACCCTGCAACATACAAAAAAATTTTTTGGGGGTGGACATACCTTTAACATCTAACTGCTGCAAATCTGTGCGTTACAAAAAAACACAACAACGCACAAAAGACACACAGATAGTGTGAATAGTTTATGAAATGTCTTCTATGTGAAATTTTTGATCTTAATTTTTTTCCTTGCTCGCCGTTGAAAAATGCATCAAAAGCAATAACCCCGGCTATTAATGAACGAGCCCTTATGGAATTATGTAGAAATGTAGCTACATACATGTCATTCCGATAAAACATTCCCCTCTCTGGTTCTGGTGAATGTCAGTGGGGATATCCATCTGACACCTCTCTGCACATCCTTCCTGTGCGGGATATTCTTCATTGGTTAATTTGCAGTGATAAATCTGATTATACTTTATTGCTTATCTAATGTTATTCTACAACGTACATTGGCAGGTTAAAAACCACCATTCACTTCTATTAAAGGATTTGTTTATGAATTGTTGGTGGTGAAAGGGGCAGAGGAATCTGAAACTTGTAAAGTGACACTGGATTCTCTGGGTGAGGAATTTAGAATCAAACGCTAGGTGGATGTCCCGTGCCCTTCTTATTAGAAGATGTTTGACAAGCGTATAAAATTGGTGTATGGGGATCTGCAAATCCATTATCATACACAAGACCTGTCAGTCATCTCCCTCCTTTGTCAAGCAACAGGAACTGATAGCTGACCAATGTAACTGTCCGTATGGAACAATCGGCCATGATGCCGATTTCTGAAATGTCATTCTTCCACCACTTTGCATGGCCAAGTCATCTGGTGATGTCTGTACTTAGTTACTGCCTGATTTACTGTGTACAGTGCCATCCTTTGGGATTTTTTTTACCACCGGTGGTTACAATCCTGATCATTTTCTTGAACAAGAACAAATCGGGGTTATTTAATAAAATCTATCGTTAAAACTGGTGGGCTAATTTTGCCCCAACCAATCAGATCTTTTGTAACATTTGAAATCTCACATCTGATTGGTTGGGTAAAATTAGCACCATTTTTGATAAGATCTTTTATTAATCCATCGCCAATATTTTATTATTTAGGCACATACAATAAACTGCATATTTGTAAAACAATCAGCCCTGAAAGAGAAGATTTCTCCTTAAAGGTCATGTCCACCCCCAAACTAATAATCCCCTCCCCCCCACTACTGCCCCCCCATGTTTGTAGTTTAATCCTTACCACACACCCTCACATCCCACGCTCCATAAGGGTTTCATCCTGTAGTCCCACCCCCCAAAGTCCCAAAAACTGCCCACCAGGAGGCTAGCGAGTCCATATAGGGCTCGTGCCTGCTACTTGCCTCCTGGTAGATATTTGCCTATGCGTACTCAGCCCTTCTCCCCCCTCCCTCCCCTCTCCTCCTCCCGTTCTCACTATCCCTCCCCCCTCACCCCTAGCATAAACCCAAAACCAAACCCCCTTTAATATGTTTTTGTTCCCCCAGGTCTCCCCCCCAACCCCACCGCAATATTTTTTTATATTTCAGAAAGCTTCCCCAAACTCCTTACTTACCTCTCCTCTTTCCCCTCGCTGGCAACTGAATGAATGACCGGCAGCCGCGTCGTGTTGGCGCCACTCCAGCCAATCACAGACCGACTGCCAGGTCCCGCCCCTACTGCTTGCATTCTTCGCAAGCATATGCGTCAGCGCGGCGAAGGCAGAGGAGATGTAAGTAAGAGTTTGGGGGCTTTCTGAAAATAAAAATTACGCGGTTTGGGCTGGGAGCACATGGGGGAACAGCATATTAAAACTTACATTTAATGGGACATAACCCTTTAAGTTATATCACAGTAATTGTGGTCAACCCGTTTACTTAACCCAAAGTTTTTTCGGTGCGTCATAGTCATTAGAGAATGCAACCGGCAAGCTAGCAAAAAAAGAATATCTTAGATTAAGGACTTTTGTGTTATTTGTGTCACTGGTAATGTTTCCTTTAATAATAACGTACAAAAGAATCTACATTATTAGGTTTATTGTACAATTTTAATTTTTTATTTGTTTACCCATGCAGAACGGACTAAAACTCAGAAAAAGAGTATTGTGCTAATTAGAAATATCTGTGTTCTTAACAAGTAATTAGAGTCCTGGAGAGTAAAGCCCAAGGATGATAGATAAACATACTATTTATACCGTGGGTTTAGGGCCCCCCCAGTGAAGATCACAAAAAAAAAAAAAAAAAACCTGCCCCAGGTCCACACATACTAAAATGATAAAACCATAAATAGCAAGAGTGAGTGAGATATACCCACCTATACGGCCGCACGCGGGGAGGCATTTAATAAACTCTGCTGGAGACGCTTGCCAAACCAAAACACATTCCACGACAAACAAAGGCTCTGTGTGCTATATAACATGTGTGAGAAAGGTAAACCTGTCTAGCATATCATCAGTAGTGGATTGTCAGAGGAGTTTTGGGACGTAAGCCTTGGGATGAAACTCAGAGAGGCTCATGGACATGGACACAGGTCCTTCAGTGATCTCAAGTAAGAATTTCCGGTTGTGATGCCAATACTTCAGCATAAAAAGTAACGCAATACCTTAATATGGAGGGTTCTACTACTCCTTCATAAGGTAGTACAATCTCTATACTAATCCTGGCAGCTGTTCACATGCTTATCCACTTGTGTGTTTGTAGCCTCTCTCTCTTTCTTCATCTCTTTTACCTAATCATGTAAGCCAATGAGACATCATCTAATCATTTGTACCCAATCTTATTAATATAACAAACGCATTAGCCAATGTTTGCCAAGCTAAGAGACTCTATATGGTTTATGTTTATAACATATTCAAAAAACCAACACAATCGGGATTCATTTACTTGGCCATGGTTTACAGGATTAAAAACATCTTGTCAATGAAGAACCTGGTAATTGTTCAAAAGCAGGTTTAATTATAAATGTTCCAAAAAGAAACTAAAGTCTATAATACTGTGATAAAAAAAACGCTAGATTAAACCGTACAAATGTCTACTCTTACCATAATTCATGCCAATCCCATCGCCCCACCAACACTCATTATCCCTGCCTTGATTCACCCCGCTAATGTCAAGAACCTCCACTCAAGGGTATTCTGGGGGCCCAATGTCCTATGTTGCCTGTGCACAGTGACAGAGGAAGCACATAGGATTTCACCAAATAAAGGATTAGAAACCTGTTGGACATTATTACATTGGATATACTTAACCATTTCAGTTCAGGACACCACCGCGTTGAGATTAATTTAGCTGTTCCCATCGAGATAGGCTCAAGACCTCCTTTAATAAGAAATTTGTACAATAAAAAAATTACTTTAATTTAAACAAACACTTAAACCCCTTCAATCTATCAACTCTACATGTAAGCAGCACTTACTCTGATGGGTTTGTGTTGCTGCATGATTTTCAATCCATGTACTTCCTTTGCTCAAGGCTAATCCCCTTAGTCCCCCACCAGACTATCTGACCTCTGTGAGGGCAAGTTGGTGCTCAGTAATCCTATGAGGTAGCATTGGGAGAGGAAATTTCCCCCACACAAGTTTTCACGTCCCAACTGGTCACCATTCCAGCTACAGCAAACCTATACATAAACAGAAGAGTTTAGAATACTAGGTCACTTGATTGACAGCTGATGTATAGAGGTTTCAGATGGATATCTAAAGAATAGGGAGCAGATCAACATAATTGGAAACGAATATAGTTAAAAAGAAAAAAAAAATTCCCAGTTGAACATATCCTTTGAAATATTTCTTGCCTTTTGAGAACATCTTCATTTCTTTTTTGTATGAACTCATAGCTTCTTCTCGACTCATTCCTCCCAGTCTGTATCCAGCATCCCTGGAAATAAAAAACACCATTGTCCATCTGTCTGGCCGTGTTACCTATTACCACTGTATCATTTTTTACCACAAATACATGCTTCCCTGAAAAGCTATGACTGGTACTAAGACTGACCACAGCAGCTGTAATGCGGAGTCACCCAGACACTAGAAAAACATGACCAACGTCTCCAAGTATGCCCAGCTGCTCAATTTTCAGAAAGTAAATCATTTTGTTTGCTTGAATGACACAAAACAGAAATCCAGCATGGATTTTTCCCTCCTTTTTTTATCACTTGGACCAAAACTTGGATCTTGTGTGTACCCTTAGTTTAAAAAACGCGGGTCATCGCAGGCAAATGTTTTGTTTTCACAACAAAGCATGGATCTAATTGATACGTGTGATTGTACATCTCCATGACTGCCCTTGTTGAGGTCTAAAAAGGTGTTTACCAGTGAGAAAAAAATGCTGCAATTAATTTAAAGGGAACTGTGTCTCTATTCAAAGGGGCCTTTAAAACATTTTAAGGATCATGCATTCCTACTGCAGTCTATCCCAAGGTTACAGCAGTGTAAATGGTGTCTTTTTCTGAATGTAACCTGTGAGCTGTGACATCACCATAATGTTGGGGTCTACGCTGGAACAGACATCATCAGCTTCATGATAAGACCCTGCTTCCAAACTTCTAAATCATTCCCAAAGCTAGCCACAATCCGATTTTCTTTCAGTCTGGACTAAAGAGAATGTTTTCAGTTCTGTAACTAGTCTTCGAAATATAATTATTTTTATTGGGGGTTGGTGGGGTGTAGGGTAGATTCTTACACAGCACTCATTTGACTGTCACAGAAGTCATTAAAGACAAAGAAGTGTAAATTTACAATCCTATGTAAACTTAAGATCCAGAGACGCTAGAACCTTCATGCTAGGCTATTTCAAGTTTGACAGGACACGTGTATAGCGACGCACATTTCAAATAGAAATGGGAATGAGGAGAACATATGAGATAAATAAAGGATAAATTTAATTAACTTAATGTAATAATCACATTGTAAAATCTATTTTCACAGCTTACAGGGCAGTCCCCCCTTTAACACCTTTGATTGTTTAGGGCATGCTCCCCAGCCCCAACGATTAATATAAGTGTTAGAAAGTCCCCGATACTAACTTACCTTTCCCTCTCTCCTCTCCTCCTCCGCCGCATGGAATTGCAAGCGGGTGTGGGACCGGCAGCCGCGTCACGTGATGGCCTGAGAGGTCAGCCATCACGGTCGCGGTGCGGGATTCTGAACAGCGGATGAGAGAGAGAAGGTAGTAAAGATGGGGACCTTTCTAACAAATTATATTTAATGCGGTTGGGGGCTGGGGGAGCATGCCTACCTACATAACCAAAGGGTTTAATTGTTATGGGGAGGCAGAGAAAAACCGGATTGAGAGGTGAGGGGGGGGCCTGCACTGAGCATGCAGCCTCAAACATTTGATGAGGTTTTGGAGGGCGACTCATGCACAGCATGAGTCACACGCTGCTCCTACACAGCAGTTTCCTGGATTTTGGCCAGGGCACAGCAGGGTAACTAGTTTGAGCAGGAATGTAGGTAAGGATTGTTTTTAAACTACTGATGGTTGCCCAGTAGTGGGGTAATTTCGTTTTGGGGGTGTACATGCCCTTTAACTTTTTTGTTTCAAATACACAACATGTGGTGCTAATTATTGAAAATACCATTTCTAATTTTCCAAAAGTTAAAACCATTTATATCTTCCAATAGATCCCAGAAACCAGGACGAGGTAATTGCAAGCCCCAACAGTGGCTTGTTTTTGTAATAGCTGTAAAATCGCAACATCTCTTCGTAGATGGGACCGATAATGACCCCTGATAAAGAGAGGAAAGTGGAAGGAGAGAGATACTGTGGATCCCAGAAATTCGTTTGTCACCAAACAGTAAAACCAACAAATTCATATATGGTTTGCTTAATATACAATGAAATAAATGCTGGTACAGTTCCCTGCCCTCTAGGGACAACCTTATAACAAAGGGAACACACATACCGTAAATAGCTTGGTGAGAATAAAAATACGAATTAGATCAATAATTTGTTCTTAAATAGAGGACATTGAAACCTTAAATACACAAATACATAACAAAATTTATAACAAAAGCTGGCCAGCTCACTAATTCAAGTATCCCTAATTATTACAATAAATCGTTACTTAATAAATGGTTAACCTAATATCCAATTTAATAAATACCCATTAATGACAGTTGATCAATAAATCAATACTATTATTACCCAAAACATAAAAAAGTTGAATATATAAATATGAATAAATAACACAGTTAAATTTCCTTATGTTTAAATGCAGAAAACATGCTAAACACTGCTTAATATATCCCCTATAGGTGATTCAAGTATTTTCAAGTAAATTTATATCCGTTGGTGTACACTAGTGATCGCCCGGTTTCGCTGATCACGACCCGCGGATTTTCCCCTGTGGAATCACAGATTTTTCCGGACTTCTTCCGCCTTCCTAACAGTGTTTATCAGAAAATTTTTCGAAATTACAATCAAGGGAAAATTTTTTTTTTTTGTTTCCCTCGTATTTTCGACAATACAATACATCTTGTAAATTACGAAATTTCGGGGAAGTTTCTCACATTTTTGGACAGAGCAAAGCCACATTTTCGGGTCCATATCCTCTATTTTCGAAAAAAAATCCTTGTAATTTCAAGAATCCTCGTATTTTCAAGAATCCTCATTTTCGAATGCGGAGTGTTGCCGAACTTTGATTTTAAATGGTCCGCTCTCGGATTTTCGAATTTTTTAGAAATTTTGCGGTCTTCGAGAGCGGACCGGATTTTGCGAAGTTCGACATCTCTCGTGTACCCATACATTTAGAATTCTTAGTATTAGTGTAATACATCCAGTAAAGTTTATCATTGGAAAATATAGGTTGTAGTGGGTGGAAAAATCTAGCGTTTTGACAAAATATCATCTTCCTATGTAGCGATATGCATATGAATTTTTAGATGTATATAGACTATTATATTTTTGGTTAAAAACTAGAATCTCCCCCACTAAACGAATATTTTCCCGCGCTTAAACTTTACCTGGTGTTATTACCGTTTACCACGAATACTAAGGATTCTAAATGTATTTGTACACCACGGATATCAGTTATTGAAATACGGGCTTCACCTACCGGTTACCGCACTTTTTATGCAGCCTTCTAAACGTTTATTTATCTGTGACTTTTTATATATTACATCCTACACAGGGGATATATTATTAGTCACTGTTAGCAGGTTTTTTTTGTACTTTAGTTGGTTCTAATGATGGCTGGTGTCTGACTTTATGCACAAAAGGGCAAAGGTCGAAATGAAACTTTACATGATTGTGAGAGGTAATGCTTAAAAACATAAACATTTACTATTGCTTTGTAGTGGGACAGCGCATTATACCAGCAATTGTAAAAATTGTAGTATACCCATCAACTTGATAGCAATCACACCCCATGCGAATAGCTTTATTAAAGCCTTATAACTAAATTTGGGTCACACTGTTCAATACAGATGGAATCTGTACAAGCATTCGTCATTTGTGTAAAGATGTGGTTACACACGTCCTGAACGTCCTTAACCATCTCCCTAATAAAGTATAAAAATTAAGTCCAGAGACTTCTGGGTAAATTATCATGTTTCCAGGTAGCCCTTATGAAATCTAGTATCTAGGATTTTACAACAGCATTCCATGAGCGAAATGCAAACCAGAGAGCCAACCACAGTACATGGAAATTACCCAGACGTCTCCTGTTCCTTATTTTGCATATTTTGAAGGGGAGCTGTAATGCCTTATACCATGTTTTCACCCAGGAGTTTGGGACCCCTAAAGGTCCCTGCACGGTTGCATGGGGTCCCTCCAAGAGATGACAGGAACTGCATGGATCTACCATTTTGATGACTACAGATAGATGATCATAGTATTATTTCTCGTTCGGTGTTTCTTTGATGTCGGAGAGATTTGTTTTGTCAAGGGTTACACCCTGCGGTCGAAAAAATTTGAGCGTTTTTTTAAAATATACTATATTATAGATCTATTATTTTATAATTCCTGTATTTGATGATTTGATGACCGCAACGAAAATAATAATATCTATTCATAATTATTATGTATTAAAAATATTTCAAGAGGGCCCCCACAGATAAAAGATTGAGAACACTGCTTTATATACTCTCCCTAACACTTTGATTTAATATACTGTAAAGAGAAGATTAGTCGGGACAACCACACTCCTATTGTGGCCGCTCCCAAACTACATTACAGGCACCGACAGGGGACAAATGCAAATTTCCAGTTAGGAACAAGTGTTCCTGAGACCAACAGGGAACTTTGTTTTTTCCTGTACATACAATACTGTAAAGGGGGGCGAGTCCAGTTTAAACCATCGCTTAAAGGCCAGCCCCTAAACAAACTGCTTATAATGTTCTCCACCCCCAAAACCCCAAGTTCACATTATCGATCTCTGCCAAGATGCCCTGACTGACTTACCCATGATATAGTCACCATGTTGTCAAAGATGTAGCTACAACACAGTCCCCAAAACGGTCCTTATATGAAAGTAATAGAGATGTTCAGACAGCCACACTCCTAGTACGTGCAGCTGGACCCATATACCCCTGTACAGGGAGCCACCACGTGACGAGGACCAATTTTTGTTAGGAACAGCACCTTCCCTGAGCCGACAGTGACCGGTCTTCATTCACCTCGTAGCCGTGTTGTTCCTCCAGTACACCCAATACCTATAAAGGGGTGAGTGGGGCCGATGGATCGCCCGTTTATCATTAACAATATAGAATCCCGCCCCAGTCACGGCTCACAGGGGAATCCCCCGGGAGGGCCAACAGCCCCTTCATCACCAAAGAGAGCAGAATAGTAACATTAGAAAGACCTATGTAAACAATAGGATCAGTCAATAAGGTGTAATAAATATGTTAAATGAGTGATAGTAGTAATTAAATATTAAGCAGGCCCTGGTCTCAGATTTCCTGGTGGCCCCGCAGGATCCCAGTCCGCCCTTGCCCCAGTGTTGGGATCACACAGATATACGTACCATTGTTAGGGAGAGTCTGGATAACATACTGCTGGCATTAACTGTTTCTGGTACCCAATTTTCTTCATGGTCTGGCTGCACCCCTCTCTAAAGGTTTTCACACACTTGCACTAATGGCTCTGCAAGATAACTGGCTGTGGCTTCTGGAACCTGTCGGTTTGCCGCTGTCACCATACAAATGTGAAGATATCCTAACCTGTCATTATTTACTTAGCTCGTGGCTGTTCCTCCTGCAGGAAGAAAATGAAATTTAGATTGAGAAAAAGTAACCCCATGTTACAATGTCATCTATCAAGGTTCATTGTTAGCCCCAATTTGTATTTGACGTAAAATATTTATTTCAATAAATATGTTATCGTTCTACTCAAACTCTTACTTATCTTCGTTTCCTTTCCACAGTTTCTTTGAGCAGGGTAAAATTAAAATTCATACTATGACAAATGCGAAAATAAACATGAAAATTCAAATTGACTTGAGGTTTTATTGTCTGCACTGATCAATTTTTAAGTTTAATTTCCCGGTTACATTTAATGATCGGTTTAATTTCCTAACATGTGCCAATGAGGGAAAACAACTGTCCAGGCAGCAATGCACAGGATTGCCTAGGATGGCAGGGGTGGGACTCTAGGGGCCAATGTTTTTGCATATAAAGCCTCTGAAAAGTGTCTGTTTTAATGATATCGAACAACTGGTATTGCCGCTTGGTTGTGGGTTCAAAGTTATTTATTACAATCCGCTGATCAATCGGTAATAAATTATATCCTGGCCAATACTGTTAGTACTTGTTAGTGCCATCTCCCATAGTAATACCGTCTATAATCGAGTATAAGTCGAGTTTTCAGGCTGTGAAAACAACCTGAAAACTGAACCTCGACGTATACTCGAGTCAGTCACTTACATGGTGCAGGAATCCGGCTGCCGGCGTCCACTGATGGTCGCATCCACTCGTCACGACTCTGGCGCCGGGAAATTACCCGGCGCCAACGTGACAGTTCAAAATTTGGAGGCGACAATCAGTGGGACGCGGCAGCCGGATTCTCCCTCAAGATGTTCGGGGGCCCGACTCTCCTGCCAAGAGGTAGCATTAAGTGTAGTGTAGTGTAGTGGCAGGGTGAGAAATGGGTGCGGGAGTAGTGTAGTGTACTGTTTATGTACGTGTATTATTGTCCGGGTATAAGTGGGTGCGGGAGTAGTGTAGTGTACTGTAGTATGTAGTGTATGTGTGGCAGGGGTGAGAAGAGGGGCAGGGAGTAGTGTAGTGTACTGTAGTATGTAAGTGTATGTAGTGGCAAGGTTGGAGAAGAATGGGTTCAGGGAGTAGTGGTAGTGTACTTAAATAGTGTAGTGGTAGTTAGTGGCAGGGTGAGAAGATGGGTGCAGGGAGTCGTGTAGTGTACTTTAAGTAGTGTAGTGTAGTGGCAGGGTGAGAAGATGGGTGGCATGGAAATGGTTTTTTTTCCTGGGGCTGAGGGGGAGACTCTACCTCGACTTATACTGGAGGTCATTGTTTTACTCATTTTTGAGTAAATGGGTACCTCGACTTATACCGAGTCAACTGTAGACTCGAGTACGCGGGCAGTAGCCTATATTAAACTAGAACTGTGCAGGGAGAGTTAATGCCGAATGACTGGCGCTCTTGCACACTTAGAGTTAAACTATGGGGCACCCGGGCAGGACTTATTCCTCAAGGGACAACAACATTTATTATGGCCAGCAGGATAGTTTATCTATAAATGTGTATATACACTGATTTGCCCATTTAAGTAATAAAAGTTTAAAATGCCAGTGCTGTGGTACCAAATATATATTTATGTACAAGCTCACACCCTGACATGTTTCTTACACCCAGACTGCTGGACCTGGAAGTGAATATCACCTGTATTTAATGGCAGCTGTGTTTTAAAAAAACACTGTGCGCAAAAGAGACACTCAGACCTGGTACCTAGGGTTGTGGCAGCTGGCGAGTATCAGAAGAGACCATACCCAGTAGCCTTAAAGGGGATGTCCACCCTTTTAAAAAAACCTTTTTACAGCACTGTAGGGTTTCCCCCCCCACCGCTGATATTCATAACTTCAACTATTGCTTTCCTTCTTTACTACTTAACCTCCTCGATCCTGGCTGTTCTGCTCTGGCTCCCCCTTCCCGCCGGGACCGCAGCCCGCGCTGTGATGGCTGAGAGTCGCCAATCACAGCCGCCATCAATGAAACGGCGCTGGAACGCGGAGGTGTAAGTAAAGAAGGGAAGTTGATATTGAAGTTTTTGAATATAGCGTTGGGGAGGGAGGGTCCTTCATGGTGCACAAGCTTTTTTAGATACATAACTGCCAGCAATTAGGCAATGGGAGGGAGGGAGAGGGGGGCAAGGGCTCTACTGAGCATGCCTCTACCTTTGGCTGAGGTTACAAGAAGAGGCACCCGGATTAGGCCACTGACGCTCCTGCCCAGCAAATTTCTTGAAACTTTTGAGGAGGCAAACGGAGAACCACAAGAGGCAGGGATGTTACGGTAGGATTTTTTTTTTTGCACTGGGGGGCCAGTAGTAGTAAAATTTTAGTTTGTGGGGTGTAATTCCTTTTTGAGAGCGCGGCAGACCTCTCATTAATTCCTGTCGGCTCTCACTGAGACATTCTCTAATACACACGCACTCAGTTAAGTACACATACACACAATTAAGTACCACACACTCAATAAAGTACACATACACGCAATCAATCACTCAAATGAAGTACACCACACACATCACACAATAGAATACACACACACGCAATAAAGTACACACCAATCACAACACAAATAGAAGTAACACACAATAAATTACACCCACGCAATCACACAAATTGAAGTACACAACACACTCATAAAGTACACACACTCAATTCGCACAAAGTGAAGTACACCATCACATTCAAAGTACAGACACTCCACACAAATTGAAGTACACACATACACAATAAAGTACACACATCCACAAGTACCAAACACACAATCACACAAATTGAAGTAACACACCTACACACTAAGTACCACACATCACACAAATTAGGTACACACAAGCACAACAAAGTACACAACACGCATCACACAAATCGAAGTATACACCACCACATGAAATTAAGAGCCACACACAACACGCAAACACAGACAGTTAAGTATACACACATGTACAAAAAGTATGCCAACACAAACTGACAAAAT
Source organism: Hymenochirus boettgeri (assembly GCA_019447015.1). NCBI lineage: Eukaryota > Metazoa > Chordata > Amphibia > Anura > Pipidae > Hymenochirus > Hymenochirus boettgeri. Next base: position 78,253,713 of record CM033476.1, on the reverse strand, counting down.
AAAGTACAACACATGCACACTGCACTATAAAGTGTATGTATCACCCTGGACTAATTTACAGTCTGTATCAGGGATCTCTCCCATACATTTTGCCTTAACTGTCCTCTCTCTCTCTGAGCTGCTTCACATACACACAGCTGGTCTGGTCCTCCCTCCAGTTTACTAGAAGTCTGATTGGTTACGGCTTTCTATATACATATATACAACCCCCTCCACCAGTCAGCCAATCACAGGTAGGCTGTTCTCACACCTTAATTTCACTGGGGTCTTCCTATACAGACACAGTGACAGGCAGGGAGACAGTTTAGCTCTGTTTCCTCAACCAGTGGTCTTGGGGACCCCTAGGGGTCCCTGAGAGGTTGCATGTGTGGGTCCTCAAAGGTTTCCCTAAATTTTATGGATCCAGTAGTTTGAAGCGAAAACAAGATATATTTCTATATATTTCTCATTCTGTGTTTTTATTGTTCGTAATCTGTGTTTTGGTGTTGAATTCTGAGATATAAATAAAAAAAATAACTACATGTTTTAAATGTAAGGGTTCCCACCCTGATGTGAATTTGAGTCATTTTTTTCAATAGAGATGTATTTTAATAGATCTAATCATTATATTGTATAAATTAAGTTTTGATCATTTGATGACAAAGAAAAGTACTATATAATCATCATTTATGTAGGGGGGTCCCCAAGACCCTTAAATTGTTTTAAGGGGTCCCCACAGATAAAAGGTTGATAAACGACTGGTTTAGCTGCCGCCTGAAATTACAGACCACTAAGGGAACTGATGTGCACCACCCTAAATCTTCCCACCTTCACATGCGCATTATGTCCTCCGAGCCACACAACCATATAATTAACAAGTAGCCACACATCAAATAAGGTAATAAATGTAAAAATATAACGAATAATGTACACCTACTGTAAAATCTATAGTGATAATGAACACCCCTTCGTAAAATATATACTGGTAATTACCCTTACTGTAAATATATATGGTAATGTACGCCTTACTGGTAAAATATATAGTTATAAGTACACTCTGTCTGCTGTAAAATATATAATGGTAATGTACACCCTACTGTAAATATATAATGGTAATGTACGCCTTACTGTAAAAATATATAGTGATATGAACACCCTGCTGTAAAATTATAATGGTAAATGTAACGCCCTTACTGTAATAAGTAGAATGGTATTTAAGCCTTACTGTAAAATATATAGTGAATGTACACTTCTGCTGTAAAATTATTCATGGTACTGTACCCCCTACTGTAAAATATATAATGGTAATGTACGCCTTACTGTCAAATATATAGTTGAGCATGTACACTCTGCTGTAAAATAATATATGGTAATGTTACGCACTACTGTAAAATCTCTAATGGGTATGGGTCCCCCCTACTTGTAAATATATGGAGAATAATACAACCGGCTGTCAAAATATTGTGATAATGTACAACCCCCGGCGTAAAAATTATAGTGATAAGTACACCCTGCTGTAAAATATTATGATAAGTTATACCCTGTCTGTAAAGATATATATGATAATGTAACACCCTTCGTAAAATATAATAATGATAATGTACACACTGCTGTAGAAATCTATAGTGGAATAATGTACAACCCTTCTGTAAACATGTATAATGATAATATACAACCCTGCTGTAAAAATATCTATTTAAAATGTACAACCCTACTGTAAAAATGTATTTGATAATGTACACCCTGCGTACAAATATATAGTGATAATATGCTGTGACGGTTCTCATTCAGCCGGTCATGGTATATCTGTTATTTCATCCATCCAGGTCATGGTATATCTTTATATATTCATTCATCCAGGTCATGGATATCGGTAATAGTCGTCATCAGGATGGTATCTGTAATATTCAGTCATCCAGGTTTGGTAGAATCTGTTACATTCATTCATTCAGGTCACGGTACTCTGTTACATTCTATCATCCAGGTCACTGTATTCTAATATTCATTCACCAGGTCACGGTATATCTGGAATATTCATTCATCCAGGTCACGGTATTCTGTAGACTCATTCAATCTCACCGGTCACGTATCTCTGTAATATTCACTCCGGTACATCTTATCATGCTCCAGTCACGGTATACTCTGTAATATTCATCATCCAGTACTGGTAATATCTGGTAATATTCATGTCATCCAAGGTCACGTATCAGTCTGTAATATTCATCCATCAACAGGTCACGGTATATCTGTAATATTCTTCATCCAGGTGCATGTATATCTGTAAATTCTTCATCCAGGTCATAGGTATATCTCGTATATTCCTATCCACCAGGTCATGGTATAACCTCTGTAATTTCATTCATCCAGGTCATCGGTAATCTTGTATATCATACTCCAGGTTGTGTCTGAATCATCACCAGGTCATGGTATATCTGTAATATTCATCCATCCAGGTCATGGGTATAGCTGTAATATTCATTCATCCAGATTCACGATATCTGTAATATTAATCTTCGCAGGTCACGTATATTCTGTATATTCATTCATTCAGGTCAACGGTATATCTGTACATATATCATCCACAGTCACGTATATCTGTAATATTAGTCATATCCAGGTCACGGTATTCTGGAAATGCATCCTCCAGGTCCCATGGTATATCGGTAATATTCATCCATCCAGGTCATGGTATATCTGTAATATTCATCCCTCCAGGTCATTGTAATTCTAATCTTCATTCAATCCATGGTATGGTATATCCTGTTACAACAAATTCATACCATCCAGGTCATGGGTATATCTGTAATATTCATCCATCCAGGTCCATGGATCTCTGTAATATTTATTCATTCAGGTCATGGTATATCTATATTCATTCATCCAGGTGTATGGTATATCTTACATTCATTCATTCAGGTCACTGTATATCTGTCTATTCATTCATCCCAGGTAACGGTATATCTGTAATTTCATCCTCCAGTCATGGTATATCTGTACTTTTATTCATCCAGGTCATGGTATATCTTATCTAATATTCATTCAAATCAGGTTAGGCGTATATCTGTTACATCACATTCAGGTCACGGTATATCTGTAATATTCCTTCATCCAGTACCGGTATATCTGGAATATTCATTCATCCAGGTCACGGTATATCTGTAATATTTCATTTATCCATGTCACGGTACTATCTGGTAATACTTTTTCATTCTTCCGGTCCATGGTATATTGTCATATTCATCCATCCAGGCATGGTATATCTGGGTAATATTTATTCATCCAGGTCACGGTATATCTGTAATATTCCTCCATCCAGGTCATGGTTATATTCTGTAATATTCAGCCATCCAGGTCATGGTATATATCTGTAATCTTCCTTCATCGGTCACATGGTATATCTGTAATATTCATCCATCCAGGTCATGGTTATCTGTTATATTTATTCGATCCAGGTCCAGGTAATCTTAATATTCATGCATCCCAGATCAAGGTTTAGCTGTTATATTCATCTATCCAGGGGCATCCTCGTTGGCGTAATATCCTTATATATGACACTGTGGTAACATATTATCCCTTAAAATATTGTAGAATGTTATGTTATTTCCAACAAATGACTGGTGGCCGGTTTTAAATGTTTCAGAATAGTAATCCCTATTTAAAGGTAGTGTTTGGAGCATATGTTTTAAAACAAACTAAGTTTACTTTTAACCATTTTTTGGGATCGTATGCATCTGATTATGTTTTGGCGCAAGTTACCCCCTCTTGTTGGTCCTGAGCTACTGCAGACTTGTTACTGTTCCAACACCCCCACCAATAGAAGTCTCACTCTAACAGTTTTTACACAGGTCAGTGTATCTCAAATAATTTAACGGAATGTCCACCCAACAAACCTAGCCTAGCCCTATTTTGAGAAATTTATGCTGTTTCCCCACGCACGGACCGTGTGTCCCCAGACATCTCCCAGAGGCCTGTAAGGTAAGTTACCCTGCCCTATTTTCCCCCATTGACTTTAAAATGGTCCCCATTTTCGGAAAACGGACCAAACTTTCGAAATTTAACCCATCTCTAATGTGAGCCGGCATAATAAGGGGTCACGCCTAACTGGGGGAGGGTTTGTATATAAAAGCCTGTAACCAATCATACTTCTAGTAACTGGGGGAGGGACCATGACCATCTGTGTGTATGTGAAGCCGATCCCTATGAGTGTGTGTTGCTACTTGCAATAGAGTATTTTCTTCAGAAGGGGAATATAATAAATAATTCTGGGTAAAGTGCAAGAGACCCATTCTTGAAGGGTATAAGAGGACATAATTAAAGGCTCACTCACCCTTTATTTCCCTCTACCCCATTTAAGGCCCTGTGTGAGGAACCCTTAACTGTGGTCCACTAGGTCCAGTCCACAACCAGCTTCCCATTTATATCTCGGGCCTGCCCTTTGGGAAAACGCAACTTTAAATTGCCAAGTTCTGGATGTTGGGTATATATCGCCGGGGTTGTCCTCTAAATTACATTTTCTATTACAACACTCACAATCTATTAAATTGAAAACATTATTGTAACATATACCAAAATGACATTATTACATTACTACTTCTATATGTAAAACTGTTACAAAATAAAGTGCAGTCGTCTTTGTCCAGGTGTGTTCTTTCCATTCACGTGCTCTGCCTCTTTGTCCGGTAAATATCAAAAGAAAAAAAAAAGTAAACTAACCGGCTCTTCGTCTAGGTACCAACTTCCTCATCCAGGGGCTCGTCCCTCTTATTAACTAAAACTGAACAAAATCTTTAAACAAAGAAAGTAAAATAACAGTACCAGTCCAGGTACTTACCTTCCAATCCAGGTGGCGTCCCCTCATTGGTCCAGGTGCCAGCCTCTTTGTCTTGGATACACTCGTGTTTCACAGGAGCCAGACTCACAATGTATGAACATGAACATGTTTCGCCCGACATCAGCAAATGCATGGACGGCCTTTTATGTCTGGATCATTGGATGTCTGCCGGGCTCACCAAATCAACACAGCCGACTGAGCGCCCATACACTTACTAATATTCGGAAGGCAACAGCCATTTAATACTATTTTGTGTGTCCGCCGTTCCCAGGATGCAAGAGCTAATCCATGCCACCTTTGTCCTGGGTCCATCCTCTTTGTCCTGGAACTGCCCTGATTGGTCCAGGTGGCGACCTCTTTGTACGTAACCAACCGCCTGCCCTCATTTTCCTGAATGCGTGACCTCTTGTCCTGGTGCCACACTCTTATTTAGGTGAACACAGATGGTTTTTTGTCCTGTGCCTCCCTCTTTGTCCTGGTGCCTCCCTCTTTGTCCAGGTTCTCCGCCCCCTTTTGTCTGGAACCACCCCTCTTTTCCAGGTGCCATCCTCTTTTGTCCTGGAACCACCCCTTATATCCAGGTGCTGCCCTCTTTTGTCCTGGTGCCGCCTCTCTCCAGGTTCCGACCATCTTTGTCCTGGAACACCCTCATTATCCAGTGCGAGCCTCTTTGTCTTGGTACACCACGTGTTATCACAGCCAGACTCACATGTGTATGAACAGCTGTTTCACCCACACTATCAGTTATGTATGGACGCCTTTTAGTCTGGTATCAATTTATCAACCAAAGCCTGACTGAGCGCCCATACACTTACTGATAGTCTGGACAAACAGGCATTTATATATACACAGTGTACTGCCCTCTTTGGTTCCTGGTGCCTACCATACTCTTCTTTCCTTGTCCAGGTGGGCTGTACATTCCTTCAGGTTGTTTTCCTTGGCTGGTTTTCTTGATTTTGTGGCCTTTTTTTTGTCTATATTTTGTGGAGAGTTGAGGGTTTTTTTGTAGTCCTCTGCTGGTGGAACTGGTACTCTTCCATTCAGGCATTTTAAAATGTCTTCATTGCCAGGTCCCGGATTTGTCTTGGTAACAGGCACCAAACTAGGTTTCCTTCTGCTGTTCAGAGCAGTAGGTAGCTTAGGAACCGGTGGACTCTTCTTGGTCCCGTGTAGGACACGTGGCTCCTGTGTTATAACCCAGTGTTGGTGCCTACAATAAATGGAATAGAAATGATTAGAGAATCGGAATCTAGAAATACATAGCTAAAGACAGTGTTTACCCCAGGGATAATCCTGGATATAAATCCAAAAGGGCAGTATCACTGATATGTATATGGATTCCATGGCTGAGTCCTACCAGAACCATTCCGTAAACCCATTTCAACAGCTGGCCTTTCCAAACCAAAATGACCGTGCTGGTTCCTTCTATGTGTGTGGTGTAGGAGATCATTAACACCTTCCCTTTACCTGCTTTGTGTTCTGTTAATCCCGTGTCAATAACACTACAATGTACCACACAATAAATACGTGGCCCAGGTGTGGACACTTTTCCACAGAATATTGTGACGTTCCATGTGTGCTCAGCACCCTAACTTGTTAGTAAAACCTCTCTGCCGCCTATCCATGGAACATTTCCCTTTAAATATTTAATTATCATCCATGGCACCTACCTGTTTGTATATGAGCTCAAATGCTCTGACAATCACACGCACTGTCCCGTTTACGTCTAGGACAGCACGCAGTGTGTTCCTCTTGGACTCTGGCACGAGATTCCCAACTGCATCCGACATATGATGATTCCCGGATTTTATTGATGTCGATCAGCACACGGCTTGGATCTTCTCCCATCAGGAAATCCGCTTCATACAGCTCAAAGCTTGTTGTGCCCGTGTCTCTATTTTGTGTTTGGCCGCCCTGGAAAGTTTTTATAATTGCCTCTTTCATTCCAGGCACAATGACTTGGTCCCAGGCGGATCCTTCTCCCTAATTGTAGGTATTTCCTTAAACTGGTCAGTGCCACAAGTTGTTCTCGTGGGGCAACCGTGGGTGGCGATTTCGGAGTTCTGGCCACTATCCTGACTGGAGGCTCCGCATTGATGGATGGAGCTGCAATGACAAAACCACCACAATGATCAGACTTTACAGCATTTCCAAACCACAAATCACACAAACTGGTTTTTTATTTAATGCAAACCCAATGTGTTCCTCCACTGGTCACCTATCGCACAATTATCGCTCAGACCTTCCCACTTACTATGGAAAACAGGAACCTACCTGTCCAGTTATCCAGTGGTACTGCTGTGAAGCTATCTGCAGGTAGGAATCCTTATAGAGCCCATATGGTCCAGGGGTTTCCGTATTTTTACCAGAAACCACTGCCGGATCCCACATTTATTGCCGTAGCCAAGGAGAGGCCTTTCCAGGTACTTCTGAACCACCAACGGGCAGTCTGTTTTATCGGCAATCTTTAGGCGTCTTCAAGGCGATTCACCAGCTTTAGACCTAAAGGTTTGAACAGTCAGAATTAGTCCGGTGTAATCACATCTCATTTGAAAGATAAAGTTTTCAACCTAGAGCGCGCTGATTGCCTTATTAGAACTACGTCCATAACCCAAACCTACTATTCCCATAGACACAATTCCACAGTTAAGATTTCTTACCATTCCCGCTCTCTGGCAGTTGCTGGTTTTTATCACCCAGATATTCCTATCGCCCTCTATATCGCATTGTGGGTTTGCTGATTTCAGCCTGCGCAATACCTGGAAGCACCGTTTTACGTACGCTCCGCTCCGTCCAAATGGCGCCGTTTGCTGCAATAAGACAGGAGGAAATGTATCAACAATGAATTACTACCACCTGATCACCTTAATTGCAAACTGCTGTGGCGAACTTGGCATTTATAGCTGGCACCACGCATAACAACCCGAATGGCGAAGTACATGCATTCTATCCTAATGATGCCTTTCAATGTTTTAGTAGAAAATTGTGATGGCAGAACAAATAGTTTTCGTTCCGTCTTCGGATTCCCGGACTCGGGAAAATCCAAAGATCTGAAAACATAAAATTTTCGAAGATTTTTTAAATGGATGGGAGCTATTTCGATAATTTATAAAATAATTTAATAAAATATCTTCGAACGTTTGAAAATCCCTGAAAATACGAACGGAGACCACTTTCGAGTTTCCCATCGTATTTTCGAATGTTCAAGACTATTTTCGAAATTACTGAAAATACCCTCGATGTTTGATCTTCGAAATACTATTGGAAACTCGAAAGTGGTCTCGGAACGTATTTTGGAAGATTTTCGAACGTTCAAAGATATTTCCGAAAATTATCAAAGATAGCTCCGAACATTCGAACATCTTTGAAAATTTGTTCCGAAATCCAGAATTTCTTACTAATAACTATTGAAAGGCATCGATAGAATAGAACATGTATTCGCCATTAGGGTATAGCGTGGTGCCAGCTATAAATGCCAAGTTCGCCACAGCAGTTTGCAATTAAGGTGATCAGGTGGTAGTAATTCATGTTGATACATTTCCTCCTGTCTTATTGCAGCAAAGACGCCATTTTGGACGGAGCGGAGCGCTACGTAAACCGGTGCTTCCAGGTATTGCGCAGGCTGAAATCAGCAAACCCACAATGCGATATAGAGGGCGATAGGAATATCTGGGTTATAAAACCAGCAACTGCAGAGAGCGGAACTGGTAAGAAATCTTTAACTGTGGAATTGTGTCTATGGGAATAGTAGGTTTGGGTTATGGACGTAGTTTCTAATAAGGCAATTCAGCGCTCTAGGTTGAAACTTTATTCTTTCAAATATATGTATGGCCACCTTAAGGAACTGAGCTTGAGCAAAAAAAAAAAAAGTACTGGATTGAAGTCATCCAGCATCACAAACACAACATTTTTCTTTAGTCTTGTATCTGGAATATTTTTTGTTGTTGTTGTGTTTTACTGTAGACAATTTGTGAGTTCTGCGGTCCATATTATTTGCCCCATCACATCCTAAAATAAAATAGCGATCACAATAACCAATGACAATGTGTTCTGTTACAGTTTCTGCTGCTACAATTGACGATTCATTTTATAAAGTGTTGTAATAATCTGAACACAAACCTGTATGTTTCTTCTAGGTAAACCTGTATTAGGAATTCCTAAAGATGGGAGCCAATTCCTAAAGATGGGAGCCAGAATGTCAAGGTAAACCCAGAGATTTTAAGTTCTATTGGTATGGGGTAGTTGGGGATTGAAGGGTGACTATATAGGGACTCTGTTAAAAACTGGGCTCTCCTGGCTTTATTAATGGGACATTACAGTAATAAGGCAATTCAGCGCTCTAGGTTGAAACTTTATTCTTTCAAATGAGATGTGATTTACACCTGGACTAATTCTGACTGTTCAAACCTTTTAGGTCTAAAGCTGGTGAATCGCCTTGAAGACGCCCTAAAGATTGCCGATAAAACAGACTGCCCGTTGGTGGTTCAGAAGTACCTGGAAAGGCCTCTCCTTGCCTACGGCAATAAATGTGGGATCCGCCAGTGGTTTCTGGTAAAATACGGAAACCCCTGGACCATATGGCTCTATAAGGATTCCTACCTGCAGATAGCTTCACAGCAGTACACCCTGGATAACCTGGACAGGTAGGTTCCTGTTTTCCATAGTAAGTGGGAAGGACTGAGCGATAATTGTGCGATAGGTGACCAGTGGAGGAACACATTGGGTTTGCATTAAATAAAAACCAGTTTGTGTGATTTGTGGTTTGGAATTGCTGTAAAGTCTGATCATTGTGGTGGTTTTGTCATTGCAGCTCCATCCATCAATGCGGAGCCTCCAGTCAGGATAGTGGCCAGAACTCCCGAAATCGCCACCCACGGTTGCCCGAGAACAACTTGTGGCACTCTGACCAGTTTAAGGAATACCTACAAATTATGGGAGAAGGATCCGCCTGGGACCAAGTCATTGTGCCTGGAATGAAAGAGGCAATTATAAAAACTTTCCAGGGGGCCCAACACAAAATAGAGACACGGGCAAACAGCTTTGAGCTGTATGAAGCGGATTTCCTGATTGGAGAAGATCACAAGCCGTGGCTGATCGACATCAATAAAAATCTGGAATTCATCATATCGTCGGATGCAGTTGGGAATCTCTGTGCCAGAGTCCAAGAGGAAACACTGCGTGCTGTCCTAGACCGTAAACGGGACAGTGCGTGTGATGTCAGAGCATTTGAGCTCATATACAAACAGGTAGGTGCCATGGATGTAATAAATGTCTGTACACAAATATTTAAAGGGAAATGTTCCATGGATAGGGCAGAGAGGTTAACTACAAGTTAGGGTGCTGAGCACACATGGAACGTCACAATATTCTGTGGAAAAGTGTCCACACCTGGGCCACGTATTTATTGATTGGTCCATGTAGTGTTATTGACACGGGATTAACAGAACACAAAGCAGGTAAAGGGAAGGTGTTAATGATCTCCTACACACACACATAGAAGGAACCAGCACGGTCATTTTGGTTTCTGGAAAGGCCAGCTGTGAAATGGGTTTACGGAATGGTCTGGTAGACTGTCAGCCATGGAATCCATATACATATCAGTGATACTGCCCTTTGTATTTCATATCCAGGATTATCCCTGGGTAAACACTGTCTTTATAGCTATTGTAACCAGACTAAAAGGCGTCCATGCATTTGCTGATAGTCGGGTGAAACAACTGTTCATTGTTCATACACATTGTGAGTCTGGCCCTGTGATAACACGTGTGTACCAAGACAAAGAGGCTGGCACCTGGACAATGAGGGGACGCCACCTGGATTGGGAGGTAAGTACCTGGATGGTACTGTTATTTTACTTTCTTTTTTTAAAATTTTTGTTCAGTTTTTTATTAAATTATTTTACTTTCTTTTTTTAAAATTTTTGTTCAGTTTTTTATTAAAGAGGGCGACGCCTGGATGAGGAAGTTGGTACCTAGACGAAGATCTATCTATCTATCTATCTATCTATCAATCATCTATCTATTATCTATCTATCTATCTATATCTCTATCTATCATCTATCTATCTATCATCTATCTATCTATCTCTATCTATCTATCTATCTATCATCTATCTCTATCTATCTATCTATCTCTATCTCTATCTATCATCTATCTATCTATCATCTATCTATCTATCTATCTATCTATATGTATGGCCACCTTAAGGAACTGAGCTTGAGCAAAAAAAAAAAGTACTGGATTGAAGTCATCCAGCATCACAAACAAAAAAAAAAGTACTGGATTGAAGTCATCCAGCATCACAAACACATCAGAGTAAAGGTTCGTACACACGCTCAATTTGCATCAGAGTAAAGGTTCGTACACACGCTCAATTTGCGAGCGAGCAACAACCCGACGGCAGAGCGATACACGTGACGAACGGACGTTACGGCTGAGGCTGAGAATCGTCCATGTGTATGCGTTCGGTCAGGGGTCATTCGTTGATCCTCCTGGAGGATCGGCGAACGATAAATATAGCTTAATTAATAAATTATAGATTTATAGATTGAAATGAGGCAAACTCATTTATTCATTGTACAATTCCTTTTCACTACCAGTTCCTTTTCACTTTATTACCTATAGAGAAACCTGCTTGCTATAGAGCTTTAACCAGCCACCAGTGCTTTGACAACTTCTGTTTGGGGCAGCAGTAGGGGGAGCAAGTCTGTGCCCCCCCCCATAAGCTCCGTTGAAAGCTTCCTACATGATACTCAAGCTCATACTACATGTGTACAAATTCCAAATATTTTCACAGTTCAATAAAAATGAAAGGCTTTCCTTTCTTTATCTCCTGACACCTTGTCCTGCCCTATCTTTTCACTTGGTCTTTTTCCTGTGAAGCCATCAGATAAACCGTTAGCCGTTACCACACACAGACTTGGTTGCAGTGCTAATGCAATTTCTGGCAGAGAAAGGGTTAAAAGATTCTGCAAGTTAAAGAGCAAGAGATCCAATAACAAGTCAGCAGGATCCTGTTTCAGCGGATGCTCCAAACTTGTCTGTCTATGTGTCTCTCTTCCAGCTCCCTCTCTATAGTTCTGGGTACCCAAAAGGAATTAGACTGGCACCGAATATTGTTCTCCTGTAATGACACTACAATACAAAGTGTGGAAACTGAACAGATCTAAACTAAGCTTCCTGGCCCCCTGTGCTCCTTCCCCCATTTGATTTTGAAACCCTGCTTCCTTCTGCCTTGTGGTCTGTATTTCACATGCTCACAGAAGTCACCTTAGACTAACGGCAGCTACAGAATGACTTTTATTGCTATTGGGCACAATCTAGACCGAGTAGCTGTTTAACCTGAACTTTAGATGCAGAACGGTTATTGGCCGGTCCTACTCAATTCCACCTCCCATTTTATACATTGCTAATGACGAGATTCTTGCACTTTTTTTTAAAGTTACTTCAGCTTTTTTTTTTTTTGTGTGTGTGGCAAAGCAAATCGGAAATTGGGTGTGCCACCTAAAAACTGTATTGGTAGTTGGCTTGTCTCTTAGTTTCCCCTGCACCAGTCTCTGATTTTCTTTCTGGTTTGGTCTACATAACGTCCCTTTTCAGGTACCAAGGCTGGATTTTGGACTTTTAAGGCGCGGAGCAGACTGGATAATGGGGAACGCAGCTGGAAGCCTGGACATGTTCCAGGCCCGGGATTCAAAAGGACAGTCATCTTCTGGGACACCCCCCCCAAAAACAAAAAGAGGGCACCCTACACAAGCTACCAAGGCCACATTCTGGAGAACTGGAAGAGAGATTCAATGCAGTGTTGGTAAGTAAACTCAAAGCAAATGTTCAAAATGTTGCATTAAATGTAACAATTGGCGTGCAAACACACCCACACACTTATTATGCCTGTTGCTTCCCTTGCAAATAATGAATTGTTCTAGTATCACAATGCCATACATTAGTCTTGTGCATTACATTTAAGATTTAATGGAACTAGGACAATAAAATAGGCAGTGATCCAGACACACCAAATAGCAAAAATCCAAACCCTGCAAGATAAGATCCAAAGTAACAACAGACAAGGAGGATATGGACTTTCTTGGTCATAACTATCCGACTTTTTAAAACACTTTACATTTGTCTTTAAGAGTTGATCAATGTATTTTGCAAGGTTGGTGTCTGTACATAGCCCACCACTGGTAATATACACAATCAACCTAGAAGTATTTACCAAATTCTTAGGGCAGAGAGTGTTAGCAGAACAAATAGCATAGATACCTAAGGACCCTACCATTGCGTCTATAATAGCAAGTGAAATATTAGAGTAGGTCACTTAACAGGATTACATTTATACCAAGGAGGAATTGCAATAGTCTTTGGGATAACAAATATCTGTATGCCGATCAGAGAGAGAGACATGCTTTAAAAATATATTCAAAGGGATATGATATCTACAGAAGGATTTTAAGTTTTACGAGTTTTTTTCCCCAATGAATGGAGATTATTTTTAAAACCCAATATACTCACAAATGTTTTCTGTCTTCTAGAAATTTTATTGTTTGTTTTTTTTACTATATTATATTAAAATGCTTTGGAGAGTTGTCTCATTATGTATATAAGAACGCTTGATAAAGGCCCAGGACTATGGCCAAAACGTTGCCTGTATGTCTAGTCAATAATAGGCATTTTTATGAAAAAGTTCACTGTTTTCTTTTATTTTTTTATTGTGTATTTAAAAACTTTCTGGTGTCACGAGGATCATCAAGTTCAACATATTTTTCTACTGTGTGATATACATATATATGTTATATATAGTTATATTTAATTCGATAGTGACATAAACATGTATCACAGCCCTTACCCCCTTACCACTGATGTGTATATTAACTGCAGGTGGTTTTTTTTCTAAATTAGTAAGTTTGTGCTGTAGGAAACCCCCTAACATTTGGACAGTGAAATTGGCAGCAAGAAATGATTGGTCTACAGAATAACATTGAGCGATATTCTTCTATTGAGCAGTACATTCAATTTGCTGCATTTGAACTTGGTGATCTGGAACATAAGTTGTGTTCTCTGATGTTGTGAATGCAGTGGGCAATAAAGTTGTTTTTAATTCCATACATAGTCACAAAACATTGTGGTGAGTTTAGTTTAATGGGGTTTATCGTTATCCCACTAAACTGAATCTCACCAGGTTTGTCTTGGATGCTGAACATCACATTGGATTAGATTCATAGTAGGGGGCCCAAATTGTTGTAGAAAGAGAGCTGCACTAGCGTCATTTTGCCACTAATCTGTAATTTGAGGAGTGTCCCTGCCCAATATGTCCAATTCCACCTAATATGCCCTAACCTCACCCATAGGCTGCACTCAGTAGTACTGATTATATGAGTGGACCATGTGTCTCAAAAGAGAGAGAGTTATAAAAGTACCCAATACACAGATATTACCGATCACTGGCTAAAGATTTATGGAAATAAAGCCTTTACTCAGTCACTGTGGTTGCCAGTCTGGGATTATCCACAAGGCGCTTTGGCTCCTATCAAGGGCCAGGGAAATTCTGGGGGACAGTTACTGCTGCAGAAGTTGTAACATGGTCCCTAAGTTTTTCTTAGTAGTTTTTGCACAGAGCTATGAACATCACAACATTGCTTCCAAATTGTACTACAGCTCCTGCTAGGTTCCTGGTTTTAAAGTAAGGAAATTGAAAGTTAAAGAACTGTATTGTCTTATTTCCGCCCCACCAATCTGGGATCTAGCCAATGGGAAAAGGAGCTTGATGCAGAATATGTCTTCCTATTGGTTAGGCCCTGGGTCACAAGGGAGGTGGAGCAAAAACCGTTCAGTTGTCCTTTAATTAATCAATATTAGAAAGCTGGACAAATATCATTTCCTTTCATGAGAGATTGTCAGGGATTTTTCTTCCATTTTGATTGCTGTTTAAACCTTTATATCTGTAATCTATATAAAGGATGTTTAGGTATGAATCTGATATGTAAGCAGGTGTGTCCACTAGTCAAGAAAAATGGTAAACATTGGATGTTCAAGTCTTTTAGTGCCAGCGGTTTCTTTTTTTTAGTGAGTACAGCCAAAGCATATCGCTAACTAGGGAAGTAGTGAGGGAGATGGTACGTTATGTGAAAGGTCAGTTCCATAATTAGTAAAGATTCCAAATTATGCATAGCGCTAAGTGGGTGGGCCCCAAAACACAACGTTCAATATAAACACAACTCTTCTATGGACACAGTTTATCACAGTTATATATATGGACACAGTTTATCAACTTCTATGGACACAGTTTATATATGGCCACACTTGCACGTTTTAATGTGCGATCAGACCGCGAGCAAAAAAGTGTACACTAGTGTTGTCCAATTGGTGTGGCCACACTAGGTGCTCCGCGATCCGCTTTTCGGAGCACATGCAAATCCGGTGCAATAGTGCATGTGGTAGTGTGGCCTCACTGTCCTGTCCTTAAGTGGTTGCTATATAAAGGGCATTATCGATCTACATGGTGCATCAATAAGGCTAAAGGGGCCGTACACGATCATCGCCCCCAATTTTAGGCCTTATTGAGAGATAGGAGCATTTTTTATTGCCTCAATACCGATTGAACGTCTGGGATTGGTCCGTGTATGGTCTACTTCAAGCCTGCACAGATTATTTTCTTTAAGCGCTAACCCTCTGTTTAACCAAAAAACGAGAAGGTCAATTGGAGCCGGAGAGCTGTAAAAGGCAGCTGTATTGTGGGTAAAAAATATGTCACTGCACAAGAATCAAGTCCATAGCATCCCCTTTTTATAAATGAGTGTCCTTAATCGTCATACCATAAGCGATGACACTCGATATAGATGTCACATGAAGGTCACACTGAACCGGTTCATGTTTAATTCATGCTCTCATTTACCTGCTGTTATCATGTATATATATATGTTTGTGAGTTGAGGGGTGTGGTGTCAAGTGTGTATGTGTGCTGAAAGAGACTGTTATGGAATGGGACTGACTTACGGAATAGAACATTGAGATATTAATATAGATCCTTGGACAGCAGTTACGAAAACCGAACAGCAAGTTTTATATACGATAGAACTCATTATAACAAAAAATGCCTGGGGCAGGGAGGTAGGATTTGTAACATCGACCACCTTGTATTCTTTCTATTTTAGATATACCATGACCTGGATGAATGAATATTACAGATATGCCGTGACCTGGATGAATGAATATTACAGATATACCATGACCTGGATGAATGAATATTACAGATATACCATGACCTGGATGAATGAATATTACAGATATACCATGACCTGGATGAATGAATATTACAGATATACCATGACCTGGATGAATGAGAACCTTCACAAACGATAATTTTTTTTATTATTGATTATCTGTATGTTTGTCCAAAACAGAAGAGATTGTACTCTGTATATAATAAAAGTTCTGAGGTTGGCTGTCCCTATCTTCTGGCAATGGATTTACAACTGATTTTTTCTTCCCCATAAACAGAAAACTTGCAACGCTGTACTGGCTTTAAACAGGATGACGCTGCTCAGTGCTAAGTCAGACAACAACCACACAACCTCAACACACTTAGACGGTAAAACATCCAGTGTTTATAATAATGTACAATGTAATATTTGGTACAAATTATTATTTTGCTCTCCTGCTATGAAGAAGGATTGTAGGCGAAAATGATAAAACATTGTTATAGTAAAATATCGATCGTTATACTTTCCCGTAGGCATGATAGTAAAATTACAATCGGTAATGATTGTTACTTTACGCATCGATTTACGATTGTTTCATCCCCATTCCTGTAGTTTTACCGCTGGCGTTATTTTAAAAAGTACAATCGGTAACAATCGTTATTTTGTAATAATTCCCACATCCCTGTCGTAATCTACGGGCTTGCAGACATTATCATGCAATAACGATCGTTACCGATTGTATAATACGATAACGCTAGCCGTAATGTACACCGCACTATCACAAAATACCGAACAATAACGATTGTAACTATGCCACTCATTATAAATTTCGCCCATAGGTCTTAGTAAATTTATATAAGATTTAGCTCCTACTGCCATACAGTGTAGTCCATATTGGGTTTTACAGCCTTTAAACTAGATTGACTGACCATATAATCTCTTTAACAAGGGAGATATACAGTATTCTTATATCCCCTGGAAGATCCAACATGTCTCCAAGTTAATGCTTTTATCTTGCTCCTACCCCCTCCCCCTCCTATCTACCGTCTTTTATTTCTTTCTGCAGGCAGCCATGAAAATCAGGGTCCCCCTGTTTTTACTACCCCCTTAAAGGACCAGACAGAGGTAGCAGGCAGCACAGCTCGATTCCATTGCCATATTAAAGGTAGGAAAGTCTCACACACTGTGCGGGTTTATGATTCTGGTGCAAAGATACTCTGATGTGGTAGCATACATTTACTTTTTCTCAGTAATCCATTATAATCAGTTAGAAGATTTCATTGGTCTGGTTGAAAAAAAAATGATTAAAGCAAACGTCAGATTCAAAGCTATTGATTAATTTATCACGACAAACCTTTGTGAAATCATTACAGGTGAGGATGTGATACATCAGAAAAGTTCAGCCTAAACACATTTATTTCTGACTTAACACAACCCCCCCCCCCCACACACACACACACTGGTTAAAACACTGTACAATGCTTGCTTTTCTAAACAGAATTATACCTGTTAGAATTCAAGTCCTTCAAACACTTAATTTCCCCTTTTTCTTCAAGCCACTGGCTTAGGCATGGTCAGTGTGATTCACACAGGGAGAGGGAGGAACTTTCACTGTTAATTTGTATCTCCCTATTATTGGAGGGACTGAAAAAATCTGAAAGAAACAACAGAGTTTACTGTAGTGTACACTTGTATATTTCTGTTTAGACATAACTAGATAAAGTAAATAGTATATTGATTTAATCAGCTGTTTCTATACTATACTTTAGAATGATTCCTCCACAGGTCAAAAAATTAATGGGTTAGCGGAACATTAGCATGCGATTTGCAGGGCTGCATATGATTTTACAAAAGTCACATATGCAGGCCTCAAAATCCCAGCAGCAACTGTAATATTAAACCAATGGCAGGCGAGTGCTTTGTGCTTGGGGCTCTCAATATATTCCCCAAAATGTGTTTAACCTGATAACCCGAAGCAAAATGTTCGATTCCTAACTTACTTATGACACCTTTTCACACCACCAACTGGTGCCACGGAAGTTACATGGTGAGAAGTGCGAGGATTTACAAATTGCTAACAGGAAATTGCTTTCTCGGCTTCTAATAACTGAAGAAGTGTTGACAAATTTACTGCAATGCACATGATTTAGCAAATGAGACACTAATACAACCTGCGTCCCATTCAACATGGTTAGGTCAGTTTCAGGCAAGCTTTACGAACAGGCCCAGATATAGACAACAGAACAGTAGGGAGCAGTGATTGGTTAACATGACATTCACCAGAATGGAAAGGTGTGTGACCTGTCCTAAGAGGTAGATATATGGAGTCGAACTGCAACGCAGGGTGATTGATGGGTACACACAAGCAGATTTTTCAGCCAAACCGATATTTCCATGTACCGGCCTGAAAAATCGGCGGCGTTTTTGGTGTTGGACAGATGGACAATTGGACATGTCGGTAAATCACAGCCAATCGTGCTGTGGACCACACGATCCGTCAATGCGAACTGTGTACCCAGCCTTACATAGTATGTTCCACCATGGCAGGTAGTGATTAGAGATCGGTGAACCTGTCAAGTTTCATTCTGCCAGCGGTTCTACAGAACATATTGAAATAATCAAATTCCAAACGAGATTTTCTATTTTTGGGCCACGATTTTTGACCTTGAATTTAGAATTTTTTACTGCATTTTTTTAAATACGATTTTTGGTAAGTACCGACTTTTGAAACTCCGATCAATGTCGGCAAATTTTCAAAACCGACAGTTCAACATCGGAACAAGGATCATTTTAAAACCAGGACTCATCTCTAATAGTGACTAATTGCATGTACTTTAACGTATTTCTTTTCAGAACTTCAGGACAATTACCAAAATGAATAAATATGTACATGACCTCCCAACAATCTCTACTGTATAGGTAGTAATAAAGGTTCACAGTGCTTCACTGGACATGACAGCTCAGGGTACCGAAGGTGCCAATAGGCATTTACTCTTCTAGAAAATAAACTTATTACTGTACTATTGGTTATTACTGTACTATTGGTTATTACTGTACTATTGGTTACTGTACTATTGGTTATAACTGTACTATTGGTTATTACTTTACTATTGGTTATTACTGTGCTATTGGTTGTCCGTTCTATTGGTTGTAACCACTCTTTTATTTATTAATGTGCTAGTAACTTACAGGGAGATTCAATAAAAGTTCTTATCGTTTAAAATGTTGCTAATTTTGCCCCAACCAATCAGATCTTATTTAATATTTGATAGCTAAAATCTGATTGGTTGGGGCAAAATTAGCATTAGCATTTTAAATAACCCTGTTAGTGTTTTCCAATGTAGAATGATGTGTTGGTGGGTACACACAGGTATAAAGCTGGGTACACACAGGTATAAAGCTGGGTACACACAGGTATAAAGCTGGGTACACACAGGTATAGAGCTGGGTACACACAGGTATAAAGCTGGGTACACACAGGTATAAAACTGGGTACACACAGGTATAAAGCTGGGTACACACAGGTATAAATCTGTAAGATTCTGTAATTTTTCTGCAGTTTCTCCTTATATAAAGTATAAGGAGAACTTTTGGGACTGGCTGAGGAACGCTCTTTGGCCTCGGAAACGCTTGTTTCTGTGCTACTCACTTTAACTCACTTTTAATTGTCCCTTTATTATTAAAGTGTGTACCCAGCTTAAAGGGCATGTCCACAAAGACCTGAATAATCATGGCGCTAATGGATCCCTAATTACAGAATCATCTCTGTAATGTCCCATTAATAAAGCCAAAATCTCTGGGTTTACCTTGACATTCTGGCTCCCATCTTTAGGAATTCCTAATACAGGTTTACCTAGAACCAGGTCCCAGAGCCATTTTCATTAAGTTACCATTGATATTTTAATTGTATTTTAATTACAATATAGTTCGAAAATGGACCGAACTTTCGGAAGTTCGGCCATCTCTACTATCCAGTAATAACAGCAGCTAGATGGTAATAATGGTCACTTACTGTCTCTGAGCATCTTTCCCCTGGTGGGAATTGGTTTTATTTCCGGCAGTGTAATTTTGTTCAGCGCCATTTGGACTCTCTGTAAAGAATAAAATTTCTGATATAAAGTGTGGGCTATTTCTAAACCCAAGGCACAGTACCCCAACCAACGGCACATACACTGGGGGGGCATGTTAATAACATTGCACTGAGTGTAGATAATATTGCTATACAATAAGCAAAACATAAAGGAGAATCAAATCACAACACACTCCACCTCCCCTCCCGGCTCTGTCCTTCTCGTCTCTTCGGCTCCATTGGAGATGAGGCCAGAGATGATCTCCCCTCTCTGCAAGGAGCGTGGGCTTCCTATTGGCCACATTGTGAAAGGTGTATGAAGTTATGTGGGGACCAGGGCGAAGGAACATTAAATAAAACATTTATCGACACAAAGCTTTAGTTAACCCTCACATCCCTGGTACAGGGTTGAGGACTGGTCAAGTAGCGCTAGGGGGCAAATGCCCCCGGGCTGGTTCTATAATGGAAAAACTTTGTTGCTTCCGCCCACCGAGCCACAGACTGGTTCTTCGTAAGTATCGGCTATCAACAAGGCACAGCAACCACCCATATGGTCTTAACTAATGGGACAAGGACACCAGGAAACTTCTCCTCTTTTCAGCTCCGTTAATTTTGTACCTGTCTCATTCCCCACACCTCAAAGGTCACACTAGCCACGTATAAGTCCACGAGCCCCCATGTTTATTTATTTCAGTGGTTGGCTGACCGCCTCCATCTTGCAGTTAGCCATGTGTAAGATCTTAGACAGACACCCCCAGCTCTATATTCAATGTTATCAGCCCTCCATTTATAATAGCTGGCATGCCCTCCTAGTTCAGTAGGAACAAGGAAACTCTTGGGTATTAACCTTGACATTACGAAAGTGAACCCAGGTGTGTTCGAGGATTTCACGTCGATTCGAGGGTCTTTACCGTTTACCGGGTACTTTGAGGGGAGGAAAAAGATTTTAGGACTCAATCAGTCCTTTAAAAAACCACATCATCACTTGATAATCGCTTACTATATAAAATGGAATGTGGGGGCTTAAAATGGACATACTTAATAAACTTAAACAAAGGTGGCTCCTTAGCAAAGTGGGCGTGGTCAAAAAATATTGCAATCAACATGAAAGGGCCTTAGTTGCCTTTGCCCTCCCAGGTCCAAAAGGTCCCTCCTCCCCTGCAAGGCCTGGGGGGTACTATACCCTTGCAGGCAGAAGGGATTGGGGGGGGGGAGTGTAATTCTCCTTTATATAATAATTATTAATCTGTGTTATGTGTCCCTGTCAGGTGGAGAGGATTCCAGCCTATATAATTCAGGATCTCCTGGCGCATACTTACCTTACTTGTAGCCTGGACATTTTGGGCGGGTTTCCTCCCTAGATAAAAAAAAAAAAAATAATAGTTTATCATTCATTTATTGTCTGCGTCGTGCCGATGGGGAGTTCAGTCCGGAAACATTACAACCCTACAATTCCTGCGCTAGCGATTTTCAAATTTGCATAGAAATCGCGTCACGCATACACACAAGCCCCGAAATTTATGCGATTGATATGTGCTGTAATGGATAGCATCCTGCACACATAAACGCCAAGCCAAAAAATAAATTTTTTTGTTTGGTCTGAAGAAGAGCCCACAGACTCCGAAACTCACTATTAAACAGGATGATTTATAAATCACTAAGACTGGTGACCCAGCATATCTATTGGAGAAATTTCGCGATTTGGCGCATGCGTCAGCAATTTGGTAACAGCTTGTAATGTTTTTGAGTAATTGCCATCGTTGGCATATCGCACATGGGTAAATCGGGGGGAAGATTGCGAACTCGCAACGGGTGGGATCACGTGCTATATTTCGTGTGATTTGCGTGGTGCGATGGCAGTTGTGGGGTGGGCCCTGCCCTCAAAAAACAAAGCCACAAACTCTTAACAATACAAACAACAAAAACACCCACCACCCCCCTATTACAGAAAAAAATTCTACATATTCAATAAATCCGCAAATTCACCAATACAGAGCCGTCATTAGTAAAACATCCAAAAATATTCGACTAAAGAAAAATGTTGTCATGCTCAATTTCTAGTTCTCTACCAATCTAATGAGCAAAACAGAAATCTGAGCTGAGCCACTAGCTACTACTCACAAATCCAATAAAAGCCGGGGGAGCATTTTCCCAAAATATAAAGCCTTTATGTTTAGTTTACAATCAGGCTGTATTTCTCAGTGCAGTAATTGTAATAAATTAATTGCAAAACATCCAAATTGTCCTGAAAGTAGAGATTTATCCAAAATCGAAAGTAGACGATTTTCGAAAACGGAACGAAACTCAACAATTTTGAACATGTCTAGCTTTAAATACTAATATTAATTCTCTAATTACATACTGATGTCTATAACTGTCCCTTTAATAAATAGTAACCCTTTAATCCCCAACTACCCCCATACTAATAGAACTGAAATCTTTGGATTTACCGTGTACTGGGTCCCATCTCCAAATCTTTCCTCTTTGGCGTGACCTAGAAGAAACGTACAGGTTTGTGTTCAGATTATTACAACACTTTATAAAATGAATCGTTACTAGAAATACATTGAGGGTAAGGAGTGTAAGTATTTAACATGAAATAATTCCTACTGTTATTTATAAACTAATCTCCATCACCCTCGTCCTCTAAAGCTAAGAGATTATAACAAACTTACAGTTGTTGGGATCCCGTTTCTCCAGCCATCCTCTCTTTAATAACCCTTCTCGGACAGCAGGGAAATCACCAATTACGCTGAATATTTTATTTTCCTGAGAAAATAAGAGATTTCCTGTGAGATAAACATATGACACACAGGGCGGAACTATACAGGATTGCTGGGATGTGTAACTGACCTTATACGCTTTCCCCACTCGGATCCTGGCTTCTCGCTGCATCTCAGCTTCTGTTGGCCCCTTGGGCTCGATATTCTTAACAGAAACTGTAACAGAACAGATTTGTCATTTGGTTATCGTGATCGCTATTTTATTTTAGGATGTGATGGGACAAATAATATGGACCCTAGAAAATATACCAAGGATGCTCTGGGGTCCAGACTGCAGCCCTCCAACTGAAGAAGTTAAACACTATCTACTAATAACAGCAGCTAGATGGTAATAAATGGCCACTTACCGTCTCTGAGCTTCCTGCCTAAGATGGGAAGTGGTTTTTTAACTGGCAGAGACGTTTTTTCCTGCCATGCTGGAGGTGCTTTCTGTAAAGAATAAAATTCCTTATATAAATGTTTGGAGAGGGTAATAGTATTGAGAAAGGGGTTAGAATGGAGATTTACACGGGGACTTGTATTAGTATAGTATAGTATAGAACAGCATTAGTATAGTATAGTACAATATTAGTATAGTATAGTATAATACAGTATAGTATAGTATAGTACAGTATTAGTATAGTATAGTATAGTATAGTATAGTATAGTATAGTATAGTACAGTATTAGTATAGTATAGTACAGTATTAGTATAGTATAGTATAGTATAGTATAGTACAGTATTAGTATAGTATAGTATTAGTAAGGAAGGGGGCATGTTTCCCCCCGAAAAGTTGTGATATATGTGTGGTTTAAAATAAATTCAAGTTAATTTACTTTGGAGTGCGACCCTCGCTTTTTTGCTGTTTCCAATTGATATATGTCCATTAAGGGTTGGACTATCTGGAGGAGTGGGCACCCACAGGTGGACGAGTGCAGAGGATCACCTTTACTTTATTAGTATAGTATAGTACAGTATTAGTATAGTCTAGTATAGTATACTACAGTATTAGTATAATATAGTATAGTACAGTATTGGTATAGTATAGTATTAGTATAGTATAGTGTAGTACAGTATAATATAGTACAGTATTAGTATAGTATAGTACAGTATTAGTATTAGTACAGGATAGTACAGTATTAGTATAGTATAGTACAGTATTAGTATTAGTATAGTATAGTATAGTATAGTACAGTATTAGTATTAGTACAATATAGTATAGTACAGTATTAGTATAGTATAGTACAGTGTTAGTATTAGTATAGTATAGTATAGTACAGTATTAGTATTAGTACGGTATAGTATAGTACAGTATTAGTATAGTATAATACAGTATTAGTATAGTATTGTATTAGTATAGTATAGTACAGTATTAGTATAGTCTAGTATAGTATAGTACAGTATTAGTATAGTATAGTATTAGTATAGTACAGTATTGGTATAGTATAGTATTAGTATAGTATAGTGTAGTACAGCATAGTATAGTACAGTACAGTATTAGTATTAGTACAGTATAGTATAGTACAGTATTAGTATAGTATAGTATAGTACAGTATTAGTATTAGTATAGTATAGCATAGTACCGTATTAGTATTAGTACAGTATAGTACAGTATTAGTATAGTACAGTATTAGTATTAGTATAGTATAGTACAGTATTAGTATAGTATAGTATTTGAGGTTGAATAAAGACATACGTCCATCCAGTCCAACCCATCTAGCAATATCCTCATTTCCTGCCTAACTGTTGATCCAGAGGAAGGCAAAAAAAACCACCAAATTTATGAAGGGGGAAAAAATTCCTTCCTGACTCCAAGTAGCAATGGGAAATTTCCCTGGATCAACTCTACTTTATGTATCAATCCCAGTGACTTGTAACATTCCTTGTTTGTAGAAACTCATCCAGCTTTTTATTAAACTGACCAATGAACCTGCCATAACAACGTCCACTGGAAGACAGTTCCATAGCTTTACCGTTCTCACAGTGAAGGGTTGGACTATCTGGAGGAGTGGGCACCCACGGGTGGACGAGTGCAGAGGATCACCTTTACTATATTCCCACACTCCCCCGGCTCCTGTTCTCTCTGCCTCTGGTTCATGGGAGATGAGGCCAATGAGAAGATCTCTCTGTAATGTCCCATTAATAAAGCCAGGAGAGCCCAGTTTTTAACAGAATCCCTATATAGTCACCCTTCAATCCCCAACTACCCCCATACCAATAGAACTGAAATCTCTGGGTTTACCTTGACATTCTGGCTCCCATCTTTAGGAATTCCTAATACAGGTTTACCTAGAATTTTGTGTCAATGTTGTCATTAAGTACATTATGATATATCCCTCTCTCTTGAAACTTGGCCACATTTCGGCTTTAATCTGTTGTCTTCTTGATGTCTTCATTGGAGTTGTTTCCTAATCACTTTCAAACCTGGGGCAGATAGGGAGATAGAGTACCTTTACTGTGCAGGGGGAACGTTTGTAATGTGCAGCATGCTACTGCCATTCTCTTTTTGAATGCTGAGTGAATACCCAATTTGTTCCCTGTTTCTTTTAATTACAGCAAGTCCAAGGCTCTATTTTAGTGGTACTAACATTTTTTGTGGAGTGTAAGGTGTATTCTGTTTCATTGTGACCGTAATGCCATGTTCCTCCCAAACCTTCAAGCATTCCTTCCATACGAAAAAAAGAGATCATCTATGAATCTGTATATAGGTAAATAGTCCTGTATTTTATCAATATCTGTTTACACTCGTATGGGTACATTACCACATTGGCTAGGCAGGTGCCAATAGTAGCACCCCTATGGCGTGCCAGGTTTTGTTTATTTTAAATAACTGATTTTCAATTCTGAAAAGTTTTATCTTTAATGCGGTTTCCAACATTTCCCAAAAAAATCTGAAATCTGAATTTTCATAGTTATCACTGTTAATAACCTTGACCCGCTTCTAGTTCCCATTTTATATGAGTAATATTTTTATAGATTTGTGACTTTCGCATTGTCCACCAACAATCCCAATATTCTGTGTTTTCTGATAAACTCCATGTCTTTAAAATATATGAATGAGGTGCCATAATCACGTAGATATGTAGGTGGAACTCTTAAACCAGCTGGCGCAGATACTGCTACGAAATTTATCCCGCTCGCTTCCCAGGAGGTTTGCTCTGAATTTTTATGTATTTTGTGGCAGTGTTTTATATTATTGGGACTGTGGGGTGACCCTGGCGTAAGAATAATTCCCCCCACTTCTATTTGCCTGGACTTGCCCTCATGATTTAACTGGATTTGTTTCTGGTAATTTTATTGCAGAGTCCCCTCCTTATCTCTCTAGACTTAGTATCACTCAATTGGGGATAAAAGTAATAATCACATACGTCCAATATCACCACGGCCCATCCTCAACCTTTTTTCCGCTGGTCTGTTTGACTATTCCTAGTACTAAAGTATAGTTTTGTGTATATGATTGGTATGCTTCTTTTCCTCCAATGTTAAATTACATTTACTTATTCTTACATTTTTCCCACATCCTTATTCACAATCCGTTGAAAGCATTTAGAGATATGGTAATTGTTACATCTGTGGTTACAAACTTTTACTTTTTACATGAAAACCATATCCACTGGTCTGTTGTGGCAATGTGCAAAGCATATACGCAGATTAGCTGTCCTGTTAACTTATAAATATCCAATTCCCAAATTGAATTTGTCATTTTTCTCTCTGTAGGTATGAAAGACAAACCTTTAGTTATGTCTGCTGTTGTCCCAATATCCTTTGGGACAGATTAAAAAAGTAAGCACCTCGTCTGTTGGGGTGTGTGTATCCACCGCCGGCGTAATTGGGTTCCTTCTCCATGTAACACTCTCCTCTGTTTGGCATTGGTCACTCCTATGCCTTTTGCTATTGGGGAATTGTGTCTTAAAATCTTCATCTCAACCGTCCCATATGGACTAGCGGAGGTTTGCTTGCATGGTTGTGTCTATCACATAACATCCCTCACTGTCAGAACATCGCACCTGTATTAGACTTCTTGTGAGACTCCTCTTAAACCACACCCTGCCCGGCTGTCAATTGTCAAGATCGGCTCCTATGATTAAGGCTGACCTTTTGCAGATTTCTGAAACGCATCTGGATGATCTTGACGTTTTTCTAGTCTGTGTTTGCCGCAGAATTTCCATCTGCTAAACATTAATTTTGGAAAAAAGCTTGGAATCTTCATTTATTTCACTGACCCTATGGTGCTGGCCCGCCCATTGCCCGTCATTTCTATCTGTTGAACTGGTTGATGAGTGAGCGTCGTCCGCTTGGCGTAATAGCACGTAGAGATGAGCTCAGATCAACGGGTTGGGGTAATGCCATACTGGAATGCCATACTCCCTAGCCCTGTCACCCCCCTATACTTTCTGGTCCTCAAAATCTGCTTCTTAAAGTGCAATAATCAGTTTTATAGGCATCACATTGTGTAGTGTATCTTATTAAAAATTTCACTGTTTTTCTTCAGGGTAAGTACATTTTTATGTTCATTTTTTCAAAGGTGTTTAAATTTGTCTTTCCGGCCTCTTCTTAGCCTCTGGCTACCTCTTCTACCCTAGGAATCAGTAATCCACTGACACGTTTACACCCCTGTCAATTTGCGGCAAAAATCTATATGTTTGAATCATATGTCGAGAATACTGTGTTATTCGGAAGGCCACAGGGGATCTGGTTTATTTTAATAACAGTTTCCTGGACAAGGGAACAGTCCATGAATTCTCCTGAAGATCTCTTACATGTTTATTTCTAACAAATTTTTCCTGCCAGTTACATCTTTAATTGTTATAGTGGTTTGCAATAAAATGTTGTTCAGTCTTCTCCCCAACACACGCTGTAGCCTCCATCAATCTGTGACGTGCCGGTCTCGGCAAAATTCACTGGTTGGTCTTCTTCCACATGTTGGGTGGGGTCTCTATGCCATGTAAACTCACATATGTGGCAAAACATACTTGGCCCTTAGATTCAGAATTGATGCCGACAGGTCGGCAATCAACACAGATTGTATGAAAAGTAAAGGACTAATATCATTGTAGCGGACAAGGAGCATTGAAATGTGTTTGAAAACAATGTGGATTGCTGTCATCTTCTAGGTAAATTAGGAAAAAAAGCTGCCAACTTCTTGTTTTGAGCTGTTGAGCTCCACAGAGCGTGCCTGTAAAACGTCAAAGCATTATCTGGGGGTTTAACCAGCTAAGGTGGATTGGTGGTATGAGCTTTTTTAGAACATCTTCCGGTATCCTATACCGAGCATTGATATCCACCCATTTTACCAACATGGTCCAATAAATGTAAATAATATTAGAAAGAATTCTATATTAGAGGAACCACAAGAGATGATATAGGAACAAATAATTATCCCAAAAGCATCTATTATTATATTATATGTCCATATTGTTTATTATATCAATGTGTTGGTTCCAGACCAAACACGATGTGCACTGACAGCTTTTCCAGGATCCAGGAAATCTGCCACAGAAAGTAATTTCTCTGCTGTTACCCTTGTGTGCCGTGTGCGGAAGGACAATTCTCCAACACCAACCGGTCGTTTTTCTGTAGAAAGGAACGAGATTCATATTTCTACTAAAACACATTTCACTGGACAATAGTGATAAATGATTCTGTTTCCTTCTACCTCGAAGAAGGCCAGCACACGCACCAATAACTATCATATGTCGCGAAAATCAGATCTGATATTGTCCAAATTTGTTAGCTTCTCAGAAAAACTCAACGGTGATTTTCCATATAACACAATCCGTCAATTGTTCATTTCCCAATATTGTAGACCGTTATTGAAATTATTTATTCAGTGGTCAGTAATTACATTGAATTTCCTTCCTTTCAGAATTGATAGCCCAGGTCCGGCAATCACCCATCCGAGATTATCGGTTAGAAGGATTTTAAAATTCATGCCAATAGACCATATCCCCGTCATAAACAGAGGGTCGGCATAAAAAATCCAGAAAGATTATTACCAAAAGAGGCTTGTATGGACTCAGGTTTCTTAACACCACAGATGCATACAATACTTATTAAAACGTTCATTTTATCAGACAGATGAAAACATGGAGACGTCTTTAGGGCGCTATTTAATAAAAAATTCCTTCAGGTTATTCAATAAAAGTTCCTTATCGTTTAAAATGGGTGCTAATTTTGCCCAACCGAAACCAATGTGTGGCTTTTCTAAATGTTAAATAAGGTATGATTGTTGGTGCTAAATTAGCATCCGTATTTTAAATGATAAGGACCTTTCATTGAATAACCCTCTTATCTTTTAAAAGGGTGGATAATTTTGGCCCAACCATTCTGATGTTAGCTTCCATTTAAAGCTACTCTGATTGGTTGGGGCCAAATTTCGTCCGAAAATAACTTTAAATTGAACACCGCTGTGTATAGTTAAGGAGACTATCACACGCGTATTTTTTTAAATCCTAATGTGAAGTTTTTCTCCCCAGAACAACTACAACATTGTAAAGATTCTTCTCTGGTAAGATTGTCCTTTTTTGTGAGAAATAGATTCTGTAACTAGAAGGTTTCCATGTTGTGCCAGTAAAACCCACCTTCATCTTTGAATTTCTCGCAAAGAAACCAACCCCCTGACCCCAGTAATTCACTTTCCCTATGTACAGATATATTATCTATCAGATATCTACACAACATATGTGAATCCCTGATAAAGAATAGATTCTGTAACTGACCCCAGTATTCACTGTCTCTATGTACAGAGTTTTTCTATACAATGTCCTAACAACCATAGGAAATCCCTGCTAGTAATATATTCTGTAACTTGAACGCCCCAGTATTACACTGTCTCTACTGTACAGAGTATTTTCCTATACAGATATCTACAACACAATATGGGAATCCCTGATAAGAACTTCGAAAGCTGCTTGTGACCGCTGCAGTTTATTTTATCCATCAGTGTGAGTTTCTGGAAAAGAAACGGCAGGGTGACAAGCAGATTTCCAAAGTCTCTTATGCATGGACTTCATATTCCATTTTTTAAAATTATTATTTTCCTATCAAAGATAAAAGCATTCCTCAACTGTACTTATGATTTTGCATCTTATTCAGTGGTGCTTAACATCCAGTTATATTTGAAATACACCTGCAAAGATTTATTTTTCATTTGTATTAAATATCGTAAGGACTTAATCATTTGTTAGGACAGGAGCATTGAATGTGTTTGAAACAATGTGATTGGCTGTCCATCTCTAGGACATAAGGAAATAAAAGCTGCAACTTCCTTGTTTTGACTTCTTTTAGCTCCACAGAGCATCGTGCCCTGAGTACTCAAACACTTTTATCTGGGGGTTTTCCCAGCTCAGATGGATGTGGGAGCTTAGAACATCGGTATCCTTACCGAGACCTTTGATATCCCATCAACTTTTACCACATGGTCTAAATGTAAATACATAGTAGAAGAATTCTATATTAGAGGAAACCCCAATAGGATGTATATGTAAAAAATAATTATCCCAAAAAGAGTCATAATATTATATTATATGTCCATATATTGTTTTTATTATATCAATGTGTTTTGGTTCCAGACCCCTTCGCTTTCTGTCGTGCACTGATCACTGTTTTTCCAGGATCCGGAAATCTGCACAGAAAGTAAATTTATCTGCTGTTACCGTTGGTGCCGTGTGCCGGAAGACACTTCTCCCACCCAACTGGTCAGTTATTTCTGTAGAAAATGAACGAGATTTTCATGTTCTCTAAAACACATTTCAGACAATGTGATAATTGATTGTTTCCTTACTACCTAAAGGGCCACACACTCAAGCCATTACCCTATCATTATTGAATGATCGCGGATATCAGATCGAATATTGGTCCAATTTGTTTAGCTTCTCAGAAACGCGCGCACGGTATTTGGCCATACCACAATCTGTCAATTGTTCAATTTCCCAATACTGTAGACCGGTATTTGAAATTATTTATTCAGTGTTCGTAATTACATTGAATTTTTCCTCTCTGCGTCTCATTTTTGTAATAATTCAACGTGTAAAATCAATTAAAGGAGTGCATGTTTCACCCCCAACAACATTGCATATTTTTAAACACAACAATACCTACTCGTCTTCCAGGATGGCACAGAAGGAAGATTGTCAGTATTCCACTTACCTGGCCTCCCATTCCTGCAACAGACTCCCCTTCGAACAATCATTGCAACTGTCTAGTAGCATCCCCTGCACTCCCCGGGCAAGCCCTCTGCCTCCCTGCTTAGTCTGCAGGGCTCCCCCCCTCTCCTCCTCATCCTGGCCAAGAAGCATCTGAAGAGAGGCAGTATTGGCCAATACTCCCTCTCCTTATCGGGTTTAGGGTGCGTTTGGCGGCAAATTGTGAATATGCTGTCTATCCTGTCCTGTCTAGCCTTTTCTCTTAGGTTTCCTGTTGGTTCTTACCCATATTTTATGTGCTGCCCTTGTTTTCATTCGCTGTCCAATTATAGTTTGTGGGTTTCCCATACTAGGGTGTTCTCATATTTTCGGTTTCCTGATTCCTGCCTTTAACCTGTTACCACCTTTGCCGTCCTGTCTTGACGTCTGTCCGGCCTTGGCTATTCTTTCCTTGTTCTTTCATGTACTCCTCCGCTCCCTGACGACTCCTGTGTACTTGACCTCTGGCTCCATCCCTGACTGTTTCTGGATCCTGATTTTGTTGGTATTTAACGTTTGTCTAGCTCTGAAGCTAGTAGTTCCCCTTCTTGTCCTTTGCACTCCAGTTTTCTCAAGTAGCCCAGGCTCAAGCAACAATACTTTGGCACTTTAAGTCCAGGGCAACCATGTCCGGTGAGGCACTAACCAGTCTCCCGTCAAACGGACATGACTATTGGTGGAGTAAGTGGCATTAGAATGGGTATACTGCGCTGAAGGAATTTTGGGGGACTTCTGAGTGTTACAAAGATCTTCTCCTTTTTCATTTCTAGCTCCTGTCCTCTTTTCTTGGAACAATTGCTTTGACGTTTTATGGCCAGTGACTTATGACTTCCCGAGTCTCCTCATCTGTGGCTGTGGAGCTTGAATATGCAATTCTAACAAGGGGGAACATTTACCTTTAAATAAATATATCATTATTTAATAATTAGGACAATCCATGTACCCCGTGTCCAGACATCACGACCTTATAACCTACCTATAATAATATTTGAATGATATAAAACCAAAGAAAAGGGGTAACACAGTATGAACATAAATAGAATGTAACCCCCAATTGTAACGGGGGAAGTGTAAACAACGAGGATAAGCCGAATTGACCAAGAGACAGAAACTTGTACCATGCAAACTCAAATGACGGCAAACACCCTTAATATCTCAGGGGATAAAGTAAGATGTATAACATTAACAATAATAAAAACCTATCACAACACGGAACCTAGTCTATGGTGACTACAACAATATAAAACATGGCTGGAAATATTTTTTAAATATCTCTTTTTTTCACTTTTATAAGGATTATGAGGCTTAAAAACTGTTTGTTAATATTGTTTTTAACATAATGAAGAAAACAAATAAAAATTTGTATTTCCATACTGTTATTTAGTAATTTAAATATTAATAGTAAAGATAGCTATTTATATATCAATTATATCCTGTGTCCCATTGAATCCCTGCATATATGCTGAAACCTGTTCCCGTGCCCTGAAGACCCAGTGGCCCAATATAATAAACTCTCTGCATCCAATGACTGTTGGATTTTCCCTTTCATATGAGGATCCTTTGGTGCACTCTTAAACTGTAATATAATTCCTCTATCCGCCCCCCCGTTTCAAGCCAAATATGTTTTACTATAATCTTCATAAATTATCACAAAACTCCCGTGGTTAAAAGCCAATAACCAAACCCTCATTTACATCCTTCTTCTTCTCCCTCACATTGTCCTTCCTCTGCTGCTTCTTGTTCATTGGCCATCCAGAGAAGGTTGACCTGCCTGCTCAGACAAGTTACATTTGGATCAATTTCACGAATCTAGTATCTTGTGTTCTGGCTAAATCAGTCACAGTTTGCATTGCCTTCAATGCCAAAAACCAAGCCTTGGGGGAGCACATAAAACTGGTAGGACAAGAGGGCCATCTGCCTAGGTCTTTCTCTGTACCCCACTGTCCAGGTTGTGATCTGCCTAGTTCTGGCTGATCTCCTCCCCACCATTCCCGACTATGAACTCACACTTACTCTATGGAAGATGATAATTACAAATGTAATGAGGGTCACTGTTCCATCTGTTCTACAACTGGTTATTGGTTACATGAGGATTCCTGTCTATCCTGACCGTTAAGTTTCCATTGTAAGCTTTCGCTGGTTAGGAATTTACAGCCTTTCATGAGCCCAGCTGACACTTTCATCTATGCATGGGTATCTATGCAGTGTGTTCTGGGGGGTGTCTTCATCCCCCTACCTGATTATCTCAAGGGTAAATCATGGTGGCTTTGGAGATCTTTAGCTATCCTGCTCTTCCGTGCAGGGCACTGGGCTGTATATTCATTCCCAAGTGTTCATTATCCTTTTCTCAGTCCACCCTGAGCAGAACACCAGGAGACAACATCACTGTAAACTATGGTTCAAGTAGAATGATCCTCCTGCATTTGCAGTTGATTACTGAATCATTGGTCGCGTGCAAATTAAAGACCAGGCGTGAGTTAATATCTTACATTTATTTTACTTTAATTTACAATGTACTGTATGACCCATCTGAAATTTAATTTGGGATCCTTATAAAAATCCATCCACCAGAATAGACACATAGAAATTCTGCCCCTTAATTAATAATAATAAAACTTCTTATCATTATATTAACCCTTGATTTTTGTTTCTTCTGGTCCCATTTACCTGTCCCACTCTATCTCTCACTTTCCCTATGAGTTTAAAATGCTTTTGTCTGTCAAACTCTTATGGCAAGTCACACAACTGAAATATTAATAGTTGAGTGTCCACGCATTGTTCAGGCGATACATAAAAAGAATTTAAATGTAATTATCCCATTAGAAATTAGACTACATCTTGGTCAACTGGTGTCCTATAACCACATAGAAAGCCTCTCAGAAGGAGCAATCTGTAGGTTCCAGAAAGCAACATATTAAAATCAAAATATTGGTTTTTCCAGAGCCATATTTAGGCAATACTTATATTCCTCATTCCCCTTCCTATAGTGTCCATGTTAAGGTGTGAGCCTAACCACTAATCCTCACTGCTGGATAACAGTCTCTATCTTCTGATATACGTACGAGACGTTTTGTAGGCATCTGACTTCTCTCAATCAAATGTTGGCAATATGTCCCAGGTTTTTTATCAATGACAGTTGTTTATGGCCTTCTGAATGCAAGGTGTGTTATCGAAACTGCCACAACTTGCCTTCAGAAGGTCCCTAAACCTCGCTGTCCTATGCTACTTGGGATTTTCCCAGGGTAATAATTGCAACAGATTTTTTACAAGTCATTCTGAATGGAGAAAGCCAGTCGGATGACTAGCGAAACGTCTTCAGGACTACAACTTTAGTCCAGTTGATCTTACTGAATACAACAGATATACCATGACCTGGATGAATGAATATTAAGACATACCATGACCTGGATGACATAATATTAAATGACATACCATGACCTGGATGAATGAATATTACATATATACCATGACCTGGATGAAAGAATATTACAGAATATACCATGACCTGGATGAATGAGAACCTTCACCTCATATACCAGGAGATGGATAATGCGAACCATCACAGCTATACCATGACCGGATGAATGAAAGCTTCACAAGCTATACCATGACCTGGATATGAGAACCATCATCACAGATATACCGATGACCTGGATGAATGATAACCATAACATAATACCATGACCTGGATGATGAGAATCATCACATATATACCATGACCCGGATGAATGACAGCCTTCACGATATAACATGATTCCAGATATTCCATTGGAACTGTAAAACTATTAAACCACAAATGAATTATCTACAAGGGATTTTTACCTCTTGCCACAGAGAACTGCTAAAAGCCTGCGCCTGCTCACTCCTAAACACCAGACACAGCCATAAACCACAGACCCTTTTTCTTTTTTGGGAGAAAATCGACTATATAGGGGGTGGATTGGTGGCGAGAGATTGACACCACACCCCAACCACAGGTTCCTCAGGCATTTGCCTACTGTGCCTAATGTAAGTCCAGGACTGTGTATAACCGGCACATTTCTTATGTGGCAAAGGACAAACATAATTGTGCTGGCAGAGATAATGCAAACCCCATCCCTGGAATTCAAGCTCAATCCATGGGGCCATGTAATAGGTGGCATACTGTAACAAACATGCCATGTAGCCATGGCAGAGCTAGCAAGATATTGTCTTGTATAAGAGGGGAATAGATTCAAGAGAAAAAATTTATTCTGCCTCTTTAACAAGGCACTGGTAAGAAGGCCTCATTTGGGAATATTCTGCAGTTTTGGAATCATAATACAAAGGGACATCCTGGAAATGTAAGGATTACAGAGAAGGGAATTTAGGGCTTGACTATGGGGCTTGACTATGCCGAACATTAGAAATAGGGCACATGCCGCAAGATAAATGGTCACTTTATACAAATACAGGACATTCTACAGTATATTCTCTCTGATCCATTGTTTCACTAAAGATAATATGAGTAAATGCACTGGTAAGTGTCCGAAGACATCCTTAAAATTAGAAGAAAGAAGTTTACAAATCCCCTCTGGATAGAAAAAGGTTTCTTACAGTGAGAACGGTGAACTTTGGACTTATCTTCCGCATATGTGGTGATTGGCCAAGATCATTGGTGGGCTTTGTGGATTTCTAGGTTTCTAAAATGTAATTATAATTAAAATTACTCTTGCTAATAATTAATTATAGTTTCTGGTTGATACGTGGATGTCTCATTTGCAGTCAGGCAAGTATTTTTTTACCCCCCTCACACTGGTGGTTTGGTTTTTTTGTTGCCTCTTTATAACTGTTGGGAGATAATGTATTAGCTAAAAAGGTTGGACTATAGGACGTATTCATTAGTCAACCCCATACCTATGTTTGTAACTATGTAACATCTAGGTGTTCTACTGCACAATAATGAAGTTTTTGCACAAATGTTTGGAAATAACCTCTTAATACTTTAAAAATGGAACCTTTTATTTCTCTGTTCTTTTCTCTCGTCCATGAAAGAAATGTGCCAGTCATTTTCTTCAAAACGTCGGATATTTCTTGTATTTTATTTTTTGTAATTTCTTTAGTCACACAAAAGGAACATTGGCACTTTTGAACCCAAACACAAAAGAACATTGCACTTGGAACACAAAACACGAAAGTTACATTGCCACTTGATAACACAAAACACAAAAAGAACCATTGCACTTGGGAACACTAAACACAAAAGGGAACGTTGCCCTTGGTGTATTTCAGTAAGAGTCAGCACCTGCATTATGATTTTACATTGACATATTAACATACCCCAGTGATGTCATATTTTAGCAACATTCCAACCCAACTAATGTTGCCATATAACCTGTTTCAATGTCAATGTTTCCCTCCCCCCTGAGGTTCACTCATTAGGTCCCTATCGTTTTCTTTCTTGCATCTGTTTGCACAGCGATGAGTGAAACACTTCTTTGTGAATTTCAAGTAGATCTTTCAAATCCCATCTGGAATATGGGGCACATTTTTCGTGGGAACTTCATGTTTTTGTAAGCTCTGTTTTATCCTTCATGTGTCTCCTTCTTTATCTGTATACGTACGAAAATCGATGTAAGGATACCCATACATGTACATAATAGTTGAATCGGTTTAAAAAAAACCGTTTTGATGTTTTTTTCTGAAATAATAAAGTCAAATGCATTACAGATGTGCATCGTTTTGTCCTAAATACACTTGTTTTGTGACTGACTAACCATTTTTTAATGACGCAAATGTTGGAGTCAAATATTTGACAAAGTTTTCCGCTATCAAACCTCAGATTTTCCACCTTAAATTAATTTTTTTTCATGGATACTTTATGGTGAAATTTCAAAATCAAGATTTCGTTTTCAAAATAAAATTTGTATGTTTATTGTGCTATTACCATTTACTTCAATATAGTAGGAACAACATAATGAATTCGGACTTTTTCGTGTATGTACATCAGATAAATTCAAAAAGGTAAAATGTATTGATAAGACCTTGCAGTCCAATAAAACCATTTGTAAACCAAAGGAATTCAGTTACATTTCTTTCCCGTACTGTTGTTTTCCATGTTTTAGTCCACTCTTCTGGTTACTCTGGTGATGCCATTATTCCTAGACAACAATTTTTATTTCAAGGAAGAGTTCACTGGAAAAGTGACTATTCCTTTCAATGCATTGATTAAAGTAACGAGAGGTAAGGAGCTATGTCTTACCTTAATGGCTTGCACTTACTCCCGTTTGTAACCGTTTTTGGTAACCTCCATCTCATGGATTTGGCAAAAGGTGCGGATACACCTTAAATTAGGTTATATAATTTGGTTCCATCTTTCCAAACTTTAATTTCAGAAATCTAGGGACGATTTCCTTAAACATTGGACGGCCAATCAGTGGCCAGGGATAAATTGTGGGAGATTTGTAACCATGTTTTGGGTGGCAACATGATTAAATAAAACTAGGGTCAGTCACTTGTGTGTGTGTGGGGGGGTCTTCAGTGTGTCACTTTTGTTTATCAAGTGGGACTTTTGTGTGTCAATTTGTGTTAACAATATACATAAAGATATATTCACATATATTGTAGTTGGTGTACAAGTCAAGTCGCACTATAGAGAAGTATTTACGTTCTCTAACATCAGTGTAACTTTTCATGATGTCATCAAATTTAACCAACTTAAATTAACATTTTCAGAGACTTCATCTTCAATAGCAACAAACTCAATGTTACTGGACAGTCAAAACTCCAGTAAAAATATTTTAAACCCTCCCAAATATCTTGGGTCTCAATCCATACACTATTGGATTAATCTGGGAGTAACATAAATCTTGTGATTTACAGGTAAGATCTGTAATTGCAATGAGGATTTGGATAATAGAGAAATGAACGGGGTAGACTGAAGATGTAAAATAATGAATAAACAGTATGGGCGTGGGCAACTGCAAGTGTTTCAGGGTTTTTCCACCGGAGCCTCAGGAAACCGTCACACATGTGCACCACTCAACTCAAATATATTCATGTAGTAGAAAACCACATAGTATTATCTACCCCATAAATAAAACCCGCCAGAAGGATAGCCGATTGTAAGCCAATAAAAAAGCTGGGTCAGGATCTCCACATTGTAATTTTATCAACTCGGAAAATTCACACAGTCGGGACTGAAAACAATGTTCACTTTCAGAAGGTAAGTTTGCAGGTCTGTATGGGAAGAGGTACCCCATGAGAATTGATGGCTCATGTATTTATATAAACCTTCACAGCCTAAACACCCCAGCCATTAGAAATGAAGGCGATTGGTCATGATAGCCGAGTGTCTTAAAGGGTGACTATGGCTACATAACGATCTAAAGCCATGAACACGAATAGAGACTATTCCAAGGCTAAACATGACATCAAAACACTACATCTGTGTGAGACTCACTGCGACTGATGGTGTTTAATTAAACCATAAACATGACTAGTATATTTGGAATAATTGGAAGAACACCATGATCAATCTTCCTGGGAAAGTAGAGCTCTGGTACACATGCATGGGTTTATGAAGTCTACGGTCTGGTGCTAATGAGAAGAACATGAGCCGTTTCCCAGGATCACCATCATGTACATGAATAAAAAAACAAGAGACAACCCCATCTTTTGTTCTGGATCCAGGAGAACCAACAAGGAGAAACTCAAGGAATTGTGTGGGCCTGAAGGGATTTTAGTTCATCAAAAAACTGGCGCTGAAAGTAAAAAAGAAACACTTTGGAGATTTAATGAACTAGTTTTAGGGGTCTTTGAGCTCGTCTTATTCATAATTTCTATTCTGCAATGGTCTATGGAGGCATATTCACTATCCCGTGATAGTGTATACTATCTGGTAATGCTATGTATAGGCAATAGGAAAGAATTAAATAGGGCCCTATAGACCGAAGGGATCACAGCCCAGATGCTTAAAGTTCAGATCATCCTTGAAACAGATCTATGAATATGGAGCAAGAAAGATGACAGAGCCAGCAATGAATTGAACCCTAATGTAGAGGTGACCATTTATCCACATTTAAGTAGTTTTCTCCTAGTGTCAATCAACTAATTCATCGTAGTCGACACGTTTTAAATTCTGCTTTGATGTTTAGAAGATTTTGAACAATAACCCCAATATAATCTCTCTAATGTTGGCATTTTTCCATCCTATCCTATACTTCCTAGAAGATTACAGGCTTATTTCATAAAAAATAAAAATGTTGCCTTTGTTGTTTATTTTATGCAACCAATCAGATGATGACTTTTTACCTTTCTACTACGCTTAGGAAAACATTCGAAAACCATCTGATTTTGGTTACTGCCAGGTTATTGTTGTAAATATGGTACCACCCTCCTTATTATCTATCAAGATCAATGGCATATCTAACATTCAGCCATCATTGCTACAAGGTTCCTATAAACGCTAACACTATACATGTCTGGATATGTTCAGTTGATGTCAATTTGTTTACAAAATCTTGATACAAAATATTTGATTTCAGACAACACATAATCGATCTAATGTCCCTACTGTATGGCCAGCATTACATTACTATTGACTACTACAACTAACTTTCTTTAGGTCAAAAAACAGAAACAACCAACGTCGCAATGTGATTCTAGTCAACCCTAGTTGGTAATATTAATGGCACAGACCAGATATTAGCCCTCACCATTTTCAAGTCAATCCATCATGTGTCTTTTTAGGGTTATTTTATGAAGCCCAGTGTTGGAGAGGCTTAAGACTTACCTCCAACAGCGCTTTTGGTAGGTTTTGTTTGTAGGTGTAAGATGTTTTCTTTTAAAACTCTTTAGTGGTAATTATTTTAGGCCCCCATACACGGAATTTTGTAAGCATTCCATACAAAATGAAAACGCGATGTGGGCGGGTTTTCTGGATCGAACAGTCGAACAGTTGCGTCGTCGGCAAAACGCAAGAGTAGTCGGGGCGGAATATTTACTCTGCTGATTTCTCCATCTTCAGTCTGATTTCTGTTTCTCCGTCGAAATTTTCCCACTTGAAATCTGTAGAAGATGGAGTCCTCTAGATTGGAGGCTCCTGAGTGATTCTTTCCTATCCCATTTTCTTCTTCTGTTCTTGCACTATTGAAGTGCACGTTGTTCATGGCTAGCTCAAATCAATTCAATTGGTTAAAAATGGTACATTATAAAATGATGCGACAGAGACATAGAAGCACTACCCCCATAACAAGCGATTCTATTCCCTTTTAAACCTCAAAAATAATGATTAAGCCAATCAGTCACATAATCCCCATAATTGGCGTATACGGACAATTGAGCGGATTCTTAACTGTAAATCCATGATAAAAAACACCTTTTAATCCATATAAAAGATACCCACATAAAACACATAAAAACCTCGGCCTATAAGTCTAGACTCCCCTATCTGTCAGCATAAACTATAAGATTAGTCGCCATCTTCAAAATCTGAACCTCAGAACCAATATGCATGCTCCATAAAAAGAATGAGGCCCAAAACTCTTGTGTAGATTTCTATAGAATGTACTAATGACTCATGTGTAAGATCCTATCAACGTTTGTAATCTATACCAATTCGCAGGTCACGCCATATAAGTGATGTCGTAATGTAATGCAAAATCCAAACTTCGGAGATCAGTACGGAAACATCACATGGCCAAAGATGGATTAAAAGGGGTACGACCTTCAACAAAAAACCAAATCGCTCAAATCCTCCGCCCTCCAACCAAACAAGACACCAAACTCCCCGAGGCTCGAACCGTTTCATGGGAAGAGTGCATCACAGTAATAAATTTCAGATAAATAACACCAATAAATGATCTGCAAGTTCCCCCCCAAGTTTTCCCTATTATCATATACTAGGGCTAGTCGCCGGGGGAAAATCGGGCGACTTAACTAGGCTGCCGTATAAATCTTCGTTCCAACAACCCGCTGATTAACATTATCTTCTCAACACAGCCATAACTGCCACTTGACCGTCTTAGTGTAGGTTACCATCCTGCGGCTCTTTCACCTGAATAACCTCGTTCTTCTATCCCTGATTGTGAATGTTGGGTTGAGGTCCAAACGTTTGGATTTTTTTCATTACATCACACCTGACTTCTATTGGGTGACATGCGAATTGGATATTACAAACGTTGATAGGATCCTTCCTTGAGTCATAGTACTTCTATAGAGTAATTGCTACAAGATTTTCGGGCTCCACTTTTTTTAGGGAATCATAGTATTATTGAGTTCTGAGGCTCAGCATTTAAGATGGCGGGCTGCAAAAAAAAAAAAAAACAATATTATGTTTATCTACCAGATCGGGGACGCCACTAGGTTTATCTATGTGTTTATGCGTATATAGGTATTAATAAAGGTGTTTTTTTTATATGGATTACAGTAGAATCCGCTCTTTTCCTGTTTACTTCCTAGGGGGATTCATTGGACTGATGGCGTATTAATTATGGTTGTGTTTCAAGGGATAGAGTGCCTTGTTATGGGGGTCCGCTTTAGGTATGTCCAATCTTATATGTATAGTTATAGTTATATGACCCTCAGCAACCCCCCCTTTCAATAGGGGTCATTCCCATACCTATCTTTTATTAACATGGAGTAGCATCCGCGACGACGAGCGTTATAGTTATTATGGTTAAAAATTGTGATTAAGGTTTAGAGTCAACCAGCAAAAAAAACTCCGAAGGCTATTTCTATTGAATATACCAACCATCTTTCATATGGATTATGGCAACATTGCATTTCACACATTTGCTTCTATAGCTAGTTTTTGTTATTATGATGCCTCAGATTTGTGGATCCGAACCCGAAATCCGCTGCGGATTTTACCACCCACGGGCCACCTTCCGTTCGCGAACGCGGTGGGATATTGGGGATTTTCCGGGTTCTTCCGCTCACGAACTTTCCGAACCGCGTTTTCGAAATTTCCCAGAACAGTTACGAGGATTTCTCGTATTTTCGCAAAATGCGTGAACAAATCCGTTTTTTTTTTTTGCAGAAAATTTTGCAAAATTATGGAGAATTTCCACTCTTTTTTCGAAATGCGTGAAACAATCCGTTTTTCGAAAATTTGCAAATTACGTATTTTTCGAGGATTTGTTTCATCTCTTTGGGTCCGCTCGCGGATTTTCGATTTTTCGATTTTTTGTTTTTAAATCTCGCGGATCCTCGAGACGAACCGGATTTTGCGAATTCGGCACATCCTATTTGTTTAAACCCTAATATCTAAAATTGCTTGTGATGTTTCTCATTCATGCCAGGTCATGGTATACTCCTGTTGGGTGGGGGTGGGGTTCGACACCAACTGTCCCTGCTTACATCTGGACATTGCCATGTTCATGCTTTTTAACACCTGACTTGGGACGTTCCTCATAAACCTCTTAGCCACTATCCATGCACGCCCTAACACTTGGCTTGTGGATATGCTAATTGGGATTTTTCCAGGATACAATATGCAATTCTTGTCAATGTCGTTCTGAAGTTAGAAGCCGTCGGAATAGGACTAGCGAAACGTCTCAAGAACTAACTTCCAGTCAAGTTGATCTAATTGAATAAACAACAGATACAATTATCTAAAAGTCATTTGTTTTCTCACCCTGACAATTAGCTAATGTCTGTATGAACACTCAGAAGTAACTCACCGCAGGAAGGGAAATGTGGATTGTGAACTCCGCTCCACATTGACCCTTTTATCAGGCTAGAAATTCCTACAATGTCCATTTGACCTGGCCAATTAGATAGAACTCATTAATGCAGGTTAATTAGAAAGGCCATCTGGGAGGACCATACAGCTGATTATTTAGGAGACAGTAAATTTCACATAAACAAATCTAGAAATACTATTATTCTAAAATATAATAAATAATATTGATATAGTAATAATAATAATAATAATAATTATAACAACAATAATAGTATACTAATAAAAATAATAATAGTAAAATACCATTACATCCCTTTCATTTTTAAAGCAAATGACGCTTTCAGGAAACGACATGTGTAGTTGTCGCCAACCTTAGTGCCAGGACTCCACAAATTCTACATTTATAATCCTTT
The DNA here is from genome assembly GCA_019447015.1 of Hymenochirus boettgeri. Classification (NCBI taxonomy): domain Eukaryota; kingdom Metazoa; phylum Chordata; class Amphibia; order Anura; family Pipidae; genus Hymenochirus; species Hymenochirus boettgeri. Next base: position 78,210,635 of record CM033476.1, on the reverse strand, counting down.
AACCTGGACATGATGTTCATGAAATTGGAAAGATTTTTTTTTCACATACGTACGGTAATATCCTCCCCCCCCAAAATCAAAATCAAAGGTTTATTTCACGAAATACCTCTGCTGAAACTTTAAAAAACTCACAAATATATGAAGCCTTCCCCTCCCCTGAATAAAACTGTTCTCGTACATTAGAGATTACCAGTTTTCAAACAACCTGGTTTTAGGTATTTGGAAACCAATGTGTCAACATTTTTGCAGACTCCAATGGGATTTCTAAAAATCTAAAAATGCAAAACTTATCAACAAATCAGATAAATAAAATGTTAAATCCCAGTCAAAAAGTAAAAATTAAGACCTACACCAGAAACAACAAAACTAATAAGAAATTGAAAAATCTAAATCAGGGCCCCCCAAAAATTCAGTTTTCTTATTTTTATGCACACTCCAATGCAGTGGCACAATAACTGGATACTGGCTTTCGCACTTTCTGAATTGATCCTTTGAGATCACTAGCAAACCTATCGAGACTAAACTTCAAGTTCAGTTGCACACACTGGAAAAACCACAAATTATCCCATGGAACTTGATAATGAGGAACATCACTATATACAAATGACCTGAGGAAGAGAAACCTTCACAGATATCCATGACCTGGATGAATGAGACCATTCACAGATATAGACCATGACCTGGTGAATGAGAACCTTCACCGATATACCATGACCTTGGATGAATGAGAACCATCACAGAGCGACCATGGTCTGATGAATGAAACCTTCACAGATATACCATGACCTGGATGATGAAACTTCACAGATATACCAATGACCTGGATGAATGAGAAACCTTCACAGATAAACATGACCTGGAGAAATGAGAACCTTCCAGATATAGCCATGACCTGGATGAAATGAAACTATTTCATATATATACCATGACTTGGATGACTGACATCACAGATATACCATGACCTGATGAATGAGAACCTTCACATATATACCGATGACCTGATGAATAAGAAACCATCACAGATTACCTAACCTTGAAGAATGAGAACCATCACAGATATACCATGACCTGGATGAGGAGAACCATCAACAGATATACCATGACCTGGATGAATAGAAAAATCCTTCACTATAATCTCCATGATCTGGATGAAATGCGAACCCATCTATATTCCATGACAAGATGAATGCGAACATCACATATATATATGACCTGGATGAATTAAAACCATCACAATATACCATGACTGGATTAATAAGATCCTTCCATATATACCACTGATCCGCGGATGATCAATGAGAACACATCGAACATATATCCCATGACCGATATGAATAATAACATTCACGATATAACATGGACCTGGATGAATAGAACCTTTACCGATATTCCATGACCTGATGAAGAGGAACATCACAGATACCATGACCTAGATGAATTAGAAACTTCACAGATATACCATGACCTGGAGGAATGAGAACCTTCACAGATACACCATGACCTGGATTAATATAGAACCTTCACAGATTTACCATGTACCTGGTGAATTAGAACCGTCACATATACATACCATAACCTGAATCAAAATTAGAACCTTCAACAGATATACCATGACCTGGATGAATTGAGAACCACACAGATTCTACCATGACCCTGGACAAAATGAAAACATTTACTCAATTTCTGGGAGGTAATCTACTGATACAAGTAGAGAACTCGGTACAGCACTGGGTTCAAAAACAGCTTATATACCAAATACCTTTTTAGGGATGAGGATGATAGCCACTATCATCGGAGTTTTGTATGCCCCATACAGTTGGGGTTAAAAGCAGGATTGTGAGGAGATAGGAATTCTATTACAGACTGGACTAACCTAAAAAACAAAAAAAACGGAAAAAACAACAAATATCAAAAAAACAACATCACCCCCATTACATGTCCATCATCCCAGCAGGCTGAAATCACTTACTCACATTTATCAGCTTGTGCTGTGCCCTCCGTGATATTCACAACAGCAAAGATGAAACGTGCTAACATCCCCGCCTCCTAGACTGCCCAGGGCCATATTAACATATCACTTGTCATTTGCTGGTGGTATGCTGTTACAACACCTCTCTCCTCTCTCCTCCTCCCTGCTGTTCAACAAACTTTAATTCCGGTTGCTAGATACCGCGACATAATCAAGCTGTTAAAGGATGGGTGGAGGAGTGTTTTCTTCTCGCATGCTAGTTCGATAACTTTAGTGGCCAGACAGAATGTGGTTCCACAAAACAAGCACCCCTTCCACGCAGTGTCTAAATTTCAAAGGCTAATTGAAGACAGAGAGAGGGCTTGACGATAGATCAGGAAAAAAAAAAAAATAATCTTATTTCTTTCCCTCCTCTCTGATTTGGAATAAGGGGGTACTATAATTGGTTTAAATTTTCTGAGCACTATATTTAATTTGGTTTTGAACCTCCATATAATTCTCTTGGCAGAGCGATTCAACTCTGAGCGATATACGTGTAAAGCGGATTTCTGTTTTAAAGGGATTTGTATGTTCTTTTGACGTGTGCGTAATAAGAAACAAAAAGGTTTACGAACAAGAAAGTGTATTAGGACAAGATTGCATACGTCCTGTTGTTGTGTAATTGGTTGCTTCTGTTACTTGTGCATTCTGCTTTCTGTGTTGTTTTATTGTCTGTTCTGTGTAGTGACGTGTTGGCTGTATAATGTGAGCTGTTTTAAGTATCAACACCAGTTTTGGTTAGGTCCATCAATGTGGCATGCGCTGTCGTGCATAACAGTACTATAGGTTCTTGGCGCAGCCGCTCCGAAGGGACCTACTGTATGGGTCTCAATACAATTGTCGATTGGTGAGTAGCCTAGTATGAATCCGGAAAATTATGTACTTACCAACATATCTCAAAAAGGTTCACACTGGTAACTATAGACCTATACTAGCCCTACATCAGTGGTATGGAAGTGTAGTGGCTAGCGAACATTTTGCTATAAGGGATCAATAAATCCTGAACTTATGGGGCATATTTCTATCAAATTGCTTGGTACCTTTTTCGCCAAATAATTAGCGCAGCACATTCGTCAGCGAAAATAGATGACCTATTCTCGGGCTTGTTCGTTTCGTGCCTTAATTTGATAAAAAAGCGGAAAACAACACTTTGCGGGGTCTGTGAAAAAGGGCGAACGGTACGCGCGATAAGAGCGAAAGTTCGCAGCGAATCTAAGAAACTGCATTGTAAAACATTCGAAAACCAGAAAAGCCACTAGAAAATGATGTCAAGTTCAAAAGGGCCCACCTCACATTTACCAAGAATCCAGCCATGTCTTATTTAGTCACTCTTCCTAGAAACAATTTCCTTCAATTGGAATACTAATATTCCTTTTGCACTGCACAGCGCATTTCTAATGCGCGTTCGCCTTTTCTATGTGCGTTCGCCTTTCCTAGTGCGCGTTTGCTTTTCAATGCATTATTCCCATTATAAAGTTCTGCGTTCGTGCGTTCGCTCTTTCTAATGTTGCGTTACTCGCCTTTTCCTTAAATTTGCGTTCGCCTTTCTAATGCGCGTTGCGCCTTTCTAATGCGCGGTGTTACTTCGCCTTTCAAATGTCGCCTTTTTTCCAAGGCTAATACACTCTAAGTTGATGCGCGAGGCTTCAGCCCCTTCTAATAGTGTCTCTGGTTCGCTTTTTTCAAGCATATTACCTCATTACACATGCTCCTTTTCGCTCAAACAATTACTTTTTCCCCACCTCCGATGAGGTCGCCGCTAATAACTTTCCCTCCTTTTTAAAAAACCAGTCAAAAACTACCTTTTTCTGCGGTCTTTCATACATAAATTGTGCCGTTATGGGCCGCCTTTATGCTCCCTTTTTCGTAAAATTACCATTGCGAAGTTTAGATACGCGAAAAGGGTTTAGCGATAACACATCGCGGAATAACCGGTTTCACACATTCCTTATATACGCTTATACCTTTTATAAATAGCCGTATAACTGTCTTTTTGCTGAAAAACCCATCAGCGAAAAGCGATTGCGAACAACATTTCCTGCTACACTTTTCGCTCTTTTTTATAAATATGCCACCTGTGTCCTCCAGACTTAGCTTATTATGTCAGCATGCGCATTTATGAGAAAAATCATTGTGCCAGACAACTTACTTGGCTTTTATGAAGAGGTACAATTTAGATTGCTGGGCACTCAACTTCATTAGAATGCAGTTTTCCTTAAATTTTGTTTTCATGTGTGATACTGTGCCACTTAGGCGCGCCTTGTATATCACTGAGGACTGGTTTGACAGGCTCTAGAGAATTAGACCTTATAGGTCGCAAACATACCAGTGATGTCACTGGAGCTACATCTTGCTGGGCCTAAACATGTCGATAGTGGAGTTGGCCTCAAGGTGGTTCATGTACTGGGGCTGACGTATCCATTTTAAATCTGTTTACATACAGTTGACTTAGAAGGTCGGGCATTGAGACGCAAGGTCTCGTACTGTGTTTGCTGATGAACAAACTAATCGCAAGATGCTTGTAGATACCCTCAATGATGTGAAATTGACTGTGCACAGCAGACCTAGAATGAGTTAATCAAATTGGGGCAGCAGAATGGCAGATGAGAATTTTCCTCACATCGTTGATAAATGTACTGGTGATGCATTTGGAGTTTAACAATCTCTGTGGTGCCACTGTACCCATACACCATAAATAAACTCTGTGTTTATAGTGAATGTCAAAGCGTGGAAAAGTACTTTGGGGGTGGTCTGTGGTGAATAACAGCCTTCACTAATATGCAACTGCATGCCAGGTAGCAACGCTAGAGCAGCAAGATAGTGTGCCTTCTTGTATAACGAGGGGAATAGATTCAAGAGGAAAAAATATTATTCTCCCCTCTTTACCAGGCACTGGTAAGGCCTTTCATTTTCGAACTAGCAGTGTCTGTTTTCTGGAGTGCGCCCTATACAAAAAGGGAACATCTTGGGAAATGGAACAGTGTCAGAGAAGGGCAGTAAAATCATAAGCGTAATGAAGGGGCCTTTGAGCAAATTGCAGCAGATTAACAAACAAGTTAGGCTGTTCACACATTAGAGATGCGATGTGTTGACCGTGGCGATAATGATCATTTTGTTAGTTATGCTGCGCGTCGTGATTATGATAGGGCCAGACAATACACTCTCTGGTGCATTGTTCAAATAATGGATTCATATCAGAGGCCACGTCGGACTCGCTTTAATACATTTAGAAGAACAGACGTGTCTTCATTCATCTTGCAGGGTTAGGGAAAAGTTCTTATTTACGTGGAGAACGTGAAACTGTGGCTACTGGTCTTCGTCAGAGTATGTGGTGTAAAGTGGTATGCTCAAAGTTCATTGAATGGCTTTAAAAGTGGACATGTTAAGTTCTAAAAAAATAATTACTGGTATTAAACATATACTTTAGTTCTGGGTGGTACACGGGATACTATAAATATATTGGAATTACTGTATTAATACATATACTACGTGTAGTTCTGGTTTGGTACAGGGTACTATTAATTATTGCGAATTAACTGGTATAAATACATATACTTAAGGTATATTCTTGGTTGGTACAGGATACTAGATATATTGAAATTTACTGGTATACATAACCATATACTCGTAGTTCTGGTTAGTACATGGCAAAACCGTTGATACTATTATATTGAGCAATTACTGGTATTATACATAACCTGTCAGGATTCTTTGTCTTGTTACGGGATGTCATTTATATAACTATTGAGAATTATTAACTGGTATTATACATATACTGTCTAGTTTCTGGTATGTACAGTGGCGTACATACTATTATACTATGGAGAATTTACTACAATTTAATAATATACTTTTGTTGCTGTTGGTACATGGGCAAACAATATAATATTGAGAATTACTGTGTTACATTACTACATATACTGTTAGTTCGTTTGGTACAGGAACTATATAATATTGCGAATTACGGTATTAATACATATACTGGAGTTGTCTGCTGCGTTATCCAGTGATACTGTCAATTACCATATGTAACTTTATATTTATTAAAGGCATGTTCCACCCCGAAATCACTTGTTATTAATAAGATACTGATGTACCCCTTTGCCTTGGCCGGCCATCCATCCCCCCCAAATGCTGATAATATTCTTCCAAAAAATATGTCTAGATGGATACTTACAGGCCTTACACGTCCGGTGCCAATCAAAGTCCATACCGGGCTGCTGTTTGGCGAGGCAAATCGCAGAATCAGGGGCCAGGACCGGCACCCGCGTCTGTGATGGCTGAAAGGCGAGTTCCTAAATCAAGTGACTTAGGCTTTCTGCTGACTTTCATGGCGGAGATGAACCCACGGAGAGAGAGGTGCTTGTAAGTCGTCGATCCCATCACATTTTTTATTAAATGAAATATTTCAGCGATTGGTGTTGGGCAGGGTGTACCTACTTTGCCCTGAAGCTTTTCATGCTATGTGCCTTGCTGCATGAGAATGGGAGTCTGATGTTTGTGGTAGCTGGGGCATGGGTTCAAAACATTCCTTACTGAGGTAAGGAAGAAAGCCGAGGCCACGCTGTCTCACGTCTACTGACAGCCTCTACTCCTTCACTTTCTGATTTAAAAACAGGCAAACCCGAAGGGAACCATTTGAGGCAAGAGATGTGTAAGGTAAGATTTTTTTAACTCACACAGTGGGGGCCAGTATCGGGTTAAATTTTAGTTTTTTAGTGGACATGCTTTTAAATTTCCCAGTCCAATGCCCAGTTCGTCAAAGTTGATATTATATTAGACTGTAAATTCAACCATGTTGATTGCAAAATATTTTTCCCCGTTGACTTAAACACCCAGCCAGCTGTTTCTACTGTAGGCTCCACACCTTGCCAATCCACCATTTTATGCAAGCATGATTGGGTATGGCTGGCTGAGGCACCTTCTTCTGCAGAGTAATTTTGTAAAGGTACACTCCATACTTTGAAATATGAAACATAATCTTTCATGGGCCAGCCCCAGCCCAGCCAAGTTTAGTGCCTCGCTCAGAGGGCTGCCAGCTCCTATTTGGAGCAAGTATTGTTCGCCACTCCGCAGGGACACATTCCTGAGTCCCCAGTCAGGGCTAAATTCCCGTCCAGCTAACACCCTCAGCAGCCACGGAACTGACTTTCCCAGAACACTGCTACCACAGCTTATGTCCCCTAAACCTGCCCTGGCCCATTTTGACATCACGGTGTGATGTCCCAGCACACCCACCCCTCTCCTCTTGTGTGCGAAACAAAAGCTGACAACCCCAGGCCTGTAAACACCCCCAATGTAGTCATGACTGACGCCTGTATTTACCATTCTACCATGTGGACCATGACAGTAGGTTTGTTATATCTGTATTACCATTTAAGCACATTTGATTACATTATTATGTTATTGGGTCAGTCTAGACAACTCTCCAGGTACAATACTCTTTCAAAACCCTTCCTGAATCTCCTTGGTCCTTCATTCCATACACAAGGGGGTTGATCAGTGGAAGGACAGGAAACGGCTTTGTGATGGCAGATAGGCGAATCTTTACTCAATGTTATTCACATGGAAAGGGTTTTGGCATATACTTAGAGAACTGAAATTGACTGGTGGTACGATGGTCTGCACGTCATTAATATAATGATAACAGTATGGCATGGGCACGCAAAGTGTTCAGGTTTTCCATCGAGCCTCCAGGCATTGGGTCGCGTCACTGTCCCTGCTGCCCCGTGTTCTCCGACGCCATTTGAGTATGTGGCCCATGGTACTGAGATGTGGTGTGGCCACCCCTCTCTAGCTGTGGACAATGTTATAATCTGTTCCCTACATTGTCTCCATTGTTAGGAGGGGAGGGGCAGCTACTCCATGTACACAAGGGAAAGCTGTTAACTCGCCGCCCCTGTCCCGCTCCTCCCACTGGTCCCTGGAACTTGGTTTGAGACAAACTGTTTATCATGCTGAGGAGCGGAAGTGGTGGGGGTGTGGATGGGGGTCCCCAGGGGCCCCGGGTCCTGTACCGTCCAGTATGAGGAGAGAGGTGGACAGACTGCGCAGGCCCCACCCTGTCTCCAATACAATTTGCCCAGACTGGGTTCTATTACCTGGGCCCCGGGGACAGGTATTGGTGCTTCCCCTGTGGGGGGCCCTGGAGAGTTGGGACACACGAAAGTTTCTTTCCTCACTGCCAGTTCCTGCACAAGCAAAAAGGGCCACACAGGGCCACAGATTCAGTAGATGGGCAGATTATGGGGCTCTCTCCGGGCAGGGAGCCACACTGATCCTGGGAGCCCATCACCCACCCTGAAATGGTGTAGCATAGAGACCAGTTGGACACCTACCAGACCTGGCCTGACAGTGCCCATGTTATACCCCAACTTCTGTCAGAGGCTGGATTCTATTATACGGTAAGGACAGGCGGGGTCAGTGACAGGTGGGCTGGTTGTATTATACAGGTAAGGATTGGTGGGGTCAGTGACAGGTGGACTGGTTGTATTATACAGGTAAGAACTGGTGGGGTCAGTGACAGGTGGGCTGGTTGTATTATACAGGTAAGGACTGGTGGGGTCGGTGACAGGTGGGCTGGTTGTGTTATACAGGTAAGAACTGGTGGGGTCAGTGACAGGTGGGCTGGTTGTATTATACAGGTAAGGACTGGTGGGGTCATTGACAGGTGGGCTGGTTGTATTATACAGGTAGAAACTGGTGGGGTCAGTGACAGGTGGACTGGTTGTGTTATACAGGTAAGAACTGGTGGGGTCAGTGACAGGTGGGCTGGTTTGTATATAACAGGTAAGGACTGGTGGGGTAATTGACAGGTGGGCTGGTTGTATTATACAGGTAAGAACTGGTGGGGTCAGTGACAGGTGGACTGGTTGTATTATACAGGTAAGAAGTGGTGGGGTCAGTGACAGGTGGACTGGTTGTGTTATACAGGTAAGAACTGGTGGGGTCAGTGACAGGTGGGCTGGTTGTATTATACAGGTAAGGACTGGTGGGGTAATTGACAGGTGGGCTGGTTGTATTATACATGTAAGGACAGGTGGGGTCAGTGACAGGTGGGCTGCTTGTATTATACAGGTAAGGAATGGTGGGGTCAGTGACAGGTGGGCTGCTTCTATTATACAGATAAGGACAGGTGGGGTCAGTGATAGGTGGGCTGGTTGTATTTTACAGGTAAGGAATGGTGGGGTCAGTGACAGGGATAACTGGTATGAATGATGATACACTAACATGTGGACAATGTGCATATAAATAGTTAATAGTGAAATGTTAGGTGAATGTTCCCTTTGTTTCTCTGCTCTATCCAGACCCTCCCTCGGTCCCATGGGAGGGATCAGCTGATTTGATCCTGACCCAGGGCCAGGGGAGGACTGGGACCTTTTGGCCTGGGGGGCAAATACAACCAAGTGGCCCTTTAATGGTAGATCACAAAATGTTTAACCATGCCCACTTTACCAAGGTCACACACACTTTGTTTCAGTTACGCCCTTTTAAGACTACTATTATCATTTTACATGGTTGCTTGCAAATTTTCAAGTGTATGATGTGGTTTAGATAACCACATTATTCATAACACTGGGCTCACTTAACACTGGGTAATGAACAAGAGAGCTGTTAACACTGGCTAATGATCTCGAGAGCTGATAACACTGGTTAATATCTGCCTGGCTTACAACACTAGGTAATGATCTGGAGGGCTGACTAACACTGGCTAATGATCTGGAGGGCTGACATAACACTGGGTAATGAGCTGAGGGCTGGCATAACACTGGGTAGTGGTCTGGAGGGCTGACATAACACTGGCTAATGATCTGGAGGGCTAAAGTAACACTGACTAATGAACTGGAGGGCTGACTAACACTGGCTAAGGAAGTGGGGGGCTGACTAACAGTGGCTAATAAACTGGAGGGCTGACTAACACTGGCAAATGATCTGGAGGGCTGACGTAACACTGGCTAATGACTGGAGGGCTGACATACTTTGCTGCTTTCTATTAATTTGACAGAGGATGGGTCTTCTGTTTTTGCCCATGTTAGAGGTAGAGGCAGGCGTTGTGCCATTTAAGCATGTAACTTACTAGAGCTTCTAGGGCAGCCCAAATTTTGAATTGGAGACCAGCCCGGGGGCAATTCCCCTCAGCCTACTGGGCCAGTCATCCCCTGCCCAGGGCTGGGAGACAATGTCAATAAATTAGATAGTTGGACAGTGAGGTTACTGAGCATTTACCTCCCTTTCTGCTGGGACTCCACTCCAATCTCCCAGGGTTGTGGCTGGTCCAGGTTCATATGGGGGGTTGTTAATGGTGAATAGTGTTATTACTGGTATAATGGATTTGAAATCCTAGCCAATGACATGTCCATCACTAATCATTAATACTTGGAGGAAGGTCCTCCAGTCCATGCCCCCCCTACGTGTTGGTCCTGGCAGCGCAGGAAGTCTGACATTTATTTGTGTGATAACGTTGTTGGTCTGCACCAGTGTAATGTTTTTCTTCTCTCCTATAGGCAAAAGATACCAGGTCAAGTGATTTCACTGTGTTGGAGGGCTGCACACCTGGGAGCTGGGGACGACCCCTGGGTGGAACATGCAAAAGGTTCCCAGTGTGAGTGAGGTATCAGCGGATTACATTACAGGATCTGATTGGCTGCTGCACTGGTTACTCTGTATCCAATTGTGTCCATTTGCTTCCTTCCTGTAGTGTGACTTCCTTGTTGGAGTCCCAGGATGAGGCCTTTATCCTCCAGGGTGCACAGGGCCAACTTCATCAGCCCAGAGACCTTGGTGAGTTGACCCTCTGTATCATACAAATGGACCTTATGCTGGTCATAATGTTAGATATAGATGTTGGATAGTTCACTGTTTAATATTTAGATACCTCCCAGAATTCCCTTTTCTGGTCCAATCATTTGAATGTTGCTGCAAAATAGTCAGGTAAGTGTCTCTCTCTATTCCTCTCCCTTTCCCCTGAGACTGTTCTAGGGCTCCGTCCATTCCCTTTGAGGTTGTTTGGTTGACTGTGGCCTCCTAAAAGGAAGGGAGACAGGAGAGACTTCTGGGAGACCTTGTGTTTGGGGTTTCCATTAGTTACCATAGTTAGGGGTTGAATCAGATTAAACCGAGACCCTAACCTTTCTATATTTCCCCTTCAGCCAGTGTCTTCAGCATTGTATATAGGAGGGACCATCTGCCTTACCTGGTGAGTAACGTCCTCCAGTGTTGGGTTAATTGTTACCAATGTGGCCTTTTGGGTTCAATGACTTTATAAAACGTTGTGAGGTTCTAGGAATGGGATTAGTGGTTGGTTGTTACCTTTCCTCTCGGTAGATCCAGCCCATCCCCCAGACACATGGAGCCAGGGGTCAGTGTCGGTACAACAGCCATCCAGAGCTCCAGGTACGGATTCGTCCTTGTACCCCTATCTGCTCTGTATCCCACTAATGTTCATTTGACTTGGACATTGTCTTTGTACCCTGTGGGCACCTGGCCATGTGAACAGGCTGTTCCCCCAACCTAAGGCAGGTACAGTACAGGGACCGATCATTGGGATGTCCAGACAGCGGGGGCTGTGATTCTGGATTTGCTGTCTTTACCAATTTATAAAAAAAATGATCCACATTTATTTACTATTGGAGTTATATGGTGGTAATATGGTGCAGTGTAAAAATACATTTTATTGGACAATATGGAGAAAACGTCTTTCTTTTTTTGGAAAATAGGATCAACAAAGCTTTGTACTTTACTTTCCACTATGGGGCAGTGTTGGTTAAGTAATGAGGTTCTTGTTTTGTGTAGGGTATAAATAATAATGTAGAGTATCTATAGCATGTGTCAGCTTCGATCACCATTATACTACGTGTGTATAAGTCTTAATTGTTCATAGAGGCGAATTGCTTAACAACGTCAGGGGTCAACTCTATTTTTCTCCCACATACTGAAAGATTTCTAGATCACTACCCTTTGGTCTTAAAGGGATCAGGATACTTGGACAAAGAAGATCATCCTGTCTGATATTTCTAGAAATTACCTCCCAAAATTTAGAAATGGCAATGAGGGACAACTTACGGTGCGTGGAACTCCTGTTCCATATCGATCGATGGATCTGCTAACGATGGTAACGTAATGACGTCCTCATTGGCTGTTTGGCAGATTAGATATGTATCGGGTGATAGCCGCATTATCTTTACATGTATTGCTCCTTTAGACATCAGAGGCCAGAAACCGGCAGTGAAGAATGAACTAAACTGTAAAATGACTTAATGTTCTTCACCATTGCTCAGATCTCAACTGAGCAACTGAATCAACCCAGGCACTGGGTCATGGGCAAGACCATAACGGTCTCTATTAGGGGTCCTGCAAACAGGAAGTTAGTACTTCTTTAGCTTTTATTTATACACAGACAAAATGCTGAATGGGCAGATTAAGGTGATTGGGATGGAAAAATACTGCTCTTATTTCTTAAAAGTATATGTATTTCCACTGAACTTCCCCTTTAAGTCACAAAGTTCCTGTAACCTTGGTACAACCGCCTTACCTGATCAATTGATTGTGGCCAGGACAGGGAACGTGACCGGAATGACTGGAGGCAACATTTCTGGACCTTTTAGATATTGGAGATATTCGGCTATTGTATGACCATTAGACTAGCAGTCCCATCTCCATACCTATATACACATACACGTGGACATCCTTTAAGGTTGGAAGAAAAGAAGTTTCATCTTCAGGTTAGGAGAGGTTTCTTTACAGTGAGAACGGTGAAACTGTGGAACTGTCTTCTAGCAGATGTGGTAATGGCAAGTTCATTGAATAACTTTAAAAAAGGCCTGGATAAGTTTCTAAAACTAAAGAATATTGAGAATTACTGGTATTAATGCATATAGATCTGGTTGATCCAGGGATACTTTCCAATTGCCGTTTGGAGTCAGGAAGGAATTTTTTCCCCCTTTTTAGTTGGGGTTTTTTGCCTTCCTCTGGATCAACTGTTAGGTAGGGTTAAAAAAAAAAAAGTGAATAGGTTGGACTTGATGGACGTATGTCTTTATTCAACCTTAATTACTATGTTACTATGTTACTATGTTACTATGACTATGGGGTATCCATACAAACATCTGCCCTGATACATACATGATTAAGTGAGGATCTAATTAGTCTCTAATACATGGGGAACATACATTGTGTAATATTTCAATCTAACAGATAAATAGCTAAAAATGTACCAGATTTTTCCTTGCAGATCTTTTTCAACGCTAGAGGGCGAACCTTTACACATTCTGTAACATACTGTACACACGTATATTTTATTCTATACGTTCCAATGTTTTCCTGCAGATCTTTATTTTAACAACAGATGGCGCACCTACTCAATTTAACGTACAATTTCTGTAGCTAAATATCCATTTTATTGTGTTTCTATAGCATGGAGATGCACCAATTTTAAAGATTAATACACTTCATTATAATCTTGTGTAGACAAATAGTCATTTACTTTTAATAGCCATTATACAGGGTACCTGTAAATAATGCTGCATTGTTACATACTTCAACCTTTCCCACACTACCAACCCAGAAGTCAGAGAAAACCACCTCTATAGAGATGAACAAACCCGCTGGGCAGTTCCGAGGAATCCAACCAAAAGTTCCACAATGAAAATGTGGCCCATACACGCACCAATCCCGGTTGTACAATAACCGGATATCCCGAGATCGTATGATAGTTGGCTCGTGTATGGATTTTCAGACGATTATCGGATGAAAATAGGACAAAAATGTTATCGGCCCAATGGGAAAATATTGATTGTAATTTCGATTGATCGCACAATCAGGATTTGTTAGTGGATGGGCCCCCTAAACCAGACTTTGACAGCCGGAATGGTAGTTCCATGGAGAAATTCTGTTCATTTTTACTGGCTGAATTTCAAACGTGGAACTGGTCCCGGCCCATCCCTAGTTCACACAACCCAAAAGGACTGTGCCCCTTGACACCTCTCCCTTATATGCCACAAACAGATATCCAATCAGTGGCATTGATTGAAATATGTGTCAAGGGTGGCAGGGGGCCAATAGATGGTGGGGAGGGCTGTTGATATTGCTATATCATCTCTCCAAGGGGGGCTGGAGATTGTTATTGATACAGTAAATCATGTATTCAGGGAGATCTGATATAATACATCCTTACTGCAATGGGCTGAGCTCACAGAAAGTGGATATTGGGATTTTTGTCAAATCAAGAAACAGTCTTGTATAAGCAAGAACTGACAGGGAGAGACAGAAAGGGTCAAGGCATAGTCCACCTTCTCTCAGCCTGCACCCGTCATCCCCCCGCCCTCCCTTGCGGCAGTTAATATCACCGTACCCACTGGGGTTAATTGTTATGTTCCTACAGACAGTAGTATATGATCAGTCAGGGAGAGACAGAAAGGGTCAAGGCCTAGTCCACCTTCTATCAGCCTGCACCCGTCATCCCCCCGCCCTCCCTTGCGGCAGTTAATATCACCGTACCCACTGGGGTTAATTGTTATGTTCCTACAGACAGTAGTATATGATCAGTCAGTTTTCCAGCCAACATTGCTTCTCTACTATATATATTTATATTCATACATATGGGAAGGAGCTTCCATACTGCTTCCCTTAGATGTATACAAGCACACATTTAAATCTGCACACCCAACGTACACACAGAACCACACATAAACATATATAAACAAACATAACCGTGCACCACCTGGCACAACTTTTCTGTTTAAAACAGCTGATTGGCAGTACTGAATTATAGAATAAGGTTTTAAATTAAAATCTGCACTGAATACCCTTTAACCAACTCAAACAGTTAAAGAAATCTATAATTTGTGGTCTGCATTCAAAAATATCTTATCAAACCTGAATCTCCCTGATCTGTGTAGATCAGAAATAATATTCTGTGCAAGACAAGGTTCTACAAAAAAAGTCTGAAAACAAACCTTATACAGGGCAACAGTGATGACAGAACCACCTGCATTACAGAGTATTGAAAACATTCCAACACGCATTGTGTGAGGGTCTTGATGCCCACCAGGAAGCATTAAAGGTCAACTATACTGTATAAATGAAATGTACCTGGGACAGGAAGGTAAGATTGATTATTCCTACCTCCCAATATTGTTTTGTCGAGGAGCTACAGTCCATACAGTTTTCACATGCCTGGTTATGGCCCTGGGCCTTCCTGTATTAAAGATCGTACTAAGGAACCCAGGAAGACTGGCAGAAGCAGTTTTTGTTTGTGCTGCCGCTTCTCATAAAAATTATATTGGGAGGTAGAAAGTACCAATCCTACCTCCCTGACCCAGGTATTTTTCATTTAAACTGTTTTTTAAAAAATTTATATGCACAATAATTTTCCTTTAAGGGGTTCCTCCTCCTGACTCCCTGTGTATTAACTTATCTTTTCTTAGTCTCTTATTCCTTTTCCTATTGTTGCCACTTTAGCTAAATTTTAACAATTTTCTCTGTTTTCATCGGTGAGTAGACAATGTGCCCACCTTGCATTTCTCTTGTACCCCGATAGGTCAGACCATTCCTGTCTGTCACTATGTTAATACCCTCCCTTGTATCTGTGTCAGTAAATTTGTACAATAGGATCCCTGGAGAACTGCGTACTTAGCACATTCCCTGTAACCGGCCAAACGCACTACTTCAATTCCTAATCCATAACACAGCAACGAGGGCTCTCACATCAGACAAAAATGGAGAGTTTAAAGCAGACTGAGCACTGGTGGAGAAATGGGGCGAAATCTGACAGGTCAGTAATAGGGGAGTTTGGTTATTATATGAGAATAAATATAGAAATATGGTGGAGGATCCAGGTTTACGTTTGCTTGTCTGTAATAGAAGCAGGTAGTTAAGGAAACAAAAGGATTTGGTTACCGTCGGATCCCACAGTATCAGGGCTTTATCAGTGCTGTGTGTACCTTGCTTTCCCGAACAAGCGCGTGCCTGGGTCAGTCAAGTGCTCGCTTGGGAAAGAGGGAAAATTTCCCTCTGCCGTGGTAGACTCCTTATAGGGGAGTTGCCCGTGGCCGAGGGAAACACATAGACCCAAGTGTTCTCTCTATGCTGTGTATATGATGTGTATATGCTGTACATAGGGAGAACACTTGGGGCTGTGTGTAGCTTGATTTGTGAAAAATGACACAGCCAAGTGTGTACCCAGCTTACTCCCCCAGAGGCTTTCTAATGTTGCATCAAAAAGCGACACTTATTAGAAGATTACAAATACAGGAGAGCCCTTGCTTGAGCTACTGGTAACTAGAGATGTAATGTGGGTTCGAATAGAACCCGGTTTCATATCGAAACTTTCGGAACTCCCGGATTTTAAGAATTTGATTTTTATCGAAATCGAAAATTGAAACTGCGAAAATAACCCTTGAAAATAATGATCGAATTCGGTAACCATGAAAAGTGATGATCGATTTTGGTAACTCTCGAAAGTAATGCATGTGAAGGTTCTCATTCATCCAGGTCACGGTATATCTGTAATATTCATTCATCCAGGTCACGGTACATCTGTAATATTCATTCATCCAGGTCACGGTATATCTGTAATATTCATCCATCCAGGTCATGGTATATCTGTAATATTCATTCATCCAGGTCACGGTACATCTGTAATATTCATTCATCCAGGTCACGGTATATCTGTAATATCATCACATCCAGGTTCATGGTCTATCTGTAATATTCAATTCATCCAGGTCACTGACATTCTGTAATATTCATTCATCCAGGTCATGGTATATCTGTAATATTCATTCATCCAGGTCATGGTATATCTGTTGTATTCAATTAGATCAACTGGACTTGAAGTTTACCCTGGAAAATCCCAATTAGCATATCACAGCCAAGTGTTAAGGGCGTGATTAGATAGTGGCTAAGAGGTGTTATAGGAACGCCCAGAGTAAGGTGTCAAAACAGCATTGTACATGGCAGACAGTTGGTGTCGAACCCCCCCAAAGGGAAAAGGAACGTGACTGGTTCAAGAGAGGTGTTAAGGAGGCCATTTATGTGAAAATAAAGAAACCAAGCCTAAATAGAGGTGGGGGGGGTTCGACACCAACTGTCTGCCATGTACAATGCTGTTTTGACACCTTACTCTGGGCGTTCCTATAACACCTCTTAGCCACTATCCAATCACGCCCTTAACACTTGGCTGTGATATGCTAATTGGGATTTTCCAGGGAACACAGATTCTTGTACAAGTCATTCTGAATTGAGAAAGCCAGTCGGATGACTAGCGAAACGTCTTCAAGAACTAAACTTCAAGTCCAGTTGATCTAATTGAATACAACAGATATCTCGTAATGAGATACTTAATCTAAGTAATGATCGATTTCGGTAACCTTCGAAAGTAATGATCGATTTCGGTAACCCTGGAAAGTAATGATCTATTTCGGTAACCCTCGAAAGTAATGATTGATATTGGTAACTCTCGAAAGTAATGATCGATTTCGGTAACCCTCGAAAGTAATGATCGATTTCGGTAACCCTCGAAAGTAATGATCGATTTCGGTAACCCTTGAAAGTAATGAACAATTTCAGTAACCCTCGAAAGTAATGATCGATTTCGGTAACCCTCAAAAGTAATGATCGATTTCGGTAACCCTTGAAAGTCATGAACGATTTCAGCAACCCTCGAAAGTAATGATCGATTTCGGTAACCCTCAAAAGTAATGATCGATTTCGGTAACCCTTGAAAGTCATGAACGATTTCAGCAACCCTCGAAAGTAATGATCGATTTCGGTAACCCTCGAAAGTAATGATCGATTTCGGTAAACCTTGAAAATAGAATGCGGAAGCTCGAAAACAGCCTGATCGTGAGGAAAGATAGTTTTAAAATAAGTTTTGGTTCTATTTACAGGTTCCCCAGACCATTCCCCAGGTCGCTGTGTGATTTACAGTAACCTACTATTACTATTTGTCCCTCAAAATGGACAGAAACTTTCAAATTGTTTTTCCCATAGACTTCAATCGGTTGGTTTTCAAATTTTCTAAAACTTCGAAAATTTAAAAACGGAACGAAACTCAACAGTTTTGAACATCTCTACTGCTAACTTATGAATGTCAAACCTGCAGCCTTACAGTTGTTTGAAAAACTTCGATTTCCAGCAAAGTACAGCAATAGAATTCTGGGAATTGTAGGATGGACATCCCTGTCCTGATTGGTTCTAATGAACACATTCCCTCTATGTATATTATAAGTGATTTACCAATGTGTTCTCTGGGTAGCCTTTTCCTCCAAGACGACTTGGTTTTATTAAATATATATCAACAATATTTGTAGTGTTCTCAAAACAATCTCAAATCCACTACCATGCAACCCCCCCACATACCACCCATTGTTGACACCCCCCCATACCACCCATCGTTGACATCCCCCCATGCAGAGCCCCACCCTCTCCCCTCACTGCCCGTGCTGGTGTAATCTTTCAGTTAGTATTGGGATTTGTTCCCATTCTCTCTACCACCACCTAATGGTCATTCAGGATACTGGGGTCCATGGTTTCTACTATTTAAGATATGTCCATACAGGTGTCAATGAAAGCCAATGGGGAACAAAACTGGTAAAGCAAGCAGGTCATTAATATTATTCATTGGTCTATTGTCAATGGTTTGTTGAGTTGTTATTTCTGAGCAGGAGAAAAGAGGACACATGATATTTTGACTAATAAAAACATGTTTATAATTTAATAATTCTTTTCTGGATAACTGCCTCTGGCTCTGACCTACAACCATGCTTAACTTCCACTAACTGCTTGCTGGTGAATTCCTTTATCTTCTCTCCTTTTACAGGGATCCATATGGTTGGTATTAAAATGACCGCAGACCCTGGAACTGTTAAACGTATCATTTTTATGTCTTTTAACTATGCAGTGTGTCCTGGGACTCCTAAAATAGAACGTTTGAAATCTTACATTTATGCACTATGCTTGTTTCAGATAGAGTTTGGGATACAGTAATTTAGAATTGCAGTGTTGAAAGTAACTCCTGGGCACACTGACTTCAAAAACCACGACTTTATTATCAACGTTTCGACAACACTCTGGTCATCTTCATCGGGACCCATTGTCCTGATGAAGACGACCAGAGTGTTGTTGAAACGTTAATAATAAAGTCACGTTTTTTAAAGTCAGTGTGCCCGGGAGTTACTTTCAATTTTATGACCTACTGGTGTAATGGATGGAGTTATATACCTGGTGGCACCTGCTATTGAAAATTAAGTTGGGATGAGTGCAGTAACCCATACAATACAATACAAGTAAGAATTGCAATGTTTTAATTCTGTTTGAGCAGACTAAACTCATTTGCAATAACTTGGTTCATAAGAAAAGGAACTTTTATATCTATGGGGATGTGAAACAGCTAGTTGAACAGGAGAATTTTAAAGTACATCTATACTGAAATTTTTTTGGAAAAAAAAAATACAATTCTTCCCAGGTTTCACTGTATGATTTATTTTGTTAATCTGTCCCCTATTTCCTTAGATTTCCAATCTAAAACTTCTTTTCAGCTGTCAATCGGTTGCCCTATTATTATAAACTCTTCTTCTGTGTGCAGTTTCGCTGTAACTGGAATGGTGGCAGTTGGTATGTGTGAGTTGCATGGTGGGAAATTCAGTGTTTGGCCCGTGTGTACGATTATCACCCGAACCACAGTTCATACAGATTGTGCGTCTTGGGTAGGCACCTGCAATCACACGAATGTATGAACTTTAAGCAAAAGAAGTAACGGATTGAAATTATGTGGCAAAACACACACCTCAGAGTAAGTGGGTAAGATAAGGCAAAGCCATTATAAGAAGAGCGTTTGTTAGGATCTGCTCCTCCGTCTGTGAACTCCAAGGTTGGCAGTTATTATGACATCTCATCAAGTTTCATAGATAAATGGAAATGAATACTGGAGTTCAGAATAAAATGGAATCATGGAATTTAAAGTAATTTCCTGTACCATTGTTTACAAATTTGTCAGGTTATTAGCCACATAATCTCCACGTGTGAATATTGACTGAGTTTTCCTGTTAAAAAAAAGAAAAAAAATCAAAAGGTGTAAAATAATATAATATAAACTGACATGATATAATCTGTTATGTCACCCCCAAAACTCCAGCTGATGATGTCACATGTCTGTTATTGTTCTATGAAGTTATAATGTTTCCATAACATTACAATAATGAAATGGTAATATTGCAGTCATACAAAAGCCCCATTAAGAAAAAAAAGCACCAGTGCCCATCCTAAGTGCGATTATATATCAGATACCAATTATAACTGGTGACATCACTGAGAATTATTTATAAGAATATAAATATCTCCCAGTCCATATCCTTCTCCTACTGTGGCCACATAACGTTATGTTCTGATTGGCTGGAGGATAGAAAGAACAAATGATGTCAGAAATCCCCATTATTTTCTCAAGGACCAGGCCAATTGATATAGAAGATGTTCTCGTTGTCCTTATACCTGACCTTGCCACAGAAACTACAGCTTTATAATTCCCACAGTTCTCCCTAATTGAAAAGTGTAATGCCGCTAATGATCTGTCTTCCACCAGCCTTGTTTTATTTAACCATCTTTACTGATCTGGTTTTCCTGTTATCCTTATAATGGTTACCTCTCTCCATTTTCCCTTTCCTGCAGCCTGCAAGATAAAAAATGGGACGCACTCTCTCTTTGGTGTTTGCAGATGCCAATTGCAGCATGGAATGGTATGTACTTATCTATTACATGTGTGCTTGCGGGTCAACACCAGGGTTGCCAGAGCTTGCCTGCCCTCGAGCGCGAAAGGGCTGGGCCGTGATGTCACAGTGACGTCATTGTGAGCTAATTAGAGTGTAACGGACGGTGAGTGGGTGTAACAGAGCGTGTCTGCCAGGGCCGGTGTTTGGATGGGATTTCAGCCCTGACTGTGGGACTCAGGATTTTGTCCCTGTAGTTGGGACAATTCTGCCCAAATAGTGACAACTGGCAACCCTGGTCAACACAGAGCAGGCAGGCGAAAGAGATATTTCCAGCTCACATAGTCTACTAACAGGCACATGAACAATCCATCTCACCAATGCTCTCCATAAGGAGTGGCTACCTTCACTCAGTTGCCACAATGTCTGCTGCTATCTGCATGTTTATTCCTTCACTAGCCATGTCTGTTCCCCTCTCCATCACAGAGCTGGTAGTTTGGGCCTGTAAATAACCGCCAATCATAATTAATGAGGTTCACGCTATAAGAATAAGGACCTGAAAGGAATCTTAGAAATGTAGTTCTACCGTGTACAGTATACCTAACAACTGTTCCCTATACAGAAATATAGGAAGGTCAATCATTTGTCTATATGTGTCAAAACAGAAGCAAATTTAAATATTTGATGGGTTTATCGATTATTTAAACTGGTTTCAATACAAGTGACATTTGTTAAAAAGAGCACATTCCTACCTTTAAAACTACTCCAAGATCAAGCTTCTAGCTGCAATCTAATCAAAGTTATAGCAGTACAAAGGGTGGTGTTTCCAGCTAGCACTGTGAGCTGTGACATCACCAGCACCATTGCTCCACCCCCCATGACTAAGGCATGAACATGCCCAGTTGTATTTTACTGCTGTAACTGTCTTTAAATAGCTTCACAAAATATATTTTTTTAAGGGGTGTGTGTGTTTGTGAGGGGGGGGGGGGTTCTTACACAGCACATCATGTAAATGTCACACACTTCCTTGTTTTTTTCTTACTGTCTGAGTGTATCTTTACAAGCCTATAAATTAAGGACCAGAGAAGCTAGAGACATTATCATATGCTTGTTTAAAAAAATATTCAACATCAAACTTTGAATATCCGATAAGGAACACAAAAAATGAAACTTCGACTCCTATTGACTTCTATTGGGTTAGTTTTAAAAAATGTAAAACTTTTTGAAAAATCAGAAATCCAATTTCAATTCAAAACTCACCGGTTTAGAACATCTCTAAATCAGACATGTTATCTGCAGTAATATCAGGTGTGTATAACTTACTTTAAGACTGACTAGAATTGACTACAAATTTGGTGCAATCTTTACGATGACCGGATTGCAATATAGGGATCATACTGATATTTTATGCATCTGTCCCAGTGTGCATTGCTCCATGCACCCCTTGAAATGTGTCAATATCCTCCTATTACATTGTGGTGGTGATTTGTGGATTCCCGTCATGGACATATGCACCCACCCAGCTGTGTCTACTCTACAATGTGGGGCCACAGAATAAGTCTCCCTGAGAAAATAGAAATAATTGAAATACTCAGTTTGTGGTCATTTTATACAACCCCTTTCTTCTCTACCTCTGGTCCTGAACGTTCTGTTCTCAGAGGCAGAGAGAAGATTACATGTGGCTTCAAACCTACCACATCATCTCTTTTTAGTAAGTGCTATTCAACGTGTGGTGAGTGGGCCAGAAAAGAACTTATACTTTACAGAAGTTGGCTTAGATGGTTACAGCACATCTACTGCTGTTCTCCAATATAAACAACTGTCACCAGTTACCACATCAAATGACTGGGCAGCAAGTTACACAAGCTATATTTACAAATGGGGCTTGAACAATTCAGAATATGCCGCATGCTGTGTGATCCTGGCCTGTGTACAGACCCTCTCTCAGTAACTCCAGAATACAAGGTAATAATAAGTCACAAAACACATGCCTTTCTGTTATTCACAGACTCTGCCAATTTAATGGTTTTTAGTTTTACTAAGAAAGAATCCAGAAATGAATGTTTTCTAAAAATATTTAGAAACTCAAAGCAAAAGAAATGAAAAGCATATACCCAATATAAGAATCTATCCAAGTGGGAATAGGCATGTCCGCGCCAATGGCATAAAAAAGGAGGTTCCACAATAGGACTCGCTGAATATGCATCAGAAAATGGTTGTGGAGTCACCAGCTCGTAATAGAAATGAGGTAGGTGGCCAACAATTGAATGTTTTTTTATGCTTCTTCTATTGTCACTTAAACTACATAAACAAGGCTGAATATAATGTGAAAATTTGATTAGAGATGGACACAAAACCGAACTCGAGTTCAAGCTCAAACTATTCGAACTAGTTCGGGTTCAAACTAGTTTGTTTTTCCAGACTCACGGCTGTATTTTTGATAATTATCGTAAATTCGATAATTATCAAATTTATGGAGTTTGCTAACCCTATAATGTATCGTTCGTTAACCCTCGAATGTACGGATTGTTTTCGCCTTCGATTTTCGGTAACCCTCGAAAGTATTGTTCATTTTCGTTAACCCTTGAATGTATGGATCATTTTCACTATCCCTCAAAAGTATCGTTCACTATCCCTCAAAAGTATCATTCGTTTTCGATAATCCTCTAAAGTATTGTTCGATTTTGGTAACCCTCGAAATATCGTTCTGTAACCCTTTAATTGGCCGTAACCTTCGAATTTAGCTTGCGCAAAACCCGGGAATTGCCCTAAGGGGTTTAAGAAGTGTTTAAACAGGTTTGGGTGATGGGTGATGATGACATGTTCCCCAGACCATTTCCCAGATGTCACAGCCATTTACAGTAAGTTACCATTGTTAGATTAGCTGTAAATCATCCAGACTTTTCAGACTATCACTCCCCCATTGACTTTAATGGGTCCGAATTCGAACTTTATGAAGTTCAGCCATCTCTAAATTTGATGCAATAATAATAAAAATAAGCAATAGAGGGGCATATTTATTAAGGGTATCATTATTTTGCAATACTGCATTTACCATGATCGTAAAATAGAGTTACTGCACAGTATTTTGTAACCACGTCTATAGTTTATGGCTGCTTAAAAAAATATGTATATACCATCACAGTTGTAAACTACAGATAACTAACTGTGTTTTAGAACTATCCAGTTTTACTGCAGTCCACGTAGTAAAAGGAACCCGAGGTATCTGTAAAAAACCTTCATGAGTAGGTTGAGAGAATTCCTGGATCAACAAGAAATTGATGCATTAATTCCAGGTAATACCCTCCCTTGAAACTATTCAATGAACACAGTATTTGATTGTTTTATTTGCACTGCACGCATCTCACTCCAGCACTTATACCCACCCCATAGTATCTGTGTGTTACCCACCCAACTAGATTGTAAGCTCTATGGGGCAGGGACCTCCTTTCCTCTTGTGACAAAGCTCTAGTACTTCTAATTATATAATTTATATATGTACTGAACATTTCTGTATTTATCCCTTTGTATCACTTTATTAGATTTTGTACAGCGCTGCGTCCCCAAGTGGTGCTTTATAAATAAACTATACATACATACAACACGCCAGTACCACTGAAGCACAAAAAACCCTGGGAAAAGAATTTACTGGACACAAAAAGCATAACATTGACATCTAATCATTTTAGAAACATGTAAAATCCACATATTACACATTTTATAACCAGTGAGTAAAGCTGGGTACACACAGTATCCTTCAAGATCAGACTACACACAGTCCCGAGCATTCTCCCTATGTAAAATTTAGGGAGAACTTTCGGGACTGCCAAATTTCCTTCTCCCGTAGCTGACTCTCTATACTTTAATACAGGGAGACGACCCCCGCCGGAGGAAATTTTCGGTCAGTCCCCATGGATCAGACGGAATTGCCCCTTTCCCGTTAAAGCGTGTACCCACGTTTAGAGGAGCAGAGATAACACCACAAAGTACTGAGGTACATCCTGTTGCATTGATATCATGTGTAAAAATCAGAGGAAACCAGATATTAACATGCCCCTATCTGGCCATGTAACAGAAATAAAAAAAGTATCTAATTTTATATTAGCTGATGCATACAATACAATGGTAAAACGTCAAATGGTTTATTGTCCCTTTAAGTTTCATGAATGCTGCATAATTACACTGGTATTTATAAAGCCATTATTTGCTTAATAGCCAGGCAGCATCACATGGATTTTATATGTCCAGCGTCATAAGGATGAGCTGGCAATTAGAGACAAGCAGTGTGGGTTAATTATCCTACAATTGTATGTGCAGAGAGCAGGATTTGAAAGATTAAGATAGCCATTCACGTCATTATATCAAGAGACAGAGGTGCAAAGACAGACCTCAAAACAGAATCCCCTTTAATCGCACTCACAGCATCTTTAAATAATGATTTAATTGCAATACAAACCCTAATTATGAACCATCAAGATAATAAATATTTCAACAATTCCCCAAAGACCTATGTCCATCTAATCCAACCTTTATACCCTCCTCTTTAATCTTACCTAATAGTTCATCCAGAGGAAGGCAAAAGAAACCCAGCTTAAAAGGGAAGGGGGAGAATTCCTTCCTGACTTCAAATGGCAATTGAAAAGTATCCCTGGATCAACCAGAACTACAGTATAGCAGTTACATAGTAACATAGTATTGGAGGTTGTATAAAAACATATGTCCATCTAGTCCAACCTTTATACCCTACCCATAATGTCTGTATAACAGTTACATAGTAACATAGTATTGGAGGTTGTATAAAGACATACGTCCATCTAGTCCAACCTTTATACCCTACATATCTGTTGTATTCAATTAGATCAACTGGACTTGAAATGTAGTTCTTGAAGACGTTTCGCTAGTCATCCGACTGGCTTTCTCAATTCAGAATGACTTGTACAAGAATCTGGTGCAATTATGAACCCTGGAAAATCCCAATTACATATCACAGCCAGGTGTTAAGGGTGTGATTAGATAGTGGCTAAGAGGTGTTATAGGAACGCCCAGAGTAAGGTGTTAAAACAGCATTGTACATGGCAGACAGTTGGTGTCGAACCCCCCCACCTCTATTTGCTTGTTTCTTTCTTTATTTTCACATAAATGGCCTCCTTAACACCTCTTAGCCACTATCTAATCACACCCTTAACACCTGGCTGTGATATGCTAATTGGGATTTTCCAGGGTACATAATTGCCACAGATTCTGTACAAGTCATTCTGAATTGAGAAAGCCAGTCGGATGACTAGCGAAACGTCTTCAAGAACTACATTTCAAGTCCAGTTGATCTAATTGAATACAACAGATATACCATGACCTGGATGAATGAGAACCTTCACAAGCATATTTATACCCTAACCCATAATGTCTGTCTAACAGATACATAGTAACATAGTATTGGAGGTTGTATAAAGACATATGTCCATCTAGTCCAACCTTTATACCCTACCCATAATGTCTGTATAACAGTTACATAGTAACATAGTTTGGAGTTGTATAAAGACATACGTCCATCTAGTCCAACCTTTATACCCTACCCTAATGTCTGTATAACAGTTACATAGTAACATAGTATTGGAGGTTGTATAAAGAAATACGTCCATCTAGTCCAACTTTTATACCCTTCCCATAATGTCTGTCTAACAGATACATAGTAACATAGTATTGGAGGTTGTATAAAGACATACATCCATCTAGTTCAACCTTTATAATGACTGTCTAACACTTGCATAGTAACATAGTATTGGAGGTTGTATAAAGACATACATCCATCTAGTTCAACCTTTATAATGACTGTCTAACACTTGCATAGTAACATAGTATTTGAGGTTGTATAAAGACATATGTCCATCTAGTCCAACCTTATAACCTACCCATAATGTCTGTATAACAGTTACATAGTAACATAGTATTGAGGTTGTATAAAGACATACGTCCATCTGTCCACCTTTATACCCTACCCATAATGTCTGTATAACAGTTACATAGTAACATAGTATTGGAGTTGTATAAAGACATACGTCCATCTAGTCCAACCTTTATAACCCTACCCATATGTCTGTATAACAGTTACTTAGTAACATAGATTTGGGGTTGTAAAGAATACGTCCATCTAGTCCAACTTTTATACCCTTCCCATAATGTCTGTCTAACAGATACATAGTAACATAGTATTGGAGGTTGTATAAAGACATACATCCATCTAGTTCAACCTTTATAATGACTGTCTAACACTTGCATAGTAACATAGTATTTGAGGTTGTATAAAGACATATGTCCATCTAGTCCAACCTTTATACCCTACCCATAATGTCTGTATAACAGTTACATAGTAACATAGTATTTGAGGTTGTATAAAGACATACGTCCATCTAGTCCAACCTTTATACCCTACCCATAATGTCTGTCTAACAGTTACATAGCAACATAGTATTGGAAGTTGTATAAAGACATACGTCCATCCAGTCCAACCATAAAACCCTACCCATAATGTCTAATAGTTATATAGTAACCCATATATCAATCTAGTCCAAACTTTATACACTACCCTTAATGTACCAGTAATTCTCAATATTATATAGTATCCCTGTACCAACCAGAACTACATTATATGTATTAATACCAGCAATTCACAATATTATATAGTATCCGTGTACCAACCAGAACTACAGTATATGTATTAATACCAGTAATTCACAATATTATATAGTATCTCTGTACCAACCAGAACTACATTATATATATTATTACCAGTAATTCTCAATATTATATAGTATCCCTTTACCAACCAGAACTACAGTATATGTATTAATACCAGTAATTCTCAGTATTATATAGTATCCCCATACCAACCAGAACTACAGTATATGTATTAATACCAGTAATTCATAATATTTATGAAACTTATCCAGCCCACTTTTAAAGCTAATGAATGAACTTGCCATTACCATATCTTATGGAAGACAGTTCCACAGTTTCACCGTTCTCACTGTAAAGAAATCGTTCCTAACCTGAAGATGAAACTTCACATATATTGCTTTAGATAGGGTGTAACTATCAAGGGAGCAGGGGGAGTAACCACAGGGAGACCCAGGAGCAAAGGGGGGGCCCCATCTTCTAATTTTTCGTATAATAGTTATAGGGTCCCCCCAGGAAATCACTGTAGATGAAGCACAGATAGGGGCTCTATCTTAGTTTTGCTGGGTGGCCCAGCGGTTTCTAGTTACGCCACTGGCTTGAAATACGGTGCATTATTTTAAGTCTAGCAATACTATTTAGCGTGAATCCCAGTGTAACTCTTACGCAGGTGAACTTGGGATCGTAACCTCCCCCAATACAGTTGGATTCGGATTTATTGTGATACATTATTATTATTATCATCATTAAATTACACCCTTACTATTTATAAGAACTAAGCCAATGAAAGAATTACAGAAATATTAATCTAGATTTCTTAACACAGTAATTTTTTAGGCTTTTTATGTTTGATTTTGTTGGTGAGCTTTTTTTATAATTCTCTGTAAGGTTGTGTCTGTTATCTTTGAAAGATGTGGCTACAGTCACAAGCATTCTCCCAATATAAAGTATTGCTTCCTAATACTTAAGAACAGGGAGCCAACCGCTGGGTGAGCAATATTTTCTGTTTGTTACGACTGTTTCCGGAAATGGTCGTTATGGACATGCTCACATTATAAAGGGCCAATCGTGTACTGAGAGGATCACCCCTTTATCAGTAATGTGTGTACCCATCTTTACTGAGCTTTGTTGGGTTTTTTTCTACAGGAATTTTCTGGCAGTGGTCACATGATCCATGACATAGCTGAGTGACTATTATAAGGATATTTTTACTGGACCGTTTTTCTAGAGATTCTAGAAATCTACACTGTTATAGTATGATTTCTAAATGGTCCAGTTTTTAAGAGGAAATATATACTGAAAGGAATGTAACATGGCAATGAGAAGGAGCTACAGGGATGGGTATATGGAACTGTGGGTCAGTAGTATTGGATAGTGGAATTAATAGGATATAGTCACAGGGATGAATAATATTGCATAGGATTAAGTGGATATGTAAATTCATTCATATATCCTGCAAAATTATAATGGGCCCAGATGGCTTCCTGATTCATCTACAGAAGTTGTTTGGGCCAGGAGCTGTATCTGTGGACACGTATGTTTGTAATACATGTGTGTTGGTAAGGACATATATGTTTGTTAATAAATGTATGTTGGTAATACATGTATGTTGGTAAGGACATATATGTGTGTAATACATGTATTTTGGTAAGTACTGTACATGGTGGAGTGTTCAGTGTTTGGCCCATATGGATGTGTTCTAGTACAGCCGTAAATATTCCTTTGCTAATGTAAACGCTGCTGACTGGGCATTGTTGGTGCTTTGCTAATGCCGGATTTTTCCTAATGTGCCGGTGACACACAAATGTGAAATACTGCAACTTGTGGTGATTACCAGCCTTAGATAGAGCAGAATGTAGAAGGGGAACTGCAGTGACATTCATGGGAGCTTGGGGAGAGACCGCTGGGTGTGGACAGTGATAGAGGGGCCCCAATTTATCATCCCCCATTCCAGATACAGTAACTGGAGCAGTGTCATACACACACGGTGGGGTTTATGGAGAAGTAGAAGATGTGCCAGTGTAAGTTCCCCACCAGGCACCTCACCAACCAGCCTGGCCAGGAGCCCCAAACATCAGCAAAACCACCTGGTAAGGGGGAGATTTACCCTGAGATACAATCTCTCTGGTTGGATCTCCCTGCTGCTAGTAAATAATGGATTTGCACCTGTAAGTAAATCCCAAAAGAGATTTAACTCCAGTGCGACTTTAACACCAGTTATTAGGTGGCAGCCGCCTTAAGTACGAAGTTAAAGTTGCACTGACCATTATCTGACCACCATCTAAAAGCAGCACCCAGTTTCTTGGATGATTTTGCTACGTGTTCTATTTATTGATTATCTAAGGTCATGTCCACCCTTAAAAAAAAACTGGTGACTTGTCAGCTGTCTTCCCACAACTGCTATTTTTACGTTTATTTCATGTATTTGTAACCAGATATTTAATAATATGTTATATTTGTTTCTGGTAAAGGTATCTGCCTCCTCCCTCTGCTCAATGAGCTTTTTATAAGCTTGAGCATGTGCAGAGGAGGCAGCAGATGAAACAGCAGTCAATCATTGGTTGTGATGTCAGTTGTTACAGCCTTGATTGGCTGCATGGAAGATGGTGCCATCATTATTCTTTAATTCTTTGGTAGTAATGAAGATAATAAAGTGCAAAATATATTGGCTGAGGTTAGGGGCAGGTAACTGGTATATATATATATATATATATATATATATATATATTGTAAGGTATCTGGAATTCTTTTATTCAGTGTGGTTACTGGTCTTTGAAGAACAATGCCATCTCTGTAGTGTCCACACTGACATGTCCCTCCTTAGCACACGCTCCTGCAGCTTTAAGACAGTGAGAACCCAGGAGTAATGTGATTCCAAGTCACCCAGTGCAGCCAGAGACTGGAAAGAAATCAGTGCTGAGGAGGAGCCAGGGGAGGGAGGTTGGGCTGAAGACTGCATTCACACAAAGCCACCAGATAGAGAGTAGCAGTGAGAGACTAGAGAGTGGGGAAGGGAGAGCCAGCTGGCCCTTGGGTACGCAGAACATGCCCAGGCTCTGTGGAACCATGTGTGGGAGAAAAAAGGAGAAGTCCTACCTAGAACCTGAAGTTCTGGAGAAAGAGGTGAAACCTGTCAAGAACCAGGGACTGAGAGCCTTCAAGAAAATGGGTAGGTTGGGATGTGGGGTAGAGAGTAGACGGGATTTGGGATATATCAAGTTTCAGTTGCTGTGGGTGGATGTTGGGGGATCCTGGGTGGAAAGGTATAAAAGTGCCGTATGGTATCGATATTTTCATCCCGTTACATACGTAAAAGCATTGAAGGACACCAGGCAGATTGACAAGCAAACAGTTTGCCAGCAGTGGGTGGTATAAACATACAGGATCTATTAATAATGATCTGTCCTAGTGATCTTCTAGCAGCCACATAATAAACAGAAGTACAGGGATGTCCGGTCATACACGCAGAGATCCCGATATCGTATGATCATTTTTGGTCCAATAAAAATGTTCCAGAATGTTGTAAAAGCAAATTGGACTGGTCTGATTGTCGGAAGACATTGAGATATCCCAATATTGTGATCATTATCTTTGCGTGTATGGCAATCTTTATTATTATAAACTGCAGGTAGGATAGAGCTCTGAATTGGGTTGGGCAACTATGGTTACATGATTTTAAACCCTAGGACCATAATCGGAATTCTTAAGTGAATTTGTGTATTGGGTTGCAGAGCAAGTTTTTGGGAGGGGGCAGTTGCAAAGTTTCTGATTGAGTGGATGATATATAGTTATAATCTTACCAGATTGCTTATCCCTGTATCTGGTTTAGAATGTTTCCTATCACTTTATTTAACCTCAAATACTATACTTTTATTTTCTCCCATTAGTGTGGTTTAACCAGTAACTGGCTATAATATAAAATGCTCTAGCAAAACTATCACAGATTATAGCCACTTACACCAAACTGTGTATCATTACAGGCTCAAATCATACTCCAAAATCATACTCTTACTGGTATCGAATATAACAGTATAAGAAATGTTTCGGAGCATGCTTGATAAATGAACAAGTTTGCACGGAAACATGTTGCATGCAATAGAGAAAATGTCTGCAGTATAAATCTGCCAAAGGCTCTCGCACTATCTTTCTTACACTGTTATATTATAAATTGTACGTAGACCCATTCCCTAAATTAGTGTAATATAAGAAAGATTCCTCTTCTATCTGAATTATTGCAGGTCAGTCGCAGAGTGATTAGTAGTAAGATCAATCAGGTTAAGAGGTGCAGCTATAAGCTCAGAGAATTAGCAGCATGTATAGAACCATCATTTTCAGTAATAACATTTGCATGTGACTTAACATGGGTACAGTGTACACATACCTTGAAATTATACACCAAATATATATTACTGGTACAGGATATTGTGCAAGGCTTTATGGGAATTATTTCCTGATGCTTGCTGATGTAAGGGATATCTTCTCTATAAGGATTGGATGGCTAATGCCTTATAGTGTGTTGTACAGGGTAGCACCGGGCTGGGCGAGATGGAGCACAGTTATAGTTTATCTGGTGCAGACACACCGGTTATTAAGGCAGCCACCTATGCCAGTTACCTAGCATAAAAAATTCAGTAGGCAGGTGGTGTGGGTTTAAACACTGTTGTAGCCTTAAGCTAAGTACAGCACACACAAAATAATTCCCAGGCAAAACAGGCTCCCACTGACTTTGTTTTGTGAACCATCCTGCTAGATGACTAGACAATGATGGGGGCCATGGAGGGTCTCTCTATTACTCCCTCTCAGTAGAACAAAACAGGCTGCTCAGCTAGTGCCAAGCAACCGGCTGTGGGGGGAATACTGATCCCTCCCTACATGTGTATGGAACTATAGACTACAAGTAATTGTTGCCCCATTCATAGTTTCTGTGACAATGTGTAAAGATTCGTACACACGTGCGATCGCGGGTCCTGACAATCGGCCCGTGTATGGGCCCTTTATGGCCGAAGCGGCCGTTCGGTCTGAGATCTCCAAATGACCGGCCATTTCGGCCAGTAAAGGGCTCATACATGGGCCAATTGTCGTCCGAAACGAACATCCGTACACATCGTGCGCACATCGGGTCGGGACCCGAGATCGCACGTGTGTACGAACCTTAAGACTACGGTACAAAATCTTTTCATAGATTTATTGGAGGTTGAATGTTAATGATGTGCTAATAAGGAGAAAGTGGGGTCCCTGCACTGACCATGATGTTAAAAAGTTCTTGTTAAAAGACCCGCCTGCCAATGCATCGCATTAGATTTGTTAAGGGATCAAGAGGTTGAGAGATCTGGGAGACAAGGGGCATCCTGGGGAAGACTTTACATTAATGGCCGGATGTAGCCAAAGTAAAGTACCGGTACGCATAGGGTAGCTTTTATAGATGTATATCAAATTTATTAAGGTTATCGTAAGAAAAATTACCTGGAAAATGCTAATGAGATGCAAAGGGACATGTCAATGGAAATATACACTGTAACTGTGTCTATTAATATTAAAGGGCATGTCCACCCCCAAAACTATAATCCCCTCCACTACTGGCCCCACTCTGTAGTGTAATAAAATCCTTACCTTACATCCCAGACCTAAATGGTTCTCCTGTAATGTCCCTCCAAAGTCCAAAAAACTGCCCACCAGGAGCCTAGCAGAGTCCATATAGGACTCTGCCTCCTGTCTTCCCTCCAGGAGAAGTTTGGCATGCGTACTGCAGGCCTCTCAGTAAAGATCGGGGCACTTTCTTGAAATTATTTTATAGTGGTTAAGGCTGGGGGAAGGTATACTATCACAAGTGAAGAAAGTCGTATTCATCTCCAAATTTATATTAACCGTATACAGAATATTTATATGGTATTTAGTTCGGGACCCCCAAGTCTGCAATACTTACCTTTTTCCAGTAAGTCTTTCCACCGCAGGACCCTGTAATCTCCTTTCTCATCCTTCCAAGTAGCAGCCGCCAGTGAAGGCCATGATGTCATGGGCAATGGCTCAAAGCTGCTTCCTGTGCCAGCTCCTCTTGTACTGTGTAAGCTTGTATCAAGCTCGTAAAGCTTGGAAGGAGGTAGGAACTTTTCTACAGTGGCGAACCGAGTCTGTATGTTCTCCCCTGTGCTTGCGTGGGTTTCCTCCGGGCACTCTGGTTTCCCCCAGAATCACAAAGACATACTGATAGATTGTATGTGTCAAATGCTTAGATTGTAAGCTCTTCGGGGCAGGGTCTGATGTGAATGTATACATGTAATTGTAAAGCACTACAGAAGATGTTGGCGCTATATAAATTCACATTTATAATAATAATTTCTATCTGCAAAGATGACATGAATCTGCCCACACACACACAATAAAAATGTAATTTACACCTTGCTAATACCATGCAAAACCAGTCAGATCATACAAGATTTTCCTGATATACAACCACCTTTGGAATGGTAGATCGGTTCAGACTGAACAATTTCTGTCAATAGGTACACCTGCCTGACCAATACCAATGAGAGGATGCAAGGTCAGATGATGTGTCATTGCATATTCCATCTGTATGGTGAATGATGGGGGCAAACACTGTCCCACTGTGTCCCCTTTTTTCATAACCCTAAAACCATACAGGGGAACTAAAACTCCCAAACTGCTCTAGTGGCGTAACTAGGAATCACTGGGCAAAACTATATGGGGCCCTTATCCATGCTTCATCCACAGTTTTTTTCTGGGAGGAGACTATATCTGTCATAGGAAAAATAAGAAGATGGGGCCCCCTTAGCTTCCAGGGCCCCCTGCAGTTGCTCCCCTGGTAGTTACACCTCTGGACTGCTGTAACAACTGTTGGTTGCTGGGGAATAGCATATATTATATACGCCTTCCCCTTTATGATGTACGTAGCGTAGCAGTATGCAGTATCCTATTGATTTGTACTTTAGCTCCTGTCTACCATTTGAATCTCCTTGTTTCTTGTTAGCTATAACTGATACAGTCACATGGAGATTTGAATCATTCCTAGAGTTACTGTAGGGTGATACATGTCACATAGACCAATGTAATTATAACCATTACAGAGATGAATTACGCAATAGGTGATGTGACGCATGAAGATGCCATTTGCACCATTATATAACGCACATAGGCAGTTATTACAGGTAGTAAATATTTACATGCAAAAAAGTTGCATATTTAAGAAAACAAGCGCACACCATGTTATCACCATACTGCTATAAGGGATCTTGCTATGTTTATGATTCAAAATGTAAAGGGCAACTAAGTTCATTGATTGGGCTGGTAGGAGTAAAGCTGGCCATACACTAGGCAGACATTCAATAGATGTACAATGTACACGCATACTGTGGAAGGAAATATCGGGGCCTGTCAGAGGAACATCAGAGGAGCGCAATTACGGGTTAGTTCTCTCTCTTCTCAGCCGGTCTCCTGGCTGTTTAATTGAAGAACGGGAGGTAGGACATAGCTCTCTTACCTCAAATTCTTCAATTACACTGAAAAAAGGTAACTCTACAATTTGAGTGGGGATACCCTTGTGTGTTATCAGTAGAAGCTCTCACAACTACAGCAGCTTTGTAGTTTCCCTTTTAATGTATTGGCAGAAGTTCTCTCTCTTTGCGCCGGTCTCCTAGCTGTTTAATTGAAGAACGGGAGGTAAGACATAGCTCCCTTACCTCCCAATTAGACTGAAAAAAGGTTTGAGTGGAGATACCCATGTGTGTTATCAGTAGAAGCTCTCACAACTACAGCAGCTTTGTAGTTTCCCTTTTAATCTATTGGCAGAAGTTCTCTCTCTTTGCGCCGGTCTCCTGGCTGTTTAATTGAAGAACGGGAGGTAAGACATAGCTCCTTTACCTCCCGTTATTCAGTTAAACTGAAAGTATAAAATGTCAGTGGAGATACCCTTTAAATCTTTGCTTAGAATTTTTTTTTTATATCGTAGTTCTCCTTTAAGTGTCTTGTTTGCAAACTTAAGGACAGGACAGTTTGTTTTTCAAACAATTGACTTACAAACCAAGTCTGTTTAAGAGAACTGCATTGGTAAGGTGCCTGTGTGTCTTAGGAAGCTAACGAATCCCTTTAGACATTGTGCCATTGTCATAAAATCTGTTACCGTACCTATGCATTATATAGTCCGTGTTTCCTATTTTAAGGGAATTCAGTCTTTCCTCCAGTCAATATCATCTGATTGGTTGTTGCAAATAAAAGTGCATCTCCACTGAAAAATGTACTTACTCTTTTTCACTTTAATTAAAGGGTATGTCCATCAAAAAAGTTGGTTTCTATCTGATTTACTGAAGAACAGGAGGTAAATGCACTATCTCTTACCTCCCGTATTTCAGTAAATCTTATAGGAGAGGAGGAGACACTTACCCGTGAACCCGCTCCAGCGCGGAAATCTCTGACGCATCTCCAGTCCTTTGCACTGTGCGCGCATGCGCACACAGTGCGAAGGAGCGAGGATGCGTCGGAAACTGTCAAGCGCGTCCGCGGGTAAGTGTCTCCTCCTCTCCTGTAAGATTTACAGGCCTTGGTTTCCCTTTGTGTGTATTTCTTAACAAAAGATACACAAGTGTGAATTCAGTAAAATCTTTATAATTTCACACACACCCCTTTCGTAGTGGTAAAGGTGAGCTATTTTGATTGGTGTTCATCAAGGCAAGTAAATAACTAAGCAGGATAAACAATGATGGTGCACTCTACCCAACTGTGGGTGCAGACACCTCTGTAGGTTCTTCCCTTAGGAACCAGTGGCTTTGCAGGAAAAAAAGTAGTTTTTTTCAAGTAAATAACTACCCAATTAGCTACTTTTATAAAGAATCGTTATCGGCAATAACCAATATCGCCCTTTAATTGCAGTCGGAAAAAAATACCATTAGTGTCGGTGTTATTTTTAAGCACGGTAAAAATCATCGATGTGGTCAAAAAGACCAATCAATGGCCTGATAAAAAGAAGCTGCCCTTGAAATACCATCCGGTATCAGACTTTTTGGCCCAGCGATAAATTTCCATGGACTGATACCGGGTGGAATTGAAATTCTGACCGTATCTTCTCCGATCGTGATAAAAGATTGCAATCCGTTCTTACCGATTATCATCCTTTATAAATACCGGGCTTTGTGCTAAAGAAGGAATGGGTTAAAGTGAAAGTATCTAATGTCTAAATAGGATTTATTTTTCAAGCAAATGATTAACGGAGAAAGAGAACTGCGTTGGTACGGTGTCTGTGTCTCTTAGGAAGCTAATGAATCCCTTTAGACATAGACATTGTGCAATTGTAATAAAATCAGTTACCGAACCTATTAATTATATAGTCTGTGTTTACTATTTCCAGGAAACTCAGTCTTTCCTTTGTTGTAGGGGAACACTGGCCTGGGGTTGGCACACACAGTATGTATCATTTTATTTATATAGCCCCACTGGGGTACGCAGCGCTGAGTATACAAAAGGAAAAAACAAGATCCTGCACACCTTTACCGAAAGTCAAACGGTAGATAAGTGCTGGGTGCAACCAGAACTGTAGCCAACAGCAAACTAGAAATACTGAATGATACTGGGCATACCAGTCTTGACCAACAAACTATTTATTATAGTATACAAACAGGGTGAAAAGTGCAAGTGCAAGGAAGTTTGTGATATTCACCTGCAGTGACCAGTCAATATCATCTGATTGGTTGTTGCAAATAAAAGTGCATCTCCACTGAAAAACTGTACTTACCGGTACTCTTTTTCACTTTAATTGGAGAACGAGAGATAGTCGCACTCCGACATGTATGAGCGGGACCTAGTCCTTAGTTTCGCTTTAAATTAAAATATTTTCCGTAGTGGTACAGGTGAATGGTGTTCATCCAGGTAAGTAAATAACTACCCACTTAGCTACTTTTATAAAGGAGCATTATCAGCAATAACCAATATTGCCCCTTAATCGCAGTCGGAAAAAAATACCTTTAATGTCTGTGTTATTTTTTTAGCAAAAAAAGACCAATCAATGGCCTGATAGAAATAAGGAGCAGCATTGGTCAAAAAGACCAATCAATTGCCCTTATAAAAATAAGAACGCATTGGTCAAAAGACCAATCAATGGCCTGATAAAAATAAGAAGCAGCATTGGTCAAAAAGACCAATCAATGGCCTGATAAAAATAAGAAGCAGCATTGGTCAAAAAGACCAATCAATGGCCTGATAAAAATAAGAAGCAGCATTGGTCAAAAAGACCAATCAATGGCCTGATAAAAATAAGAAGCAGCATTGGTCAAAGACCAATCAATGGCCTGATAAAAATAAGAAGCAGCATTGGTCAAAAAGACCAATCAATGGCCTGATAAAAATAAGAAGCAGCATTGAAATAACATCAGGTATCAGACTTTTTGGCCCAGCGATAAATTTTCATGGATCGATACCGGGGGGTATTGAAATTCTGACCGTATATTTTCGAAATGTGATAAAGGATTGCAATCAGTTATTACCGATTATCATCCTTTATAAATACCGGGCTTTATGCTAAAGTAGGGGGTGAAAGTGAAAGTATATAATTTCTAAATAGAACATTTTTGGGCCTACGGTTCTTACCTACAAATGTTCCCACCATTAATTTTGCGATCGCAATTCTCAGGTAAACGCAAGTGTTGGAAGAACGTAGGAAGGGGAATATATAGTGTAGTATTGGTGCCTTTAGGCCATAGTTGTCCTTTAAGTGTCCTGTTTGTAAACAGTCAGGATTTATTAATGGAGATAGAAAACTGCGTTTGTACAGTGTCTGTCTTTAGAGGGAATGAATCCCTCTAGACATTGTACACAGTCTGCTAATGAATTGTAATTAAATACGTTTACCATACCTTAGTAATTCTACAGTCTGTCTTTACTGTTTCCGGGAAATTCAGTCTTTCCTTGGTTGGAAACATCTCAGGATTGGCACACACACTCCATAAAATATTTTGCAAATAATTGATTGGGACGAATCCCTGTTAGTCGTGGCAGAAGTAGCTACAGGCATCAGTTTGTTGCAACCACCATCCATAGCGGACTTCACAATCGTTTGTGAATTTCCGACATACCTGATTGTCTGTTCATCCGGACAAAGGGGCAACTGAGATCTGTCATGGCTGTCCACAAATACACCATCCAACATTTCGTCCTGACCGACAGATAAACAGCAATATCAGTTATCCAATTGGATGATGTGTTCCCAGATTATCAGGGAGATTCCATAAAAGTTCTTATCATTAAAAATGGTGCTAATTTTGCCCCAACCAATCAGATGTTAGCTTTCAAATGTTAAATAAGTTCTTATTGGTTGGGGCAAAATTAGCACCATTTTAAACGAAATTTTTTTGAATCCTTCAGGTTGCTTATGTAGTACACATGGCCAGTAGAGATGTTGTACTAGTGGGCAGTATATCGCCTGGTCAATCCGCTGGCCTGATATTTTGTGGTCTTCACCTGTCATTTAGAACACAACAGGTTGTTCCCATGCAAAATGTAATGTAAAAAGTATTCCTTGGCCTACTAAACCTATTAAATGGGTTACATGAGTCATGATTTTCTCACTGCGTTTACACTAGCCAATCAAAAACCGGTATAATCTGGCAGTCATGCCCTACCTATAATTGATTTTTAATTAGTCAGCGGTTGCTTAATTTAAAACTGTAGGGGGAAAATAGCAAAGCCACCACCGCCTTATTTTTTCCTTTAAGACGTTTATTTGAATACAGCACACTTCCTATCTCGAACAAACAAGAGGCGTGTGTGTGTAGGGTGGGTGCAGCGTTGTGTTATTCTTACAGTAAAGGTTAAGGAGTGTAAACTTTTTCCACATCTCACTAAACAGACTAATTATTTTAATATGGCCAGGTTTAGCTGATTGAATGGTGTAAAAAGCTGGGCACACACATAAAGAGACGATTCCGTCAGATCGGAATTGCCACTTTATCAGCAAATTGTGTACCATGTAAACTATCATTTCCAACTCCGACAAACGCTTACCATTAGGGAGACTGGAGTTGACTGAGGTGGTAGGGAATGTGTCCGTCCCGAAGTTCTTCCTTTACATAGGGAGAACGCTTGGGGCTATGTGTAGCCTGATTTTTAAGATCCAGGCAGGATCTTACGTATTTTCTCTGTCATCTTTTACTGATTGTTACTGTGTGCGCCCATCTTTAGTTGTTTCAGCTGGTTCTAAAGCTAGCTACTTCCAACCCTCCGACTAAATGGCGAATAGCTGTTTTGGCAGACAATCCATTCCTGTATGGTATTCGGTAGGGGGACTCCTGACGGAATGTCCGTACACCAACTGTCAAACAAAATGGAAGTTCATCATGCCGTCGGAGGTTGGGCGTTGTATGCGTACATCTGTACCTAGCTTTAGAACCAGATGAAACAACTTATATACACCATTCGATCAGCTAAACCTGGGCATAATCATAT
This sequence comes from Hymenochirus boettgeri, assembly GCA_019447015.1. Classification (NCBI taxonomy): domain Eukaryota; kingdom Metazoa; phylum Chordata; class Amphibia; order Anura; family Pipidae; genus Hymenochirus; species Hymenochirus boettgeri. Next base: position 78,170,810 of record CM033476.1, on the reverse strand, counting down.
AAATATAATTAGTCTGTGTTTTAACCAGCAGGGTATGGACTTTATATCAACGGTACCCCCTTCTAATCGGGTAAAATGTGATTTCCATTAACAAATGATCCTATTCTATCTACAATGCAGCCCATTATCCAGCGCCTTCCGCCACTCCTTTCCACGTAACAGAGAGACTTGTGGATCAGGATCAGTAACACGGTAAAGATACAGAGGAAATGGAGAGAAAAGGGTCAAAAAGTTAACGAAACTGGTGGCTGTTTTTATTTCTATATCAATATGATTTACAGGTTCTGTAACTTGCCCTTGTTCCAGCAGTTGGAATAACAGAACTTTACTTTTGTTTATACATAACTTTTTACTTGGCTGAATGTTCAGCTGTAATATATTATATAATAATATTAATACCGGTATTTAATAATAATAATAACAATAAAAATAATTAATCAGAATATTTAAATAACAGAATATAATTATTATTATTAATAATATATAATTATAATAATATTAATATACTGTAAGCTCTCCTGTATCATTGCTGTTCCCTGTGCTGATCTATGTTTTCTGTTCCTTTTACACAATGTTATTCCATCCTATCCTGGCCTTTTCCCTTTTGTTTTTATAACCCTACCCCTCCCATTACAGATTCCTAATGGTCATCCCCCCCTTTATATCTCTATGTGGTTTCCCAGGTGTCTTCAGCCTGTGTCTATGTTGCTGTTCTGTAAACTGTTTGTAGGGGATGAGATGGTTTATGGCCTTGCAGGCAGAAGTAAAATACTAACAAGAGTCACCACCCGGAATACAGGGCCAGCATATGTGTTTGTTTATTTAGGGGACTTTCTCTTTAAGCCCTGAACATAACATTGATAGATTCCAGCCAACATTTCCTCAATAACATAAACCATTTTCTAAAGCTACGTTTACATTCATTTATCAGCATGATTGTGTTTATTCTAATGAGGAGCTGTCTATATCATCGCATCTGAAATTGTGTTGATTTATAGACGGCAGTGGAACACTTCCATATTCCAATTTATTATAAATAATGCTTGCTTAACTTCACTAAGCAATAACTGCATTTCTCTGATAGACTGTGTGAACCCTCCTGCAATATCATGCTGGGATCAGTGAATAAAGCCACACTAATGTACAGAACTATTAAGGTAAAAGGTCTCAAGCGGACACTAGAACATGTGGGACCGGTCCTTGAAATAATATGGTCCCTCTGAAACCAGGACAGTTTGGAGGTATGTGTTTATATGAAGGGGCAAATTTATAAAGCAGAGGAATTATTGAATCGGGTGTTAAAGGACAACTAAAGCCTCAGAACAACATTGAATACATAGTAGGTAGATATGCTTAATAATAATAAAAGCAGTAATCAGTGTCTCACCTCATATTGATACGGTTGTTGGGAAATTGACCTTTCTAACATGGGGTTTGTATTTTATTACCCAACATCCTAGTATTGCACAGTGTGCAATACTAGGATGTTCAATGCACATGTGTAGCTGTGTTTAAATTTACTAAGAAATGCTAGTGATACTTCATTTTAATCTGCAATACTTTGTTTTAACCAGGAAAATTGGTTTCAATCTGAATTTCTCTGTTAAAATAAATGTAAACAAACTTTACCTTCAGGCAGTGCATTGTACAGATTTAGTGGAATTCACTTCCTGAAGGCTCGCTCTGACAGACACAATGAAAATTGGCAGATTGCTCGCAGGAACAGTAAATGTGACAGATGCTGATAACACATTGTGTACTACCAGTAGTAGCTTCTTGCTGCTTTTGTTACCGTATGGGACAGACTATACCTATATCGATAGGGAATTATTTCAAGAGCCAACACGTTTTTCTATATAAATAACTGTAACTTTATAGGGGAGTATTTTATTTTTAACTTGGCATGAATATCTATAACATTATTATTAGTTAATAAAGTTTCTTTATCTTCAAGTTTTGCATCATGACATTAATTTGTACAACCTCCGATTTCGAATTCTGGCCAGTGGTAATCATACGGTAATTTCCTGACATAGATCTTTCAGAACAACTGATTTTGCTTGAAAATTGGTCATGTTCCAGATTAATCACCTGGTTGATCTAATCAAATTGTCCGCTCAAGTAATCGATTCGGCTAAAATATCACATTATGTATACCAGGTCGTACACTGGTACATTTACTGGAATGTGTGTAGTATAGAGCAACCAAAAACTCAGACAACCCCACAGGTATTGCTATAAACAAACGTGCATTTATTGTGCACACCACGACATGTTTCAGACAGTCTAGGTCCTTTCTCAAGTTGTCACACTTGAGAAAGGACCTAGACTGTCCGAAACATGTCGTGGTGTGCACAATAAATGCACTTTTGTTTATAGCAATACCTGTGGGGTTGTCTGAGTTTTTGGTTGCTCTATACTACACACTTTTATTTTGAATTTATGTCCAGGAACAGACATCGGGGCAATCAAAGTCTATAGGAGATGTGGTGAGCTAAATTGCATTTACATTTACTGGAACCTTTGTTAGGGGATCATGTTCTGGACTTTGTCTCCAGAACTGATCTTAATAGTAGTAGTCAGAATGGATTCATGAGAAAAAGATTGTGTCAGACTAACTTGCTTGGTTTTTATGAAGAAGTTAATAAGAATTTAGATTCAGGCACAACAGTAGATGTGGTATACTTGGATTTTGCTAAAGTTTTTGATACTTTAAAGCTTTTGGTGTTTAACAATCCTTGTGCCATCTACACCATAAATAACTCTGTTTTAAAAGAATCTCTGCTGGAAAAAGATTTGGTAAAAAGATTTAGTACAGTAGATAACAGAATAAGCTTCAGGAAACAGTGGCAGACAGTAATGGCTTGAGCTTTCAAAATATACTCTATAGTCTATAAAAAGGGGAATAGATTCAAGGCAGGTAAATATTATTCTCCCTCTTTACAAAGCATTGGTAAGGCCTCATTTGGAATATGCGGTGCAGAATAGAGTTCTTATAAACAAAAGGGACATCTTGGAAATGGCAAAGGGCTTCAGAGAAGGGCAACTAAAGTAAAATGGGCTTCATTTTGCAGGCAGATTAGACAAGTTAGCGCTGTTTACAGCAACATTTGCAAGGGGATATGATCACTTTTATATGTAAATGGGCCATAGAATAATCTCTCTGGTGCATTATTCACTTATCGGTCATATCAGAGGACACGAGGACATCCTTTAAGATGAGAAGAAAAGAAGTTTCATCTTCAGGTTAGGAAAGGTTTCTTTACAGTGAGCATGGTGGAACTAATGCTGTCTTCCAGCCGATGTGGTAATGGCAAGTTCAATAGCTTTAAAAGTGGGCTAGATAAGTTTCTAAAACTAAATTATATTGAGAATTACTGGTATTAATACATATATTGTAGTTCTTGTTGGTACGGGGATACTATATAATATTGAGAATTACTGGTATTAATACATATACTGTAGTTCTGGTTGGTACGGGGATACTATATAATATTGAGAATTACTGGTATTAATACATATACCGTAGTTCTGGTTGGTATGGGATACTATATAATATTGAGAATTACTGGTATTAATACATATATTGTAGTTCTGGTTGGTACAGGGATACTATATAATATTGAAAATTACTGGTATTAATACATATACTGTAGTTCTGGTTGGTACAGGGATACTATATAATATTGAGAATTACTGGTATTAATACATATACTGTAGTTCTGGTTGGTACAGGGATATTATATAATATTGAGAATTACTGGTATTAATATATATACTGTAGTTCTGGTTAATCCAGGGATACTTTCCAATGGCCATTTGGAGTCAGAAAGGAATGTTTTCTACCTTTCAGCTGGGTTTATTTTTTTGCCTTCCTCTGGATCAACTGTTAAGAAAGGTTAATAAGAAGGTTGGACTAGATGGACGAATGTCTTTATACAACCTCCAATAATATTTTACTGTTGGACAGACATTACTGTTGGACAGATATTATGGGTATGGTATAAAGGTTGGACTAGATGGTCAAATGCCTTTATTCAAACTCCATTACATTGTTAGTACGTTACTTTTAGCATTTCAAACTATGCACCCAATGCAACTTCCTGTTCCTGGCCTTAAAGTTGAATTATATCCCCCTACATTTCCCTCTTCCTATTAGCAGTACCCATGGTGAGGACCTAAACCACTAAATCCTCACCCTTGGGTAAAGACTTCTCACTGCTCCAATCTGCCCTGCCCCTTCCGATTTGTTGGGGACTAGACCAATAGGAAGATGTGCTCTGCAAGAAGCGCATCTTCCGATTGGTCACCTTGCACACTGAAGAAAAAAACAAAAGTTGGCCGGAGCATCGAGGGAAACTTAATAACAAGACTTTAATCTGAACTTTAATTTAGATTTCCATCTGCTGATAAATGGAGTATTGTTATCTCAGCTGAGCGAAAATACAAATATTTAAACACCTGGTAATATTTTGCTTTTTAAGCATCATATGCCTTATGTTCTTATAGTTAAGAAAACAAAGAAAATTCACAGCATGACTTTGTAATCAAAACAATATCCCATTGTGTAGCAAACTCACACAAAAGGATCAAATGAAATAATATGGGCTATTTAAATACCTAAACCAGCTGTAAATAAACTCCCCCACCCTACTGAACCCTACTGTCTTAGCAAGGAATAGCTAGGTCCATTGTGCTGAGATATTGCATTGAATAACATTGCTAACTCGGAAAACATCATAAAACAATCCCATGGACAAAACGCCCCATTATTTGTCCCACCTAAAAACTAGCTCAAGGCAAGAGAGGTAATTGTAGGTCTGGCTTTGGCACAGGATCTAAAGCTGTGTAAAATGTAAATGATAAAGATCAGTAAACAACCAGTCCAACAATTATTTATCTTATGGTTCCACTAAAGACAGACTGTTTGACAGTAGCCGAGCAGTTTGTTCTTTTTTGAGTGGGGAGCAACCAGGAGACATCAGGAAAACAAAGTCCACCACTCTCTGACAGTCCCGAGCGTTCTCCTTATGAAGTTTATAGGGAGAACGCCCGGGACTGTGTGTATGCAGATCTTTGAAAGATGGCAGACAGGATCTTGCAGATCCTGTCTGTCATCTTTCAGAAATCTGGACTGTGTGTACCTAGCTTTAGGCTGGGTACACACCAACCAATATTTTTGGCCGACCGCCCGAATCACGGCATTTTCAGTCGATCGGCCGAAAATATCGGCTGGTGTGGGACGATCGTTCTTTCTTTTGTCCGGATTGGACGAATGAACGATCGGACATGTTGGGAAATTCTGATCTTATTGGGGCAATAATTGTCCCGTGTATGGGCACTTTATTGGCCGAAATGGTCGTTCGTTCGGGGTTCATTGCCCGATCTGCCGGGCGGATCCCAGAGTGAGCGGCTGTTTCGGCCGATAAAGTACGGAAACTTTATACATCTCCTGTTTTGGCATTCTGCAAAAAATCTGAAATCTACAAAGTCTGAGGTCCAGGTCTGTAAAATCTGCTTCAAAACCAGGTTCAGGTTTAGATCCTAAAATGTATATAAGCATACTTCGCATTTTTGGGGGGACCGGGACCATGAGGGGTGTGTGGCCTATTCATAACCTTCCCAAACGCATTCTAAGACCTCACAAGCCATGTCATAGACCTTGGTGGCCATGCAGATGGTTGTGGGATATGTATAAGAGTGTTCGGTTATTCGGTAATTGCGTTGGTTATTCGGTAAATGCACAATTACTAAATATAATGCCTATTTTGATAAAAACAAATGAAATAATACCAGTCCATCTACATCCCAGCTTTCTCCATATTGCATTATTCACAAGAATCTATTGGTACCCCATCTCCCTGTTCATCCCAGCTTTCCTTATATCCCAATATCTAAAAAAGTGGCTTCATAGTTATCAACCAGATTAAATACATTAGAGTATTCAGTTCAGCGAATGTCCTGTTGAATGGAGCTCCTGTCTGTTTTGGGTTAAACACACCGAGCATGCCTGTAACCACTGGGTGAAGGATGGTGAGAAAGTACCAGATGGGGAAACTGTTACAAAATTTAAAATCCACATTGTTTCAATTCTACATAATTTACATAATTCAGATGATCATAGTAATTGGGTTTCAGCAAGAAGAACATTGCCTAATAACAATTAAATGTCTGATCTTTAGGATTTCTAAGATGCAAAATATAACCCATTTAAACTCTCATCAACAACTAACTCTATGTTCTCTAGCTTTATCAGATGATGAAGATGTGAACACCATGCTAAATGGCTCCAATCTCTGGAAAATAAGATCGGGGTGGCATGCATCCCGATTATACCGCTTGGAATCTGATGGAATGACGATTTGGTACCAGAGTCAAGCTAAAAGGGCACGTTCCAAACAGATCTGTGAGTACACGCAAGCAGTCATTGGTCAAGTTTGAGATTAACGCAGACCGTTTACTAGTCAACATATCTCCCAACATTCCAACACCTTATATGATTTTGCGAACAGTCTGTGCCAGAGAACATTGGCTGGGGGGGTGACCACATGTTTGGGTCGATTTGCTATTTTTCAAGCTTTGCAAGGAGGGGGGACAGGCTGTTTTTAACCTGTGAGCTCATCCAAAATATCTGTGGGCACATGTCAATGGGCTTTGCCAAAATATAGGCGGGACAAATGCTGTGGTCCATTTCGGGCAAAATTAATTGCTGTGTCCGTTCGAAATCCTTTAAGTAATAGAAGATAATAAATGGAATCAAGAAACAGACAAAGGGTTGGTAGGCAATTAATATTATTTGTATTCTTTGTCTTTGCCGTGTATTGTTCCGTCAGTTTCTCTTACATTGACCTTCTCTCTTCAGTCTCCATCCTGCACATTGAATCCGTACGAGAAGGCCATCAGTCTGAGGGACTCCAGAAACATGGCCGCCGTTTCCCCGTATCGTGTTGCTTCAGTATTATCTTCAGAGGGAAGAGGAAGAATCTGGATCTTGCAGCTGCTTCTGAGAAGGAGGCGCAGAACTGGGTGAACGGGTTAAGGAAACTCATAGAAAGAGTTGAAGCAATGAGCCAGCGGGAGAAATTAGTTCAGTATCCTATTAAAATGAGATGTGAATGATTATTATTGGTCTATTAGAATCAATAAGTTATAGTCTTACTGAAAATAATGTAATAAAACAGAAAGGTGTGGGATATGATTAGGTTAACATTAGGAGATTAAATGAATATCACTTGTTATACGAATACCCATTAGTATTGTTCCTGGGAAAGTTATACAATTAATACATCTTTGTAGACATCACTGACAGAAAAACGGTGTAACTGTATTTTCTTTCACAGATGGTAGAAGTTCCTACTAGACAGGATGCATTGTTGGATCTGGTAATATCTAATAACCCTGATCTTATTTTGTAGATAAAGGTAATGGGAAGCTTAGGGAATAGTGATCATGATATAGTGTCATTTAATATAGGTTGCAAAAAATAAAAGTGCATTGGGTTAACAAAAAAAAGAAATAAAATAAATCTAATTTTATGTTGTTTAAGTAATCACTTCGGCTCATAGACTGATATTAATAGATTCATATATAGAAAGGCCCCAGGCAATATATGTATATACTGTTTCTTCCTGATGAAGACACTCATTGAAGTATCCAAACATTAGATAGAGAGAGAATAATTTTGAGTCACCAGGTGCTTTTTAATATATATAGTTAGTAGGTGGAAGATGGAGGCACCTGAAATAATTGGTTGGATGTGTGCAGATGAGAAACATTGAGGATTTGTATTATTAGATAACTTTCTTGTTGGTCCAGTGGTTCTTTCAGTTGGCATTTGGAGTTGGCCATACATACGTGACCATGGTATTTTAAAGAGACAGTACCAAATGTTATGTCATTAAGATGGAAGTACAAACATTTTTGGAGACCAGGGGAAGAATTAGACTTTTACTTCTGAACATGTTTCATGTCGTTCCTATTCCTTGACTTCTCTGCATCTGGATATGGGATTATCTCCACCAGGCGGACAGGGACGGAGATGAGAAGATGAGTTTTGAAGAAGTAAAGAACATGCTGAGAATGATAAATATCGACATGAATGATATCTACGCCTACTCTTTGTTCAAGGTAAGGTCTTTCTATGCAGAAGCAATGATGGTAGAGTGCAGATAAAATATAGAAACTCCTAAAACAAAGTCTAGAGTATTAGAATGGATTCTATGGGGGTGATGTATTACTGAATCTTACCTTCCCTTACTGCATTGCGGTTGGTAAACGTGTTGCTTTGGCTTATATGGAATAGGCTACACTGCACCATTTCCAAAACGTAATCAGTGTTAAACGCATGCTAACTCGATAATAAATTGGGAAGCGTGACTTTTAACACGGATTTGGCCAGTTTGTGGCCATTACTGCATTTCCCTGTAAAACTTCTAACAGTGGGCATACCCCTATATGGATCATAAGATACTGGGATATCCCATTATTACTGATTTGTTTTTTTCTTATTGGGCAACTTTTGGACGTCAACTACTGAAGATCAAACAATCACACAAATGTAACATCATGTCCAATTGAATTTTCAACCAATTTGGTCAGAAAAATATCACACAGGATGTACTGGGCCTTTGTAACTTACTGCGTACTTACATTATACTCATGCAGTCACTGACCGTTTTCTAGCACCTCCCCCTTCTTCATTAAAATATGTTCTCCAATGTCAGAGATGTGAGTATTGTCAGTGACAAAGACTGTGGGAGGAGTCAGACAGAAGTTAGTTAATTCTCCTTTTATGTGGCTGATTTTAGAGGTGAAAAAACAGCTTATTATTCGTAATGAAATATAGAATCCATCCAGCCAAACTTGTATTTTACCTTTACTCCCAAATATGCTATGAATTGTAAAATAATAAGTGCATGTTCACTTTAATAGTGTATAGATATTATACCATAATTAGAATCTTTTTTCCCACAGAGAAGCCATATGTTTGAATAGAATATCTGGCAGTGCAATGAGGCGACCAATACCAGCGTCAATTCTCTAGCAGCCAACCAGTTTGTGTTTATATACAAACAAAAGGCCAAGTTGTGGAATACCATTTTCTCAACTAGAAACCAGATAGTATTTTCACATGTGCAGTTACAATAAAGATAGAAATCACCGAGTATATTTATAAAGCAGCAGTATCGTAACTAAGGGCCATATTTAAAATGAATGATCGGAATCAATGATCGTAATAATGGACGTTAAGGTGCGCTATAGCTAAAAAGCAATACCGTGCCTTTATAAATATGGCCCTTAGTGACCAATCTCCATTTTGGTGAGCTGATCTCTAAAATAAATCTTATGTCATTCATAACAGCCCTTTAACTGTTTCCTGGCATTTAGCCACTCTCTCTTTGCATCACATTTGGCAGGAATGGGCAAAGCTAAATTTAGTCTGCTGCACGCCCCTCTAAATTTATTTACCCTGCCTGGCAGAGCTGGAGACTGACTCGTATTCTTAAAATGTGTATAAATAAAATAAATAATAATTCCATTGAGGGAATCAAACTACTGCCAATGTTTCACCAATTGCCAATAATAAGCCAATCTCATCTGAATTAAAGCAAAATAGGAGGTAAGAATATTAGCTCTGACCTACTGCATTATAGATTCATTAGAAATTGAAATAAGTAAAGTCTCTACTTCCTTCCTTCTCCCAGTGGAACAGACATGCTCAGTTTACTTTATCCAAGAAAAAATTAAGAAGCTGTCTTATCACATTTCTTGGGGAAATGTGTTTTTGACCATAGTTTTCTTCTAAGTTACCTCTAATGCTGCATTTTTGTGTTTGTCTCTGCTCTGTATATTCTATTTAATTAATTGTAGATGAGTGATGCACATCTCTGGCATTATATCGATACACTGTGCTCACAACTGTCTCCTTTCATATTCCCAGACGTGTGACCGCTCTAACACAGGCACTTTAGAGGACCACGAGATAGAGGAGTTTTGCACTAAGCTGATGCACAGGCCTGAGCTGGAGTTGATATTTCACCTTTACTCAGGAGAGGATCGGGTATTGTCTGCTGAAGAGTTACAGGAATTCTTGCACCACCAGGGAGAGCAGGCAACATTGGAGAGGGCAAAAGAGATTATCCTTAAGTATGAGCTCAATGAGAAAGGTAAGATAAGGTCCCACATGCTCTGACATAGCAGGAAGAACAAGGAAGAGGTATCCAATCAATGTTTGGCTTTTTAACTGGGTTACTGCACTACTGTTACCATGCAGTTGTGAGATACTGATACCCATAGCGATGAAATAGAAGGACATTGACATCTTTTTACAGCCTTATAGTGCTGGTCTTTTGTGGGGTTTAGTCCTATACAGAGGAGAGGTTGACGTCGTATATCTTTGTTTTATCCTTGTTTGATCACCTGTGTATGATTGGTGTATAGAATTTTTGTGGCCAAACCAGGTAAGGGGTGAGGTATCCGATCAACATGTTGGACCTGAATTCCTGGATTTACAAGTTTTATTTTTGCAACAAACACGCCCAGGCCTATTGCACGTGTGCACAAGTCTGATTTCTAACACATCCTCACATCAAAATACTGCCAGGGACCTGATATTGCTACATATCCGTATAATGTTCTCAACAGATACGGTCATGTGTGGTTTTCTGTAGCGCTAGGGTTTAATGTTGGTAAAATGACAACCTATAGTCTAAAGCTTAAATCGGGGATCTGATCATAAAGTTTAATCTTGTATCTTTTAAAAAATGAAACATCCCATACAAGTGTGAATTCTTGGCAGATTCCTTTGGAATCCGGCCGGCCTGTATATTCTTTATATGTAGCAATCGTTGACAGCATCCGCACACAGTGCAATGTTATTGTCTCCCTTTACTGTAGTTATGGGAGCGATCCTGTAACGATCCAATGGAAATGTCCCATCTGACTTTATAGGACCCCACTACGATGGTTGGATCTGTCAGATCCAATGTGATTTGCTGAATATCGTCTGTGTCCCAGGCTAGCCTCCCTGGCTGTTCCATTGGGGGACTCTGGATAGATTATTAGCACAAGTAGGTGCTGAGATACTGTATCATATGTATGAAAATACAGAGAAGGTTTAAATGGTTGGCACAGAGCTCAGGATGCATGACCTCATATTTGTTACATTTTACGAAAATCCTGAATTGCTGCCTTGAACTTGCCAAAAGGTTTTTAAAGTGTTTACCCTCCAAAGTGTCACTCAAAATTGGGGGGAGGACATTAACAATGACCAGGAAGCAGGGAATTGCTGTGTGCTTCATGATATTGGTACCCCAGCTCTGTGGGAAACTTCAGAGAGTGAGTTAATTGCCTTTGATCTCTCATCTATGTTTTTTCTCTCCCCACACACTTCGCTAGCCAGGCAGCATGATCTGATGATGCAGGAAGGATTCATGATGTATCTACTTTCCGCTGAAGGAGACATCTTTAATCAGGACCATAGAAAGGTTTACCAGGACATGACACAGCCCCTGGCCCATTATTACATATCAAGCTCTCACAATACATACCTGACCCAGCACCAGCTGGTGGGAGACAGCAGCACAGAATCATACATCCGGTAAGAATGCTCTTAACCACAAAAAGCTGTTACTTTTATAGCGTGGCGATACATAAAGCAATACAGATCTTACGATCCCAATACTGTGAAATGAATTTCAGTCCAATAAGGGAACAAATCAGACCCATCATTGTTTGATTCACACATGATCTGATCTTTGTACGAAATTGGATCTAGAAATAGGTATGCATGTATGGCCACCTTAAAGAGAAAAATACATTTGCATCTTAATCTGTAAATAAATGCATGTAAGCATTTATAGGTACACACGAAACAATAATTCGGCCCGAATTTGACATTTCAGTGTTTTGGTTGGTCGGGCCGAATTATTGTATGGTGGCTCCAAAAACCATGACCGATCGTGTGGTCCATAGAGAATCTATGGACGTGGCTGCTTTTGCCGCAACCGACAGTCCTTCCTCCTGGCCAACCGGTCGAAAGTCTCGAACGGTCGGTCAGGAGGAAAAATCTAAACATGTACCTAGCTTAAGCTTAGGCAAAGTATCCCCATCCTAGTCTTAACGGATTACTTCTTCCATCTGACAACTGTACACAGCAGAAGAGTTTATGATAATAAGGCACTTGAAAGCATTAATCCTATATTTATTCTAACATGAAAGAGCATTTTAATATTTAAAGAAATTATTATTAGATTTGCTTGCTCTAAAAATAAACTATTTACTGCAAAGTATGTTAACCAGGAAGGTAGGAATGTGAATGTGGATTCTAAGTACCCAAACAGGGTTCACTCTAGCAGACCAATGTGGCAATTGCCAATGCTAGGTAGGAGTAATGCTCATTGCCCTCTACCCCAAGGGTCAACAAAGTTCAAAGTTCGTATTGTTCGTTTTCAGTAACCCTCGAATGTATGGATCGTTTTTGCTAACCCTAGAATGTATCATTCGCTAACCCTCAAAAGTATCGTTCAGTTTCGGTAATCCTCGAAAGTATCGTTCGATTTCGGTAATCCTCGAAAGTATCGTTCGATTTCTGTAATCCTTGAATTTATGGTTCTATTTCTGCTAACCCTTGAAAGTATCGTTCGGTAACCCTTGAATTGGCTGTATCCCTCTAATGTAGCTTGTGCAAAACCCGACAATTGCCCGCTCATGTTTAAGAAGTGTTATAACAAGTTTTGGTGATAGTGACATGTTCCCCAGACCATTTCCCAGGTGCCACAGCCATTTACAGTAAGTTACCATTGTTAGTTTAGCTGTAAATCATCCAGACTTTTCGAACAATCACTCCCCATTGACTTTAATGGGTCTGAATTCGAACTTTTTACTGAAGTTCAGAACTCTGAAAACGGACCGAACTTTATGAAGTTCGGCCATCTCTAATACCAATCTGTGTATTGTATCTTGGTATCAGTACAGTCCAATCAATGTAAACTGATCTGCACAAATCACAGTTAAAGGGCAAGTCCATCCCTCTTACAAAAATTGAGCATACAACAAAACGAAGAATATTACGAATATTACTCGGGTCAGGACTCAGCCATGTATCTGAATTTTAAGGATAAAGGACATACCTTTGAAGATTGTAATGTTAACATATTGGCAAAGGAATGTGACTGGTTTAAGAGAGGTGTCAAGGAGGCTATTTATGTAAAAAATAAATAAACCAAGACTAAATAGTTTAGGGGGGGGTTTCGACACTAGAGATGGACGAACTTTTGAAAGTTCGGTCCGTTTTCGAACTTTTGAACTATATGGACAGTTCGAAAGTTCGAAAACGGACCCATTAAAGTCAATTGGAGTCAAATAGTTCAAATGAAATACAATTAAAATATCAATGATAACTTAATGTAAATGGCTCTGGGACCTGGGAAATGGTCTGGGGAACATGTTCCAATATCCAGGGCTTTCGAAAACTAGATTTTACTCTCACGTGCGCTACTTTCGAGCTCTCACGTTCGAACATTTGATAATTATCCAATGAACGACTCGCAGATTCGAGAATTCAATATTTACTCGCGTATTGGTATAATAGACATTTTACTCACGGATTCGATAATTCAATATTTACTCGCGTATTGGTATAATAGACATTTTACTTGCGGATTCGATATTTACTCGCGTATAGGTATAAAAAATATTTTACTTGCGGATTCGATACTCGCGTATAGGTATAATAGACATTTTACTTGCTGATTCGATATTTACTCGCGTATAGGTATAATAGACATTTTACTTGCTGATTCGATATTTACTCGCTTATAGGTATAATAGACATTTTACTTGTGGATTCGATACTCGCATATAGAGATAATAGACATTTTACTCGCGGATTCGATACTCGCTTATAGGTATAATAGACATTTTACTCGCGGATTCGATACTCGCTTATAGGTATAATAGACATTTTACTCGCGGATTCGATACTCGCGTATAGGTATAATAGACATTTTACTCGCGGATTCGATACTCGCATATAGGTATAATAGACATTTTACTCGCGGATTCGATACTCGCGTATAGGTATAATAGACATTTTACTCACGGATTCGATACTCGCGTATAGGTATAATAGACATTTTACTCGCGGATTTGATACTCGCGTATAGGTATAATAGACATTTTACTCGCGGATTCGATACTCGCGTATTGGTATAATAGACATTTTACTCGCGGATTCGATACTCGCGTATTGGTATAATAGACATTTTACTCACGGATTCGATACTCGCGTATTGGTATAATAGACATTTTACTCATGGATTCGATACTCGCGTATTGGTATAATAGACATTTTACTCACGGATTCGATACTCGCGTATAGGTATAATAGACATTTTACTCACGGATTCGATACTCGCTTATTGGTATAATAGACATTTTACTCACGGATTCGATACTCGCGTATTGGTATAATAGACATTTTACTCACGGATTCGATACTCGCGTATAGGTATAATAGACATTTTACTCGCGGATTCGATACTCGCGTATAGGTATAATAGACATTTTACTCACGGATTCGATACTCGCGTATTGGTATAATAGACATTTTACTGGCAGATTCGATACTCGCGTATTGGTATAATAGACATTTTACTCACGGATTCGATACTCGCGTATAGGTATAATAGACATTTTACTCACGGATTCGATACTCGCGTATAGGTATAATAGACATTTTACTCATGGATTCGATACTCGCGTATAGGTATAATAGACATTGTACTCGCGGATTCGATACTCGCGTATTGGTATAATAGACATTTTACTCGCAGATTCGATACCTGGCTGTGATATGCTAATTGGGAATTTCCAGGGTACTTATATTGCCAACAGATCCTTGTACAAGTCATTCTGAATTAAGAGATCCAGTCGGATGACTAGCGAAACCTCTGTTTGGTAAAAACCCTAGAGACACCCTTGCCCTCTGTATACAGGGCAATATTTTATGTCTTTTAAAGGTCCCACTGTAGTAACATTTGGAGTTGAGGGCTTCCAAATTATAATTGGAATATTTACAAATAACTATGGCATTTAGATGTTTAAAGGGCATGTTCACCTCCCAAACTAAAATTTAACCTGCTACTGGCCCCACTGTGTAGTGTTAAAAAAATCCTTACCTTTCGCCTCAGCTTCTTATGGTTCTCCTGCAACGGCTGTCCAAAGTCCAGGAAACTGATAAGTAGGAGCTGTCTTCCTGCAAAAATGTTTCTGCCTCCTGAGAGGACAGTGACGTGCGCAGGGGAGTCCTCCCCCCCGATCCCCCCATGCCTGCCCTTCCAACTAGCATTAATTCTTTTTTACATATTGTAGTAAAACCAGGCTTAAAAATATTTTAAAAAGCTGGGCACTGACTGCAAACTTCATTTAATCTTGAATTAAGAACACAGGCATGCTTCAACAGAAATAGGAATGGCCAAGTGTGCCACAATATATAATGTATTCCAACATTGCTGTGTATGTCTAAATCTCCATTGTGTGTAATCAAGTCTGAACCTGTGTTTATTTAGAGCATTTATGGAAGGCTGTCGCTGCGTGGAGCTAGACTGTTGGGAGGGGCCATCTGGAGAGCCTGTTATCTACCATGGGCACACGCTGACCTCTAAGATCCTGTTTAAGGATGTAGTGACCACTATAAGAGACTACGCTTTCAAAGTGAGTGAACCCTGATTGAGAAGAGAGAATGAAAATTATGCTTCTTAAAAAGAAAGTTTATACCAAACAACATACCGGTATTTGTGACCACGATAAGGAGCAGTATTGAAGTTAAGAAATATATTATAAGTTGTAAATAGTAATATTGTAACATAGTAATTGAGGTTGAATAAAGACATACGTCCATCAAGTCCAACCTTTTCACCCTCCTATTAAATCCTAACTTACAGTTGAACCAGAGGAAGGCAAAAAAAAACAGCTAAAAAGGGGGAAATTATCCCATGATCAACCAGAACTACAGTAAATGTATTAATACCAGTAATTCTCAATAT
This sequence comes from Hymenochirus boettgeri, assembly GCA_019447015.1. NCBI lineage: Eukaryota > Metazoa > Chordata > Amphibia > Anura > Pipidae > Hymenochirus > Hymenochirus boettgeri. Next base: position 78,154,764 of record CM033476.1, on the reverse strand, counting down.
TATATAGTATATCTGTACCAACCAGAACTACAGTATATGTATTAATACCAGAAATTCTCAATATTATATAGTATCCCTGTACCAACCAGAACTACAGTATATGTATTAAACCAGTAATTCAATATAATATATAGTATCCCTGTACAACTAGAACTACATATATGTATATACCAGTAATTCTCAATATTATATAGTATCCCTGTACCAACCAAGAAAACGATATGTATTAATACCAGTAATTCTCAATATTATATAGATATCCCTGTACCAACCAGAATACAGTAAGTTTAATCCAGTTAATTCTCAATATTATATAGTATCCCTGTACCAACCAGAACTACAGTACCGGTAATTGTTTCCGTTCCATATCCTCTGACAGCCAGAGTGAATATTCCTCATTTATACCCTTCAGATTATTTCAGTCCCTGCTATAAGGACTAAATTTCCCTGTTTTTTTCCCCTCAGAATTCCCCTTATCCTGTTATTCTGTCCCTGGAGAATCACTGTGGTTTAGAGCAGCAAGTGACCATGGCCTATCATCTACTCAATATCCTGGGGGATATGCTGGTGACTAAACCTCATGGTGCAGACAGTACGAGGCTTCCATCTCCCGAGGTGAAATATTGTAATATTTGTGTGTGTGTCCGTGTAAATTAGGCTGCGGCCACACTACAATGCACGTGAAATCGTGTCCCTTTTGCGTACACTATTGCGCATACAATTTTGGTTAAAATGGAAATCGGGGGAACGCCACAATTCCCACGATTTCACATGCCTTAGCGCTTCTGTTTGTGTTTTGCATGCACCATTGTTTTACGCAAACGCATGCGTTTTTATAATGTTAAACTACAAAAACATATGCACATAACACGTAGCGATGCACAACAACTCACAGAAATCGCACACTCACGATTGCGTTCGCGCTTTGGTGCGTTGTAGTGTGGCCTCCGCCTAACCATGCATTTGTGATACAATTCTTCCAATGTTCCGTAATCAGACTGCATGCTATTTGCAAGAAAATGATCACGTGCGTTCCAATAACAGATCACAGCGCAGTGCTCACAGTGGGGCTCACCCACATAGCATTAGCTTGGCATGCGTTTTTCATGCACTAACAAATCGTAATGACATTCAATCATTTCTTCAGGAACTGCCTTTCTCGTTCTTTTTCGTGACTGGCATACGATCGTGACGGTCCAAAAATGGACGGTCCTTGGAGAGTTTTCCGCACATTGCTGGCCACTGATTGGTTGCATGGTGCATTGTGGGAAATTTTGGTATTTACCGGCAATAAACTCAGGAGGTTATTTATAAAAGTTTGGTAATATAAAATAACGATATCGCCGCAATAATGTGGTGATCGTTAATGTATTTGGCAACCGTATCTCGGTATTGTTAGGTGGATCTACTTAATGCCTTTACTATTGGTTATTTGTACCCCTGCTTTCATTTAAATATGGTTATATCTATTAACTCCATAAATATCCATATTGTTATTTTACATTACCAAACTCTTATAAATACCGTCCTCTGTCACCAAACTTTGGGTTGAATTTGTCCTGAAACAGCGATTGTAATGTAAATGATCTATGGCACAAGGAAAGGAATCGATCCTTATTTTATTTAGTTTAATCACATTATGTACAGAAACAATTACAAATATGTGTTAATGTGAAGCCCACAAAGCTTGACATCCTTGTGTCCCCTGTTGTATCATTTCCTATGCACCAACACAGCCAAATCTGCTTTACAGGCATTGAAAAGGAAGATCATACTCAAGGGGAAGAAATTATCTAACCGCAAATCTTCAGAGGAAGAGGATGAAAAAATTAAACTGGTAAGTCTCGGGAGACACCAGGCTTCAAGTTAATACGGCTTAGTGCTGGTAATTATTATTGATTTGAAAGTTTAAATAATGCTAGCCGTACACCTGCCAGACGTGATTATCTGGCTTTCCAGAACATGGAACTTCGGTGGTAAACCTAAAATAAATGTAATAAACCTTAAAGGAGAACTAGCGCATATAAAGTTGTTTTGCAAAGTACATGGGGCAGGAATAGATAAATCCTACCTCCTAATGTCATTTCTGGGAGGAGCACCAGCACAAAGAAAACTTCTTCCGCCAGGTAGGTCCAGGACACTAACCTGGCAGATGAAAACAGGACATGCTGTGGCTCCTCAACAAAATTGTATTGGGAGGTAGGGATATGTAGGGAATGTTGTATAGATATCTGAGACCACCACATCTTCATTGTAATCTGCTTGAAAAGGGAACTAAAATGTTCTAAAAGCTTGCTATGGTTATCTTAGTTACCGTATATACTCGAGTATAAGCCGAGGTTTTTAGGTTTTAAAATAAACCTAAAAACCTTACCTCGGTTTATACTCGAGTCAAGGTCTTCCTTACCGCGATCGATGTTGCTGAGGTTCCAAATCCGCATGCTCTGTAAGTACTCGGCACCGGGCAGTGAGAGGCGCCGAGTAGTGACGTCAGCTGGCAATCCACAGGACTTACAGAGCGTGCGGCAGCCGGATTTGGAGACTCAGCCTCAGCAACATTGGGAATCTCCAGGGAGGGAGGGAGGGGGCTCTACACTGCAGTTGCATTCCCATACAGTTGTTTGGAAACTACAACTCCCAGCCAATAAAGCATGCTGGGAGTTGTAGTTTCCAAAACATCTGTATGGGAATTCTGCTGTCTATTTCAAGGGCAACTTAAGCATCAAAATAATATTGAAGGCAGTAGTGGTCAGATCAGATCAGTGGTCAGATAATCAGAAGGCAGTAGTGGTCAGAATTTCTACCCTCGGCTTATATTCGAGTCAATCAATTTATCCTAATTTTTCAGGTAAAAACAGGGACCTTGGCTTATACTCGGGTCGGCTTATACTCGAGTATATACGGTAGCCACTAAAGGTGTCACATTCATACCACTTTTGTTACTTTTTTTTTCCAAAAAGGTTACCCTGTAAACGAGGTAGGGATATTAAATCCTACCTCCCTGCCCAGGATTTTAAAAAGTTCATTTTTAAATTGTTGTTTTTGCAAGAAACTGCAAGCAGGGGGCCAGACCGGCAGCCGCGTCTGTGATTGGCTGAGAGGCAGCCAATCACGGACACGGCTGCCCCCAGTTCAGTATGGTGGAGGATAGAGGGAAGGTAAGTTAAGATCGGGGGACTTTCTGAAAATATTAATAATGTGGTTGGGGCTGGGGGAGGAAGCCCTACAATATATACAAAGGGAGAGGGAGGAGAGGAGGGCTGCTCCGAGCATGCCAAAAACCTCTGAGAGGACGTCTCAGAGGTGGAAACAATTTCCCTCCCTGCAGTGCTCCTGGTGGGCAATTTTTGGGACTTTGGAGAGACATTACAGGAGAACCATTAGGAGCTGGGATGTAAGGTAAGGATTTTTATACACTACACAGTGGGGCCAGTAGTGGGTTAAATTATAGTTTTGGGGGTGGACATGCCCTTTAAAGATCTGTGTATGGAAATTCAGAGAAACACCATTTATCAATATGGAAAGGACTGTTTGACTAAGAGCTGTGTATTTGTACCCTGCTAACAGGATACAGCCAAGGAGCTCTCGGATCTGGTTATTTACTGTCAGTCAGTGGAGTATCGGGATCAGCCGGGAAATGTCTGTGAGATGAGTTCATTTAGTGAAGACAAAGTGCGCAGACTAATCAAGGATTCAGGTAAACGTCACCCTTACATTTACATTCAATGGGAAGAAAACATATTTGAAGCCAAATTTATAAAGTGAAAGTTTCAAATGTAAGACTTTTGATATTTTTAAATGTGTTATTTATAATGAAAATAATTCACTGGCTTCAATGTGGTCAAAACCCATTATAACCATAACCAGGCCCATGTGAGAAAATCTGAATTAAGAAATTAATAATTCAGTGTAACAGAGCCCAGTGGCTGAATGGCATGTCCATGTAAATTATAAGAAAATCTCTCTCCAATCTTGATCCTTTGCAGGAATCAGTCTAGCCCGCTATAATGCCCGGCAGTTGAGTCGCGTGTATCCAGATGGACTACGGGCCAACTCTTCCAACTTCAGTCCTCAGGAGATGTGGAATGCAGGCTGCCAGCTTGGTATGGGGGAAGGGATTTAAAGCCACATTCAGAGATTTATACAAAATACGTAAAACTGTTTCTACCTTGATCCATGTGTATTTGTTTCTATTTTCCCCGAAAGAAAGAATTGTTGGGTCTGAAAGATCATTACTAAACACGGTGCTCGTTTAATATACATAATATTATCCTGTAGAGAAATGATTGGTTCATATCATCTACCATTTTATTATTTACCCTTAGTCGCTCTCAACTTCCAAACACCAGGATATATGATGGATTTGAATCGAGGGCGTTTCCAGGACAATGGACTCTGTGGATACGTCCTAAAGCCGGAATTCTTACGGAAAGAAGATGGTTACTTTAATCCTGATTCTCCGGACAACATTTCAAAGATCCTGTATGTCAAGGTTAGAACGAACCTACAATATGGTTTGTATGTGTGGGGGGCACTATACATATATTTTATATGTGACTTGTCAATCACAAACTAAAATAAACCATTTGATGAGGAATCACATTCATGATTTCATTTTTAACTGTTTAACAGATCATTTCAGCTCAACAGCTTCCCAAACTCAACAAGGAGAAACCAAACTCCATTGTGGATCCATTTGTACGAGTGGAGATTCACAGCGTGGGGAAAAAAAAGGAGCAAGAAACAAAATATATTCTCAATAATGGTGAGATAGGACTTTCCATTCTATGTAAAACTACGGCTACATTATACTGTAGAAGGCTACATATCTGTGGTACTCAGTTAGATCGACTGGACTTCAAGTTTGGTTCTTGAACTTTGACTGCAATGTACAAAGCTGTGCTTAATGCTTTACCCTGGTCAGTTTTGATAACACCTCTTAGCTACAATACAATCAACACATTGCTGTGGGTGGGACACATTCCAGGATACTGTATTTATTACCAACTGATTCTTGAACAAGTCATTCTGAATTGAGAGATCCAGTCAGATGACTAGCAAAATGTCTTTAAGAACTAAGTCCAGTTGATCTAACTGAATACAACAGATATACCATAACCTGGATGAATGAATATTACAGATATACCGTGACCTGGATGAATGAATATTACAGATATACCGTGACCTGGATGGATGAATATTACAGATATACCATGACCTGGATGAATGAATATTACAGATATACCATGACCTGGATGAATGAATATTACAGATATACCATGACCTGGATAAATGAATATTACAGATATACCATGACCTGGATGAATGAATATTACAGATATACCATGACCTGGATGAATGAATATTACAGATATACCATGACCTGGATGAATGAATATTACAGATATACCGTGACCTGGATGAATGAATATTACAGATATACCATGACCTGGATGAATGAATATTACAGATATACCATGACCTGGATAAATGAATATTACAGATATACCATGACCTGGATGAATGAATATTACAGATATACCATGACCTGGATAAATGAATATTACAGATATACCATGACCTGGATGAATGAATATTACAGATATACCATGACCTGGATGAATGAATATTACAGATATACCGTGACCTGGATGAATGATCTACTACTATCTATATATCGATTTATCTATTATTAATCTATCTTTCTATCTATCTTCATCTATCTATTTTATCTATCTGTTTTTTGAGGAATATTCTACTTAAATCAGAAGAGAATATTTTAACACCTTTTATTTTAAAGAGAGAACCCAGATTTGAGGATCGAGTGGTAAAGGTCCTTACCTGGGGTCTATCAGGGAGGATTAGTAGGGAGAGCATTAGTTTAAGTAGAATTGTCCTTTAAACGGAGTAAAACTCAAACACCATTCAAGTTGTTTGTCATGTTGTTGAAACCTACAATAAAAACTAGAAATCCCCCCACTGAAAATATATACATAGGCCAACCACAAGACGCAATAATGAACACAAAGCCGAATCCTCCCCCAATGTTCCTTGCCCCTTTCTCTCTCTTTACAGTTCTCTCATTGATCATCTTCCTTCTTGTAAATATGTGTGTTTGGGGTGATTATTGCGTGTATACAATTCCGGTTGGTTTGTGTGGACTTGCCCTTAGCTGTTCTCTAAATAGTGCTAATCTAAGTTTTTCCTCCCATTTGTAGAAGATGTTAAAGTTGTCTCCAAACAGGTGAGGGTCATTGAGATTTATGTAGTTAAAGTTATCAGTCATGGCCTTAGTGGTGAAATGATGGACCGTTATGAATGGCCAAGTGTATTGAGTACTCTACCAGGAATGGACTTCTCCCCAACTATAAAAGTACTGAAGGAAAAGAACAGGACTAATTCAGAAGGGTGAAGGTATCGGGGTACATTAATGGCTACATCATACAGAGTTTTCAATGTTGTGCTGTTTGCAGTCTTGGTAGAGAATGTGTAGAGTTGTCACTTGTCCATAAATAATGAGAAGATCTAGTGAGGAGATTTCTTGTCTCATTTTTTCTGGTATATTTTAAATGTGTTTCCCATACACATAGGTATCTAAGGCCTCATCTGTTAAAAGAAATCCCCTCATACATGTCCTTATCATTTACCCAATCTGGTTGTCCTAGTTCATATATAGCATTTTGGCATAATGATTCAATGTGCGGACTTACAGCCCATATAAGGATTTGTTACATTATAAAACGGTTAATCAAAAAAAATCTGTGGAAAGATCAGAGCACAAGATGGGGAACTCGAGTGGTTCTTCCGCTAATTGCATGGGAAAATCCGGAAGAACATCTGGCTGGTGATCTCGCTATAGCTTAACCTGGGAACCTGGGAAAGAGATCTCTAGGCCAGATTCATGAAGATACAGGATAGTGTAGGGTTGACTAAAGAGACAGCTCCAGCTTTATGAGCTGACACGTGAATACTAGAGACAAATCTTTTTAAACAAATATAGACCCCAGTCAGGAGATTCCCAGGTGTAAAACAGTGGTTCTGAAACTTTTTCAGATCGGGGCACATCTGGCAATGCAAATTTTTCTTGCACCAAATTTTTCAACACACCTGTGGTTGTTATGTTGCCTTTCAGTTGGACTTATCCATATTTATGCACTTACAGTGTGTACTGCGACGTTTCCACACAGCATGACGTATATTACGTCCTAAGAGGCGTTTTAGGGGCGTGGCAGCCCGAAAGGGAGCATTCTGGAGATTCAGATAAGATTGGGTCACGGGAGTTTGGGGTGTTCTCACGGAAGTGCGGTAGACCACTCCAAAATCCGTCAGACTCCCGCGATTCCTGGGTGGCATTTCTACCTACCTATGGGCCTCTACTGTCCCAAATTTCTACTTACCCATGGGCCACTACTATCCCCAATTTCTACCTACCCATGGGCCTCTACTGTCCCCAATTTCTACTTACCCATGGGCCACTACTGTCCCCAATTTCTACCTACCCATGGGCCTCTACTGTCCCCAATTTTCTACTACCCATGGGCCACTACTGTCCCCAATTTCTACCTACCCATGGCCCACAACTGTCCCCATTCCTACCTACCCATGGGCCTCTACTGCTCCCAACTTCTATCTACCCATGGCCACTACTGCCCCCCCCCAATTTCTACCTACACGGGCCACACTGTCGCGCAACTTCTACCTACTCGTGGGCCACTACTGTCCCCAATTCCTACCTACCCATGGCTCTACTGTCCCCACTTCTATCTACCCATGGGCCTCTACTGTTCCCATTTTCTACCTACCCCCTGGCCTCTACTTTCCCCAATTTCCTAATCCATGGGCCTCTACTGTCCCTAATTTCTACCTACCCATGGGCCTCTCTGTCACTGTCCCCATTTCTACCTATATCCATGGCCTCTACTGTCCCTAATTTTCTACCTACCATGGGGCCTCTACTGTCCTGATTCTACCTACCCATGGGCCCTACTGTCCCCAATTTCTACCTACCCATGGGCCTCTACTGTCCCCAATTTCTACCTCACCCATGGGCCTCTATTGTCCCCAATTTCTTCTACCCTGGACCTCTACTTCCCATTTCTACCTACCCATGGCCTCTACTGTCCCCGATTTCACCCTACCTGGGCCTCTACTGTCCCTGAACCTACCTACCCTTGGCCTCTACTGTCCCCATTTGCATACCTACCCATGGGCCTCTACTGTCCCCAATTTCTACCTAGACCATGGGCCTCTACTGTCCCCAATTTCTATTACCCATGGGCCTCTACTGTCCCCAACTGCAGGACTCAACTGCAGTGAAACTACCCAATCAGTAACCAGGGTTGCCAGGCGTCCCTATTTGAGCAGGATTGTCCCGACTGCAGGGAACCAATCCCGAGTACCACTGTCAGGGCTGTATCACGTCCAAACGCCGACTCTGACAGACCGTACCCCTGAACAACCCCGCCCCTGTTATGCCCCTACCCCTCCCATCATGATCACTCCTCTAACTCCACCTCAGTCATGCTTCTAACTCTGCCCACCCTGCCTACCCTGACATCACTGTCATCATGGCCCTGCCCCCTCCCACTTGGGGGCAAATTAATCTGCAACCCTGGCTGTAACACCCGGGGGAGTACCTAGCGTATTAGTTCCTCACAGCTGAATTGTTGTGCTGGGGTATTTTTTTCCTTTAATTCCCTTAAATACTTCCTTTAAAACAAAGAGAAAAAGTAAAACAGCAGAAATTTGTCCTATTTTTTAGATATTGATTGTTATCCTGTCTTTCATATTAAAGATGTTTTTCAATGAAATAAGATAATTAAAGGAATAATTCACTCAAAAAGTGAGCTTATCCTTTAATGTATTGATTGAGGCCGGGAGGTTTCAGGAGCTATAATCTACCTTCCATTCTTCAATCAAATGAGCACGCAGCGATAGACGAAGAAAGAAGATATTACCTTACGGCGACCATACACTGCAGCAGTGAAATTCCGACAGCTTCCTGTTCAGTAACATAAGCAGCCATTATCGTGTATTATCGTGCATTATTGTGCATCATTGTGCATTAATCGTGCATTATTGTGCATTATTGTGCATTTATTGTGCATTATCGTGCATTTATCATGCATTATTGTGCATTGATTGTGCATTAATCGGCCATGTATCGTGCGTCATCGTGCATTTGAATCATGCATATTGTGCATCATTGTGCATTAATCGTGCATTATCATGCTCATTGTGCATTTATTGTGCATTATCGTGCATCATCGTGCATTATTTTGCATTATCGTGCTTCATCATGCATTGTTGTTGGCATTATCTTGCATTATCGGGCATCATCATGCATTTATCGTGCATTATTGTGCACTGTTGTGCATTATCATGCATTATCGTGCGTTATCGTGCATTATCGTGCATTTATCGTGCAGTAATCGTTCCATTTATCAAGCATTTTTGTCAATTCTCCGCATTACTGCGGCGATACTGTGGCACCATCGTTCATTATATCGGTATTATTGTGCATTAACGTGCATTGTTTCTTATTGTTCCAGATTCCCTCATGTCCGGTGGGTTGCCTCTGGATTGGAAAAAGGCTGATGCTATTCCCATATTCAAAAGGTGATAGTCTTCACAGCCGGGTAATTACAGGCCTGTAAGTTTAACTTCAGTGGTGGGGAAATCCTGGAAGTTTAATAAGGGAACATGTTTCTAGAGTATGTTTCAAGGACTGACATTATAGTAGTAACCAGCATGGATTTAGGAGGAAAGATTCTGTCAAACTAAACTTGCTTGGCTTATGAGGAGTAAGTAGACATATTAGACCCTGGCACAGCAGTAGATGTAGTTTACTTGGATTTTGCAAAGGCTTTTGATACAGTCCCCCTAGGCGACTAATGTAAGCTAATGTCTTTTGGTCTGGGAGTCACCTTGACATGGATAGAAAATTGGTTATGAATAGGATGCAGAGAGTGTTGTTAATGGGGCTTCATCATTATGGACTAAAGTGCTAAGTGGGGGCCACAGGGTTCTGTGTTGGGGCCGCTTCTATTTAATCTATTTATTAATGACTTGGAGTAGTGGGTATTGTCACGGTTTTCTGTGTTTGCTGACGCACAAAACTCTGTCGAGCATTAAAAACTTCAGAGGATGTGCAATCGTTGCAAGGGGATGCTAGATAGATTGTCACTTGAGCTGCTAAGTGGCAGATGAAATTCAATGTGAGAATATAAGGTGATGCTTTTTGGACTTAAAATCCTTGTGCTGCTTATACTATAAATGGCTCTGTGTAAGTGAATCCCTGTTGGAAAGGGATCTTGGAGTTTTGGTGGATAACAAACTTAAAGGTGCAAGCAGTGCCAGGCAGCACAGCCGAGCCAGGCATGGTATTGTCCTTTGTATAAAAAGGTATTATTCAAGGAGGAAAATTTATTCTCCCTCTTTACAAAGCATTGGTAAGGCCTCATTTGGAATATGCAGTGCATTTTGAATCCTGTGTACAAAAAGGACATCTTGAATATGAAAGGGTTCAGAGAAGGCAACTAAATTAATAAGGGGATTGGGGGAGCTTGAATATGAAGAGAGACGGAAAAGTTACAATTATTTACGCTGGAGAAAAGGCGCTTGCATGGGGATATGTTACTGTGTATAAATACATTCCGGGCATCCATAAACTATCTGGGGCATTGTTTACTAATAGAACATGTCAAGAGCACGTGGACATCCCTTAAGACTTGAAGAAAAGAAGTTTAGCTTCAAGTGGGAAAGGGTTTTGTCACTGTGAGAAACGTAAAGTATGGAACTGTCTTCCAGTGGACGTTATTAGGGCAGGTTCATTGGTCATTTCAAAAAAAAAAGCTGGATGAGTTTTCTAACAAACAAGGAATTTTGCAAGTTACTGGTACTGATACATAAAGTAGAGTTGATCCAGGGAAATTTCCCATGGCCACTTGGAGTCAGGAAGGAATTTTTTTCCCTTCATAAATTTGGTGGGTTTTTTTTTGCCTTCCTCTGATCACAGTTGACTATACTATACTATACTATACTATTCTGTACTATACTATACTATACTATACTATACTATACATTATATCGTGCATCATGGTGCATCACATGTGCATTTAACTTGCATTATCGCACTATTGTGCATTTATCGTGCATTATCGTGCGTTTACATGCATTATCGCGCATGTCCGTGCATTGTCGAGCATGTTGTGCATCCGTGCATTTTGTGCATTATCGTGCATTTACCGTGCAGTGTTGTGCATTTATCGTGCATTATCGTGCATTTATCATGCATTATCGTGCATTTATTGTGCATTACCGTGCATTTATTGTGCATTATCGCGCGTTGTCGTGCATTTATTGTGCATTATTGTGCATTACCGTGCATTGATTGTGCATTATCGTGCATTATTGTGCATTGATTGTGCATTATTGTGCATTTATTGTGCATTTATTGTGATCTTGTGCGTTATCAGCCTTTATTGCGCATTATACGTGCATTTACCGCGCTTTATTGTGCATTATCGTCATTATCATGCATTATTGTGCATTTTATGTGCATTATCGTGCATTTATCATCATTATTGTGCGTTATCGTGCACTATTGATGCCTTATTGTGCGTGTACATTCGTTACACTTGTTCGTGCATTTATTGTGCATTATTGTGCCTTATCTTTATGTGCGATTGTATTATCTGCACCTAACTCTCCTACCGTCTTAACATGCATTTACCGTGCATTTTTGCATTTTCAGTCTGCATTTACTCTGTCATTTTTGTGCATTTAATCGTGCATTATTGTGCAGTTACCGTGCATTATTCATTTATGCTGTGGTTAACAGCTTCAGCGTGCATTACCATATCTCTCTCAACAACAACAACGGGGATCTGGTAAATCTGAATTCGGACCCATTAAAGTCAATGGTTACATTTTGTAATGATGGCACTATGATGTATGTAAGCACAGTAAGAACGCTCGGGACTGAAGATTTCCCCAGCACATAAGAAGCATGGCGAGCATTACTGCAGAGCATCCTTGGACACGTCTGCACAGGAGTTTTCTATGTTCTCCCCGTGCTTGCGTGGGTTTTCTCCAGGCACTTGTTTTCCCACAACCATAAAGACAACTGATAGTTGTATGTGTCATATATGTGTTAGATTGCAATCTCTTCGGGGCAGGGGCTGATGTGAATGATACATGTAATTGTACAGCCTACAGAAGATGTTGGCACTATATAAATCCATAATAATAGTAATAATTCTTCAGGTGCATGGTACTACAAAAACAGCAACTGCCCCAGAAACTCTAACAGAAATTACAGTGGGAATTTACATGGGGCTGTGAGTGTTTGCAGCTTGCACGCATTTTCAACGTATTATAAGGTGCGGTCCGCAAATTTATGTTGCGCCTTCACCTACATTGTAAAATACCGATAACTGTGACTATTTTACAATGGTGTTAATTTACCGTACAGCTGTATAAACAGCCATAGAATACTGCAGCGGTGTATAATGACCGCGATGGTAGTAAATGGCCACGACCATAAATGTGAGATGGATCTTTACAACAGCACATGTTTGCAGTCATTAGAAACATGTGTTATCGGACATCCCCAATATAAATATGTCCCATTATTGTCAGTATAGCTCACAGCTCGTAATCCTGAATAAGACAGGTCCTTCTAAGGTTAAGGTGACGGGAATGTGATGAAAACTACAATAAGATACCAGATTGCGAGTGCTGCTCTGTGATGTTTGTACAAGGTGAATACACAAACTTGCATCTGTGTTAAGCGGGTACACAATTACTAATATTAGGCTGATCCTGCGGTACCAACAGATCGGAAATGGTCGTATTGATTGGAAATTTTCCTTGGTCCGTTCGGCCCCCTTTACTACTAGTATAAGGAGTAAGGTGCGATCTTAAAAAGTATGGCAATTACAAACGTTCCCCCTATACTTTATATATATGGTATGGTGTACAATGCACTTGCGTTCTCTTGAATACTAACTGCCCTACCATCTTCCATCGGCAGAGTAGCTATAGTCCAATCTTTTGAGCAAACGTAACCTAGGTTTTGGGGGGGCCTGAATAATTACTAAAAATTTTATAGGAACATACTCTTTAAGAGCTTTTGTGGACATCTCCTTTTTTCAAATATAACTTTAGCCTCAGTACAAAAAAATATATCTTAATACTGCTTAATAATAATCTGTATTGATGTTGTGTGCACAATACCATGAATAGTTTATCTACCAATCAAATACCTAGCACAATTGCATAGTAATAAGTGATTATTGTCCAGCAAAATAAATAGCCCAATGCAGTTGCAAGTTCAACCTTCAAACATTAGCATAGGAGAAGAGCTCCCTTCTTTCCTATGGAGCACACGGGCTAAACATAGCCACCTGCACTGTAGCGGCGAGCTCTAGGAAAGGCACGGAGCAATGATTCACTTTCATCTGTCTGCACACCTTAATCTTTATTTTAAAAGATGTAGACTTGGCACATTCATCCGCTGTGCTTCAGTCTAACCACAGTATGGTTATAACAGCTTCAGCCTTCCAGAGCTGTTTGTCAATTACACTTGCGTTGGGTGGTCATTTTAAGTTTTCTATCGTGCAGGATCATAATGGAGGAGGTTGGATTCTTTATATTTATCCTTCAGGCAAAGTGATAAGTAGGGTCTTTATAGATATAGATAGAGCAGTCTTGCTGAATCAGAATAGTAACAATGATCCATCAGAGTGACTGTCTGTGTAATGGTAAATTTTTATTTGCTAAATGATTCTCTTGCTCCACCATCTTAACTTCCTGCCAGAGCTGTAGAAACTACTGACGACTGCCCATGAATCAAGACTGTAATCAAGTGGGAAAACCAATCAAAACTCAAGAAAGGAGGGCTACATAATCTGGAATGTCCAAAACCTGCCAAGGAATATTATCATCCACAAGGCTGCTGTGATATTAACTAGTTAGGATATAGAACCCATTCAGGATCATTTATGTTTAATTTTTATCTAAGTTGTTCCGATATATCTGGGTTCCTAGAGTAACTTCTCCTGCTACATCATTCGCTATCATGTTAAATACGTCCATCTAGTCTACCCTACCATAATGTCGTATAACGTTACATAGTAACAAGTATTGAGGGTATATAAAGACATACGTCCATCTAGTCCAACCTTTACCCTACCCATAATGTCTGTATAAACAGTTACATAGTAAACATAGTATTGGAGGTTATAAAAACATACGTCCATCTAGTCACACCTTTATACCCTACCCATAATGTCTGTATAACAGTTTACATAGTAACATGTATTGGAGGTTATATAAAGAATACGTCATCTAGTCCAACCTTTATACCCTACCCATAGTCTGTATAAAAGTTACATAGTAACATAGTATGGAGGTTATATAAAGACATACGTCCATCTAGTCCAACCTTAACCCTACCCATAATGTCTGTATAAAGTGTACATAGTACATAGTATTGGAGGTTATATAAGACATACGTCGATCTAGTCCAACCTTTATACCTACCCATAATGTCGGTCTAACAGTTACATAGTAAAATAGTATTGGAGGTTGTATAAAGACATACGTCATCTAGTCCAACCTTTATACCCTACCCCATAATGTCTGTATAACAGTTACATAGTACATAGTATTGGAGGTTATATAAAGACATACGTCCATCTAGTCCAACCTTTATACCCTACCCATAATGTCTGTATAACAGTTACATAGTAACATAGTATGGAGGTTGTATAAAGATCTACGTCCATCTAGTCCAACCTTTATACCCTACCTAAATGTCTGTAAACAGGTACATAGTAACATAGTATTGGAGGTTGTAAAGACATACGCCATTAGTCCAAAACTTAACCCTAACCATAATGTCTGTGATATAACAGTTACATAGTAACATAGTATTGGAGGTTATATAAAGACATACGTCCATCTAGTCCAACCATTATTACCCTACTATAATGTTGTATAACAGTTACATAGTAACATAGTATTGGAGGTTGTATAAAGACATACGCCCATCTAGTACAACCTTTATACCCTACCCATAAGTCTGTATAACAGTTACATAGTAACATAGTATATGAGGTTGTTAAAGGACATAGCCATTAGTCCAACCTTTATACCCTACCATAATGTCTGTTATAACAGTTACTAGTAACATAGTATTGGAGGTTGTATAAGACATATGTCATTCTAGTCCAACCTTTATTCCCTACCCATAATGCCTTTAAACAATGCATAGTATTGGAGGTTAAAAAAATACCATTTTAGCCTACTCATAATGCCAATGTTGATCAAGCAAAATATCGGAGATGGTTTTTGGCGGTGACAGACGAATAATGGTCAAAACAACAGAAAGAAATTGCCAGTGCAATCTATCTAACCCACATTTGGTGTTGGAAAGCTGCTAGAAATGATAAAAAAGCCATTATTTGTACACACAAAAAGGGAAAATTGCCAGCGCCCAGTTTACCTTAAAATAATAATGAGGTACCACACTTGTGCTAGGTCTACGGGGAGAGCAATATATTTTGTGCAGGCAGGCAAATCTTTGCTAAGACTTAGTACATGGGTTAGCGTGATTTTAGCGCTTATTTTCTCATTAGCGCGGGATATTCCATCTCCCTGTACATCTTTAGATTGCTAATAGGCAGGGTAGGACTCGCATTAATGGTCGAACATATAATTGGCTGACATTATAGCTTGACGACTGTGCGATCTATCAAGTTGTGCAACACAATCGGCAAATGTCTGATTGAACTTTCCTCCGATATGGACAAAAACAAAACTCACTTGGTTGGCAGTGGACAAAATGTTGCTGGTAGAATTCCGGCCTTGAAGACTGAAATAGTGGTTGGTTAGGCCAAAATATCATCCCATGTGTACCTAACCGTAGAGAAATACATTCTACTCTCCCTGATGCTCAGTGCGTTTCATTCAGGAACAGAGTGAGAAATTCTGCCAATCAGTCTTTACAATTATTTTCTTAATAAAATCACGCAAAAAAACCCAGAAGTAGAAGTAATACATTGTTTTAATTAGAAGTGTCTTGGCTATAAATCAGGTAAAAACATTGGTTTAGTTTAGCCTAGAGATTTTCTTTAAACCGGAGTTCTGCATGGTACAGTACATTTCCCATATTCCTTCCTATATAAAAGGTAATGCTGAGATCAGTTCACCTAATGTGCGGCCAATGTGACCAGGGAAATCTAAAATATGTTCATTTATCACATCAGGGGTCTAACACTATCCCACATTACATTAATCCCAATGTAGGGTGAATCTGACCGCATACCTCCCAACCCAGGAAGGGACCAGGTCTTGTGTGGGGTTAGAGTCTTTTGAAGAACTATCTTGCCCCACTGACCATGCCCCAGAACCCAGATATAGCCTACTCTAGAAAAACACTGTGGATGAAGCACGTATAGGGGCCCATCATAGTTTTGTGGAGGTCCAGTGAATTCAAGTTACACCAATGAGAAAACAGTAAGATTTTTGTACGTAACCTTAAGAGAAATATAAATAAAAACGGAAAAAAATTCAAGAAATTTTGTTTTCCATATTTACCCGAAATCCAGTAAAATATTCTGTTATCTCATTAAAGTACAATTTGTGCTGAAAAAAAAAACAACGTATAAAATTCCCCATTTACGGGGGGGTGCCGAATGTAAAAATAGTCTAAACGATTGAGGGCAAAATCCTGAAAATTCTGCTGGCACTGTGGTAAATAAAACTGATAAATGAACCAGAATGATACAACTCAAAGGCTGTGCACAACAAGCCAATTTTCCCATCGGAAAAGATACTGATTGGTAAACCCGCGTTTGGTGGTTCTGCTTTATGGGGTGACCGATCGCCCAAAACACGATTGGTCGAAAATTTAAATTGAACGCATTGACCAAAATGTTGGTCAATTGGGCTTAAATATTAGCCGGTGTACCCAGCCAACCACAAAACTGTACAGGAGTAAGCGTTAAGCCTCACAGTATATACAGCCTGTGTGTACACCAGCCATACACAACACTGTACAGGAGTAAGCGTTAAGCCTCACAGTAATATCAGCCTGTGTGTACACAGCCAACACAACACTGTACAGGAGTAAGTGCTAAGCCTCACAGTATATATCAAGCCTGTGTGTACGCACAGCCATACACAACACTTTACGGAGTAAGTGCTAAGCCTCACAGTATATATCAGCCTGTGTGTACACAGCAATACAACACTGTACAGGAGTAAGTGCTAAGCCTCACAGTATATATCGCCTGTGTGTACACAGCCATATACAACACGGACAGGAGTAAGCGCTAAGCCTCACAGTATATCAGCGCTGTGTGTACACAGCCATACACAACACTGTACAGGAGTAAGCATTAAGCCTTACAGTATATCAGCCTGTGTGTACACCAGCCATACACAACACTGTACAGGAGTAAGCATTAAGCTACAGTATATCAGCTGTGTGTACACAGCCATACACAACACTGTACAGGAGTAAGCATTAAGCCTACAGTATACAGACTGTGTGTACACAGCCATACACAACACTGTACAGGAGTAAGCATTAAGCCTTACCAGTATATCAGCCTGTGTGTACACAGCCAAACAAACACTGTACAGGAGTAAGCATTAAGCTTACAGTATATCAGCCTGTGTGTACACAGCCATACACAACACTGTACAGGAGTAAGCATTAAGCCTTACAGGATATCAGCCTGTGTGTACACAGCCATACACAACACTGTACAGGAGTAAGCATTAAGCCTTACAGTATACAGCCTGTGTGTACACAGCCATACACCAACACTGTACAGGAGTAAGCATTAAGCCTACAGTATATCAGCCTGTGTGTACACAGCATACCACAACATGTTACAGGAGTAAGCATTAAGCCTCACAGTATATCGGCCTGTTTGTTAATACTGCAGTAGTTATTCCTGTCCGTGAAGACGTAATAAGTGCTTCTGTTTCTTCACAATCCTTCAATATTTCTAGGACCGAGTGGAACTCTGCAATATAAAGGCACGGGAGAAAGTCCTGTATCCCATATGGCACTGGTAGTTGAGAGAGGAGGCTACAAAAACTGAGTTCAATCCATAGAGATTTCTGAAACAACTAATAATAGTGTCTTTCTTTCAATGTCAACTGCCATGAATATTCCCTTTCTAGATGCTGATTCGTCACTTTCTTTTATGGGTCTTCAATGCGGATATGTACAAATAACGTGGCAGGAGAAAGCGAAGCACCATCCTTGGACAGCAAATGGACATGACGGTATCCTGCAGAAAGAGACAACAACAGTGGAGAGTAATGTTATTCTAGCTGTCCTCTAACTGTAATGTTTCTACCTACTGTACATCACATACCCACTGAGCTTTACTGTAACCACATACTGCTAAACCAATGGGATAATATTCATGCATTAATAACGTTTCCCTATGTCACTGTGTAGAAAATATACATGCCTGCATATGTTGTATAAGTTATAGGGTCATAAGACATCGCTCACAAGAAGAGAGTTGGTATTTATTATGCAAAAAATATTACAGACAAAACAAATTACAGAGCCAGTCAAAGACATAATGACAGTTTACAATAATCAAATAAAATAAAGGTATCAAGTACTAATGTGGGATGAATTATGTGTATATAATAAGTAGGTTTGCTTGTGAAGGTTCTCATTCATCCAGGTCATGGGATATTGTTGTATTCAATTAGATCAAACTGGACTTGAAATGTAGTTCTTGAAGACGTTTCGCTAGTCATCCGACTGGCTTTCTCAATTCAGAATGACTTGTACAAGAATCTGTGGCAATTATGTACCCTGGAAAATCCCAATTAGCATACTCACAGCCAAGTGTTAAGGCGTGATTGCACAGTGGCTAAGAGGTGTTATAGGAACACCCAGAGGAGGGTGTTAAAACAGCATTGTACATGGCAGACAGTTGGTGCGAAACCCCCCCACCTCTATTTAGGGCTTGGTTTTTATTTCACATAAATGGCCTCCTTAACACCTCTCTGAACCAGTCACGTTCCTTCGCCAGTATGTTAACATTACAATCTTCAAAGGTATGTCCTTTATCCTTAAGATGCAGATACACGGTGAGTCCTGACCCGAGGAATTGGCTCTTCTGTGCTGGGCCATACGTTGATGCAGTTGCTGTTTGGTCTCCCCCCATACAAATCAGAGCATTCTTCACTGCACTGCACTGCAATATATGATGTCGCTTTCTTGTGTTTTGGTATTGGGTCTTTCGGATGTACCAATTGCTGCCTCAGTGTGTTGTTCGGTTTAAAGCAGACAGGGATACGATGTTTTTGAAAATTTTTCTCCGAGAAATTAAGAAATTTTCCAAAAACATCGTATCCCTGTCTGCTTTAAACCGAACAACACACTGAGGCAGAGCAATTGGTACATCCGAAGACCCAATACCAAAAACACAAGAAAAGCGACATCATATATGCAGTGCAGTGCAGTGAAGAATGCTCTGATTTGTATTGTGGGGGGAGACCAAAACAGCAACTGCATCAACGATGGCCCAGCACAGAAGAGCCCATTCCTCGGGTCAGGACTCAGCCATGTATCTGCATCTTAAGGATAAAGGACATACCTTTGAAGATTGATATGTTAAACATATTGGCGAAGGAACGTGACTGGTTCAAGAGAGGTGTTAAGGAGGCCCATTATGTGAAAATAAGAAACCAAGCCTAAATAGAGGTGGGGGGTGTCGGACACACAACGTCTGCCATGTACAATGCTGTTTTAACACCTTTACTCTGGGCGTTCCTATAACACCTCTTAGCCACTACTAATCACACCCTTAACACCTGGCTGTGATATGCTAATTGGGATTTTCCAGGGTACATAATTGCCACAGATTGCTGTACAAGTCATTCTGAATTGAGAAAGAGCCAGTCGGATGACTAGCGAAACGTCTTCAAGAACTAAACTTCAAGTCCAGTTGATCTAATTGAATACAACAGATAATAAGTAGGTTTGTGTGTCAGCCCTCTGAACTTCCTTTGTCTTGGAATATATGCAGTTTACTAAGTGGGCTGCAAGATTCCCACCCTAATATATCCATATAAGGCAAAGTAGGTACACACAATCACCTTTGGGTGTTTAGGAGTTGGTTGCTTTTCAAAGATACACAAATAAATGGATATTGACAAGACAGATGTGCATATGTGGAAATAATGATAAGAACTTAAAATAATCATTTTTAACACACTGGCCATGTCCAAAGGTTGTTAAAGGGGAACTGTAGTCTCCATACAAATTGCCTTTATTTAAAACAGCACACACCTACATTTGAATGACTACAGGATCATGCTTTATCTGCCTTCCTCTGGATCAACAGTTAGGCAGGAAATGAGGATATTGCTAGATGGGTTGGACTGGATGGACGTATGTCTTTATTCAACCTCAAATACTATACTATACTATATTGGATGGGCCCAAAAGTCATCAACTTCAGTCAACAGCAACAACTTCCTACTGCTACTGTATGCCTGCCTCCAGTATGCACTGGATAATCCTGCACCAATATTCACCCTCAGCCTGAAGTTTTTGTTTGTTTTTTTCATTCTTCTGCTTCTAGCTGCAGTCAATCCAAAGTTACAGCAGTGTAAAGGGCGTTTTTTCCCACTTGCACTGTGACATCACAGCACTATTACGCAACCTTTGAGTGCCAGACTTAACTTAGCCCATATTGACTAGGCTACGCCACTTTTTTCCAAAAAGTTTTGGGAATGGTGCGGCCAATGTAAAATAGTGTAAAATCCATGCTAACCAGCCTGGGCTTTTCACTTATTCTCACCCAAAAAAGGACGATATAGCATCTATGTGATTACATAAAAATCATAGTAGGTTCGCTTCTCCAAGCAGAATCCATACTACTTGGCCTTAGTAAGCTGCCTTTTAAAACCACCCCTACTGTTCACTATTCTTTGCACTATTTCTTTTCCCTTCTGCAGACCGGCCTCTTGCTGGTACTTTGCTAGTTTTCTCACTCGGTTCTACCTCATGACTAGGCCCCTAGTTCCTGTTAGACTAAATCTGTGTTGCCTTGATGAACTTTTCCTCATTCAGTGCACAAATTCTCACATTCACACTCCTACCTTTCATCTGCTTTTCTACATATTCCCTTCAAAGTGAAAGTTGAACTAAATTAAATAATCTACACAATTTTGCAACAGATTTTTTTTGTATTTTGTTTTTCAGATTATTATACTGTTCTGTCCTGCAAAGTAAAAGACAGGTAGGAGTCAGTATTCCAAACCTCCCAATACTACTTCTTTGTAGTGCTGATTCACAGCTGTCTGTCCGAGATGATTGAGAAGAAGATTGTTAAAGCGGCATTATTTTAGCTGATGCTCGGCAAAGAAGTAGCTTGGGAGGTAGGAGTACTGACCCCCTACCTCTAGTTCTAATTCTTTTATGTGTCCATCTAGACTACTTGCCCTTTATTTACACATGTATATGGTTTGTTTGGTGACCTCTGGGATAGACAATTTCCAGTCTTACCTTGTTTCATGCTGGTAAACGGCAATGTGCACTGCCCCACAAAATCATTACTTGAGGGTTTGTCGTAATCCTCCACAACAAAGCGGACAAGAGCAAGTTCTGGGATTGGAACTTCTAACCAAGCAGCGTCGTTCCAGGAGGATTTAATCCTGCAGAGGATGAATAGAGTTTATTTTAACATTTAGAAACATTTTGTAGTGGAATGTTCAAACGATCTGTAGTCTGATGTGATAATTAGCTGTACAAATGTACCAATGTGTGGGCTGGGCATGGGGGCATCATTATTTACCAGTCTGGGGGTGAGGGTATTTATATGTACCAGTCTGAGCTGTGCATGAGGGCTTATATTTACAAGTCTGTGGGGGCGTGGGCATGAGGGTCCCTTATAGTTTGTGTGGGCACATCTTTTATTTAAAAGTCTGTGGGGCATCTTATATTTACCAGTCTGTGTTTGGGCACACTCGGCCCTCACCTGCCAGTGTTAAGTTAGCCCTCTGGTCCACCAGCCACTTGTGCACAGTTATGGGATATATCTAGAGCACATACACTGTAGGGAGATAACTAGTGACTTTTATGGGATGTTTCTAGAGCACATCACTGTAGGGAGATAGCTAGTGCTCAGTTATGTGATATATCTATAGCAGATAAACTATAGCAGATAAACCTTCACATCTTGTGAAGGTTCTCATTCATCCAGGTCATGGTATATCTGTAATATTCATCCATCCAGGTTATGGTATATCTGTAAAATTCATTCATCCAGTCATGGTATTCTGTAATATTCATCATCCAGGTTCTGTATATCTGTAATATCGATAGATAGATAGATAGATAGATAGATAGATAGATAGATAGATAGATCGATGGATAGTAGATAGATAATTAGATAAAAGATCGATAGATAGATAAATAGATAAAAGATCAAGAGATAGATAGGTAGATAGTATAGTATTGAGGTTCAACAAAGACATAAATCTATCTAGTCTAGTCTAACCTACTCAGCAATAACCACATTTCCTGCCTAACAGTTGATTTAGAGTAAGACTGATGATAGATAGATTGATAGATAAGATAGGTAGATAGATGAAAGATCGATCTATAGATAGATAGATAGATAGATGAAAGATAGATAGATAGATAGATAGATAGATAGATGGATAAATTGATAGATAGATAGATAGATAGGGGGTGGGTGGGAAGAAAGAAAGAGATAAAGAAAGATATTGACAAGAGTGAGAGAGAGAGAGAGAGATAGAGGATAGATAGAGGATATATATATATATATATATATATATATATATATATATATATATAAAAGTTCCAAAGCATCGGCGCACTCACAGGTCTTCCATCAGAGAAAATATATTTTATTCACAGATCAACATGTTTCGACCACACCTGGTCGTCATCAGGTCCAATCCTCCCTCTTTACAAGGCACTGGTAAGGCCTCATATGGAACATGTTTTGGAATCCCATATACAAAAGGGACATCTTGGAAATGGAAGCAGTTCAGAGAAGGGTAACTAAATTAATAAGGGGAAAAGAGGGGCTTGACTATGCAGGCAGATTAGACAAGTTAGGGCTGTTTACATTAGAGAAGCGGCATTTACATGGGGATATGAGAACCATATACAAATATATTAATGGGCCATACAATAAACTCTCTGGTGCATTGTTTACTAATAGGTCATATCAGAGGATACGTGGACATCCTTTAAGATTGGAAAAGAAAAGTTTCATCTTCAGGTTAGGAAAGGTTTCTTTACAGTGAGAACGGGGAAACTGTGGAACTGTCTTCCAGCAGATGTGGTAATTGCAAGTTCACTGAATAGCTTTAAAAAAGGCCTGGATAAGTTTCTAAAACTATAAAATATTAAGAATTGCTGGTATTAATTCATATACTGCAGTTTTGGTCGGTACAGGGATACTATATAATATTGAGAATTACCGGTATTAATACATATACTGTAGTTCTGGTTGGTACAGGGATACTATATAATATTGAGAATTACTAGTATTAATACATATACTGCAGTTCTGGTCGGTACAGGGATACTATATAATATTGAGAATTACTGGTATTAATACATATACTGTATATCTGTTGCATTCAGTTAGTTCAACGGGACTTAAAGTTCAGTTCTTAAAGATGTTTCGCTAGTCATCCGACTCAAGAACTAAACTTTAAGTCCAGTTGAACTAACTGAATATAAAAGATATACCATGACCTGGATAAATGAATATTACAGATATACCATGACCTGGATAAATGAATATTACAGATATACCATGACCTGGATAAATGAATATTACAGATATACCGTGACGGGGATGGATGAATATTACAGATATACCGTGACCTGGATGAATGAATATTACAGATATGCCGTGACCTGGATGAATGAATATTACAGATATACCGTGACCTAGATGAATGAATATTACAGATATACCATGACCTGGATGGATGAATATTACAGATATACCATGACCTGGATGAATGAATATTACAGATGTACCATGACCTGGACGGATGAATATTACAGATATACCATGACCTGGATGAATGAATATTACAGATATACCATGACCTGGATAGATGTATATTACAGATATACCATGAACTGGATGGATGAATATTACAGATATACCATGACCTGGATGAATGAATATTACAGATAAACCATGACCTGGATGAATGAATATTACAGATATACCGCTGCCTTATGATTAATGAATATTACTGTATACCCTGACCTGGATGGATGAATATTACAGACATACCATGACGGATGAATGAATATACAGAGATACCATGACATGGATGAATGAATATTACAGTTATACCGAGACCTGGATGGATGAATATTAAGATATACCATGACCTGGATGAATGGAATATTACAGTATACCATACCTGGATGAATGAATATTAAAGATATACCATGACGATGGATGAATGCAATATTACAGATATACCATGCCCGTGGATGAATGAATATTACAGATTACCATGACCTGACCTGGATGAATGAATTTAAACAGATATACCATGACTGAGGATGATATTACAGATAACCATGACCTGGATGAATGAATATTACAGATATACCATGACCTGGATGGATGAATATTACAGTTATACCATGACATGGATGGATGAATATTACAGATATACCATGACCGGATGATGAAAGCAGAAACCATGACTGGATGAATGAATTATACAGATACCATGACCTGGATGGATGAATATAAAGATATACCATGACCTGGATGGATGAAAAATACAGAACACCATGACCTGGATGGATGAATAGTACAGAAATACATGACCTGGATGAATGAATATTACAGAATATACCATGACGTGGATGAATGAATATTACAGAGATACTGTGTCCTGGATGTAATGAATAGTACAGATAATACCATGACCATCGGATGAATAGAATATTACAGATATACCATGACCTGGATGAATGAATATTAAAGATATACCATGACCTGGATAAATGAGAACCTCACAAGCATACTACACTGTAGTTTATGCACTAATCTAATCTTGGTGTAGAGAGACAAATAAATGTCTATATGAGTGTCTATATGAGTTTTACGATCCTTCCTGTATTAGCGAACGGTACATTTGAGGATTATCGAACGAACGATCTTCCTGGGAATAGCGAACAGTACATTCGAGGGTTAGTTCGGCTCGAACTATATGGTATTTATATTACTTGTTATTATATGGTTATTATATGACTAGGATATTATATGGTTATTACATGACTAGGTTATTATATGGTTATTATACAACTAGGTTATTATATGGTTATTATGAATAGGTTATTATATGGTTATTATATGAATAGGTTATTATATGGCTATTATATAACTAGGAATTATATGGTTATTACATGACTAGGTTTTATATGATATTATACAACTAGGTATTATATGGTTATTATATGACTAGGTTATTATATGGTTATATATGAATAGGTTATCATATGGTTATTATATTGTTGTATATGCTTATATATGGCTAGGTTATTATATGGTTATTTTATGGTTATTATATGGTATTATATGGTTACTATATACTTTATGACCTGGATAATTGAATATACAGATATACCATGACCTGGATGAATGAATATACAGATATACCATGACCTTGATGAATGAATATTAAAGATATACCATGACCTGGATGAATGAATATATAGATATACCATGACCTGGATGGATGAATATACAATTATACCATGACCTGGATGGATGAATATTACAGATTATACCTGTGACCTGGATGAATGAATATTACAGATATACCGAGACCTGTATGAATGAAATTACAGATATACCGTGACCTGGATGGATGAATATTACAGAATTACTGTGACGTGGATGAATGAATATTACAGATATACCATGTCTGGATGAATGAATATTACAGATATACCATGACCTGGATGAATGAAGATTACAGATATACCATGACCTGGATAAATGAATATTACAGATATACCATGACCTGGATAAATGAATATTACAGATATACCGTGATGGGGATGGATGAATATTACAGATATACCATGACCTGGATGAATGAATATTACAGATAAACCATGACCTGGATGAATGAATATTACAGATATACCGTGACTGGAGGGATGAATATTACAGATATACCATGACCTGGATGAATGAATATTACAGATATACAATGACCTGAATGAATGAATATTACAGATATACCGTGACCTGGATGAATGATATTAACAGATATACCATGACCTGGATGGATGAATATTACAGATATACCATGACCTGGATGAATGAATATTACAGATATACCATGACCTGGATGGATGAATATTACAGACATACCGTGACCTGGATGAATGAATATTACAGATATACCATGACCTGGATGAATGAATATTACAGATACCGTGCCTTAGATTAATGAATATTACATGTATACCATGACCTGGATGGATTAATATTACAGACATACCATGACCTGGATGAATGAATATTACAGATATACCATGACATGGATGAATGAATATTACAATTATACCATGACCTGGATGGATGAATATTACAGATATACCATGACCTGGATGAATGAATATTACAGATATACCATGACCTGGATGAATGAATATTACAGATTACATGACCTGGATGGATGAATATTACAGTTATACCATGACCGGATGAATGATATACAGATATACCATGACGTGGATGAATGAATATTACAGATATACCATGACGTGGATGAATGAATATTACAGATATACCATGACCTGGATGAATGAATTTTACAGATATACCATGACCTTGATGAATGAATATTACAGATATACCATGACCTGGATGAATGAATATTACAGATATACCATGACCTGGATGGATGAATATTACAGTTACAACCATGACCTGGATGGATGGATATATTACAGATATATACCATGACCTGGATGAATGATATTAATACATACATGATATACACTGACCTAGATGGATGAGAATACTACAGATATACCATGACCTGGTGGATGAATATTACAGATACACCATGACCTGGATGGATGAATATTACAGAAATACCATGACCTGGATGAATGAATATTACAGATATACCGTGACGTGGATGAATGAATATTACAGATATACTGTGTCCTGGAGATGAATATTACAGATATACCATGACCTGGATGAATGAATATTACAGATATACCATGACCTGGTGAATGAATATTACAGATATACTATGACCTGGATAAATGAGAACCTTCACAAGCATACATACACTGTAGTTTATGCACTAATCTAATCTTTGGGTAGAGAGACAAATAAATGTCTATATGAGTGTCTATATGAGTTTTACGATCCTTCCTGTATTAGCGAACCGTACATTTGGGATTATCGAACGAACGATCCTTCCTGGGAATAGCGAACAGTACATTCGAGGGTTTGTTCGGCTCGAACTATATGGTTATTATATTACTTGTTATTATATGGTTATTATATGACTAGGATATTATATGGTTATTACATGACTAGGTTATTATACAACTAGGTTATTATATGGTTATTATTATGACTAGGTTTTATATGGTTATTATATGATAGGTTTATATATGGCTATTATATAAAGGATATTATATGGTTATTACATGACTAGGTTATATATGGTTATATACAACTAGGTTATTATATGTTATTATATGACTAGGTTATTATATGGTTATTATATGAATAGGTTATTATATGGTTATTATATTGTTGTTATATGCTTAATATGGCTAGGTTATTATATGGTTATTTTATTGTATTATATGGTTATTATAGGTTACATATGACTTACCATGACCTGGATAATTGAATATTACAGATATACCATGACTGGATGAATGAATATTACAGATATACCATGACCTTGATGAATGAATATTACAGATATACCATGACCTGGATGAATGAATATTATAGATATACCATGATGGATGGATTGAATATTACAATATACCATGACCTGGATGGATGAATATTACAGATATACCGTGACCTGGATGAATGAATATTACAGATATACCGAGACCTGTATGAATGAATATTACAGATATACCGTGACCTGGATGGATGAATATTACAGATATACTGTGACGTGGATGAATGAATATTACAGATATACCATGTCCTGGATGAATGAATATTACAGATATACCAGACCTGGATGAATGAATATTACGATATACCATGACCTGGATGAATGAATATACAGATATACCATGAACTGGATAATGAGAACCTTCACAACATACATACACTGTAGTTTATGCACCAATCTAATCTTGGGTAGAGAGACAAATAAATGTCTATATGAGTGTCTATATGAGTTTTACGATCCTTCCTGTATTAGCGAACGGTACATTTGAGGATTATCGAACGAACGATCCTTCCTGGAATAGTGAACAGTACATTCGAGGGTTAGTTGGCTCGAACTATATGGTATTAATTATCTTGTTATTATGGTTATTATATGACTAGGATATTATATGGTTATTACATGACTAGGTTTTTATTATGGTTTATTATACAACTAGAAGTTATTATTATGGATGGTATTATATGTATGTATAGGTGTTATTATATGGTATTATATGACTAGGAATTATATGGTTATTAATGAACTAGGTTATTATATGGTTATTAACAACTAGGTTATTATAATGGTTATTATATGACTAGGTTATTATATGGTTATTATATGAATAGGTTATTATATGGTTATTAATTGTTGTTATATGGTTATTATATGGCTAGGTTATTATATGGTTATTAAATGGTTACTATATGACTTACCATGACATGGATAATTGAATATTTCAGATATCCCATGACCTGGATGAATGAATGTTACAGATGTACCATGACCTTGATGAATGAATATTACAGATATACCATGACCTGGATGAATGAATATTATAGATATACCATGACCTGGATGGATGAATATTACAGTTATACCATGACCTGGATGGATGAATATTACAGATATACTGTGACCTGTATGAATGAATATTACAGATATACCGTGACCTGTATGAATGAATATTACAGTATACCGTGGACCTGTATGAATGAATTATTACAGATATATCGTGACCTGTATGAATGAATATTACAGATATACGTGCCCTGTATGAATGAATATTACAGATATACCGTGTCCTGGATGAATGAATATGAAGATAACCATGACCTGGATTGCATGAATATTACAGATATACCATGACCTGGATGAATGAATATTACACCAAAGATATACCATTCGATGGATGAATGAATATTACAGATATACCATGACCTGGATGAATGAATAAATATACCATGACTGGAAGTAGACGAATACCATGACCTGATGAATGAATATTACAGATATACCATGACCTGGATAAATGAGAACCTTCACAAGCATACATACACTGTAGTTTATGCACTAATCTAACCTTTGGGTAGAGAGACAAATAAATGTCTATATGATTTACACGAGTAAAAGAGGAATATCTGCTATAAACGAATAAAAGGATGTAGCACTTTTCTAAGCAATTCCTAATGAAAAATACAGTGGGTATTAAGAGTAAAAACTTTTACTATAGCAAGCCCTGAACTTTAATCCACTTTACCTTTCCTTTAAAGGCATGTCCACCCCCAAAACTATAATCCCCCCAGTAATGGCCCCATCATGTAGTGTAATAAAATCCTTACCTCACATCCCAGCTCCATATGGTTCTCCTTTAGTCCCCCCCCCAAAGCCCAAAACTGCCCACCAGGACAGTACCATGACCTGGATGAATGAATATTACAGATATACCATGACCTGGATGGATGAATATTACAGATATACCATGACCTGGATGAAATAAATACATACGATGATATATACAGAAACTGGATGATGAATGAATATTACAGAATATACCATGACCTGGATATGATATTACAGATATAACCATGACCTGGATGATGAATATTTACAGATATACCATGACCTGGATGGATGAATATTACAGATATACCATGACCTGGATGAGAAATATTACAGATATACCATACCTGGATGGATGAATATTACATATACCATGACCTGAGGAATGAATATTACAGATACTACCATGACCTGGATGAATGAATATTACAGATATACCATGACCTGGATGAATGAATATTACAAAGATATACGATGACCTGGGGATGAATGAATATTACAGATATACCATTACCTGGATGAATGAATATAACGATATATGCCTGACCTGGATGGATGAATATTAAATATACCATGACCTGGATGATGAATGAATATTACAGATATACCATGACCTGGATGAATGAATATGACAGATATACCATTGACCTGGATGGATTGAAATATTACAGATATACCATGACCTGGATTGATGAATGAATATAACAGATTATTATTACCGTGACCTGGGATGAATGAATATTACAGATAGCCATGACGTGGATGAATGAATATTACAGATATACCATGACCTGGATGGATGAATATTACAGATATACATGACCTGGATGGATGAATGATTACAGATTATACATGGACCTGGATGAATAAATATTACAGAATACCGTGACCTGGTGGATATATTACAGATACACCATGACCTGGATGGATGAATATTACAAAATACCGTGACCTGGATGAATGAATATTACAGATATACCGTGACCTGGATGAATGAATTACAGATATACCGTGACCTGGATGAATGAATATTACAGATATACCGTGATGGATGGAATGAATATACAGATATCCATGACCTGATGAATATATTCAGAATACATACCTGGATGGATGAATATTACAGATGATACACCGGACCTGGATGGATGAATATTACAGAATACCATGACCTGGATGAATGAATATTACAGATATACCGTGACCTGGATGGATGAATATTACAGATATACCATGACTGGATGAATGAATATTACAGATATACCATGACCTGGATGAATGAATATACAGATATACAATGACCTGGATGCGATTGAATTTACAGATACACCATGACCTGGTATGGATGAATATTACAGAAATACCATGACTGGATGAATGAATTTACAGATATACCGGACCTGGATGAAGAATATTACAGATATACCGTGACTGGATGAATGAATATTACAGAGATAAGTGACCTGGATGATGAAATATACAGATATACCATGACCTGGATGGATGATAAATTACAGATATACCATGGACCTGGATGAATGAATATTACAGAAATACCATGACCTGGATGGATGAATATTACAGATACACCCTGACATGGATGAATATTACAGATACATGACTGGATGAATGAATATTACAGATATACCGTGAACTGGATGAGATGAGAATACAGATATACCGACCTGGATGAATGAATATTACAGATATACCGTGACCTGGATGAATGAATATTACAGATTATAGACCTGGATGGATGACTATTACAGATAACCATGACCTGGATGGATGAATAGTACAGAATACCCGTGACCTGGATAATGAATATTCCAGATACCGTGACTGGATAATGAATATACAGATATACCGTGACCTGGATGAATGAATATTACAGATATCCGGACCGGTGATGAATGAATATATACAGATATACCGTGACCTGGATGATGATATACAGATATACCTGACTTGGATGGATAAATATATAATATTAGATATACCATGACCTGGATAATGATATACGATATCATGATGATAGGAGAACCTTCACAAGCATACATACACTGTAGTTGTAGCACTAATCTATACTTTGGGTAGAGAGACAAAGAAATGTGTAATGAGTGTCTATATGAGTTTTACGATCCTTCCTGTATTAGCGAACGGTAATTGACTTTGGGATTATCGAACGAACGATCCTTCCTGGGAATAGCGAAACAATACATCGAGGGTTTGTTCGGCTTCGAACTATATGGTTATATATTACTTGTTATTATATGGTTATTATATGACTAGGATATTATATGGTTATTACATGACTAGGTTATTATACAACTAGGTTATATATGGTTATTATATGACAAGGTTATTATATGGTTATTATATGAATAGTTATTTAATGGTTATTAAGGACTAGGTATTATTGGTATCAACTAGGTTTTATATGGTTTATGAAACGGTGTTATTATTAATGGTTATTATATGACTAGGTTATTATATGGTTATTATATGAATAGGTTATTATATGGTTATTATATTGTTGTTATATGGTTATTATATGGCTAGGTTATTATATGGTTATTTTTATTGTTATTATATGGTTATAATATGGTTATTATATGGTTACTATATGACTTACCATGACCTGGATAATTGAATATTACGATATACCATGACCTGGATGAATGAATATTACAGATATACCATGACCTTGATGAATGATAATAGATATACCATGACCGGATGGATTAATATTACAGTATACCATGACCTGGATGGATGAATTTACAGATATACCGTGACTGTATGAATGAATATTACAGATATACGAGACCTTATGAATAAATTACAGATATACCGTGACCTGGATGGATGAATATTACAGATATACCGTGACCTGGATGAATGAATATTACAGATATACCATAACCTGGATGAATGAATATTACAGATATACCGTGACCTGGATGAATGAATATTACAGATATACCATAACCTGGATGGATGAATATTACAGATATACCATGACCTGGATGAATGAATATTACAGATATACCATAACCTGGATGGATGAATATTACAGATATACCATGACCTGGATGAATGAGAACCTTCACAAGAATGTGAAGGTTTATCTGCTATAGTTTATCTGCTATAGATATATCACATAACTGAGCACTAGCTATCTCCCTACAGTGTATGTGCTCTAGAAACATCCCATAAATAGTCACTAGTTATCTCCCTACAGTGTATGTGCTCTAGATATATCCCATAACTGTGCACAAGTGGCTGGTGGACCAGAGGGCTAACTTAACACTGGCAGGTGAGGGCCGAGTGTGCCCACAACACAGACTGGTAAATATAAGATGCCCACACAGACTTTTAAATAAAAGATGTGCCCACACAAACTATAAGGGACCCTCATGCCCAGCCCCCACAGACTTGTAAATATAAGCCCTCATGCACAGCTCAGACTGGTACATATAAGATACCCTCACCCCCAGACTGGTAAATATATGATGCCCCCATGCCCAGCCCACACATTGGTACATTTGTACAGCTAATTATCACATCAGACTACAGATCGTTTGAACATTCCCACTACAAAATGTTTCTAAATGTTAAAATAAACTCTATTCATCCTCTGCAGGATTTAATCCTCACTGGAACGAGCTGCTTATGTTAGAAGTTCCAATCCCAGAACTTGCTCTTGTCCGCTTTGTTGTGGAGGATTACGACAAAACCTCAAGTAATGATTTTGTGGGGCAGTGCACATTGCCGTTTACCAGCATGAAACAAGGTAAGACTGGAAATTGTCTATCCAGAGGTCACCAAACAAACCAGTATACATGTGTAAATAAAGGGCAAGTAGTCTAGATGGACACATAAAAGAATTAGAACTAGAGGTAGGGGGTCAGTACTCCTACCTCCCAAAGCTACTTCTTTGCCGAGCATCAGCTAAAATAATGCCGCTTTAACAATCTTCTTCTCAATCATCTCGGACAGACAGCTGTGAATCAGCACTACAAAGAAGTAGTATTGGGAGGTTGGAATACTGACTCCTACCTGTCTTTTACTTTGCAGGACAGAACAGTATAATAATCTGAAAAACAAAATACAAAAGAAAATCTGTTGCAAAATTGTGTAGATTATTTAATTTAGTTCAACTTTCACTTTGAAGGGAATATGTAGAAAAGCAGATGAAAGGTAGGAGTGTGAATGTGAGAATTTGTGCACTGAATGAGGAAAAGTTCATCAAGGCAACACAGATTTAGTCTAACAGGAACTAGGGGCCTAGTCAGTGAGGTAGAACCGAGTGAGAAAACTAGCAAAGTACCAGCAAGAGGCCGGTCTGCAGAAGGGAAAAGAAATAGTGCTAAAGAATAGTGAACAGTAGGGTGGTTTTAAAAGGCAGCTTACTAAGGCCAAGTAGTATGGATTCTGCTTGGAGAAGCGAACCTACTATGATTTTTATGTAATCACATAGATGCTATATCGTCCTTTTTTGGGTGAGAATAAGTGAAAAGCCCAGGCTGGTTAGCATGGATTTTACACTAATTTTACATTGGCCGCACCATTCCCAAAACTTTTTGGAAAAAAGTGGCGTAGCCTAGTCAATATGGGCTAAGTTAAGTCTGGCACTCAAAGGTTGCGTAATAGTGCTGTGATGTCACAGTGCAAGTGGGAAAAAACGCCCTTTACACTGCTGTAACTTTGGATTGACTGCAGCTAGAAGCATGAATGAAAAAAACAAACAAAAACTTCAGGCTGAGGGTGAATATTGGTGCAGGATTATCCAGTGCATACTGGAGGCAGGTTATACAGTAGCAGTAGGGAAGTTGTTGCTGTTGACTGAAGTTGATGACTTTTGGGCCCATCCAATATAGTATAGTATAGTATTTGAGGTTGAATAAAGACATACGTCCATCCAGTCCAACCCATCTAGCAATATCCTCATTTCCTGCCTAACTGTTGATCCAGAGGAAGGCAGATAAAGCATGATCCTGTAGTCATTCTAAATGTAGGTGTGTGCTGTTTTAAATAAAGGCAATTTGTATGGAGACTACAGTTCCCCTTTAACAACCTTTGGACATGGCCAGTGTGTTAAAAATGATTATTTTGAGTTCTTATCATTATTTCCACATATGCACATCTGTCTTGTCAATATCCATTTATTTGTGTATCTTTGAAAAGCAACCAACTCCTAAACACCCAAAGGTGACTGTGTGTACCTAACTTGCCTTATATGGATATATTAGGGTGGGAATCTTGCAGCCCACTTAGTAAACTGCATATATTCCAAGACAAAGGAAGGTCAGAGGGCTGACACACAAACCTACTTATTATATACACATAATTCATCCCACATATTATACTTGATACCTTTATTTTATTTGATTATTGTAAACTGTCTTTGACTGGCTCTGTAATTTGTTTTGTCTGTAATATTTTTGCATAATAAATACCAAACTCTGTTCCTTGGTGAGCGATGTCTTATGACCCTATAACTTATACAACATATGCAGGCATGTATATTTTCTACACAGTGACATAGGGAAACGTTATTAATGCATGAATATTATCCCATTGGTTTATGCAGTATGTGGGTTACAGTAAAGCTCAGTGGGTATGTGATGTACAGTAGGTAGAAACATTACAGTTAGAGGACAGCTAGTTACTGGACTACATCAGAATAACATTACTCTCCACTGTTGTTGTCTCTTTCTGCAGGATACCGTCATGTCCATTTGCTGTCCAAGGATGGTGCTTCGCTTTCTCCTGCCACGTTATTTGTACAGATCCGCATTGAAGACCCATAAAAGAAAGTGACGAATCAGCAGCTAGAAAGGGAATATTCATGGCAGTTGTCATTGAAAGAAAGACACTATTATTAGTTGTTTCAGAAATCTCTATGGATTGAACTCAGTTTTGTAGCCTCCTCTCTCAACTACCAGTGCCATATGGGATACAGGACTTTCTCCCGTGCCTTTATATTGCAGAGATTCCACTCGGTCCTAGAAAATAATGAAGGATTGTGAAGAAACAGAAGCACTTATACGTCTTCACGGACAGGAAATAACTACTGCAGTATTAACAAACAGGCTGATATACTGTGAGGCTTAATGCTTACTCCTGTACAGTGTTGTGTATGGCTTACTCCTGTACAGTGTTGTGTATGGCTGTGTACACACAGGCTGATATACTGTAAGGCTTAATGCTTACTCCTGTACAGTGTTGTGTATGGCTGTGTACACACAGGCTGATATACTGTAAGGCTTAATGCTTACTCCTGTACAGTGTTGTGTATGGCTGTGTACACACAGGCTGATATACTGTGAGGCTTAATGTTACTCCTGTACAGGTGTGTGTATGGTGTGTACACACAGGCTGATATACTGTGAGGCTTAATGCTTACTCCTGTACAGTGTTGTGTATGGCTGTGTACACACGGCTGATATACTGTAAGGCTTAATGCTTACTCCTGTACAGTGTGTGTTATGGCTGTGTCACACAGGCTGATATACTGTGAGGCTTAATGTTACTCGTTACAGTGTGTTGTGTATGGCTGTGTACACACAGGCTGATATACTGTGAGGCTTAATGCTTACTCCTGTACAGTGTTGTGTATGGCTGTGTACACACAGGCTGATATATACTGTGAGGCTTAGCGCTTACTCCTGTACAGTGTTGTGTGGCTGTGTACACACGGCTGATATATACTGTGAGGCTTAGCACTTACTCCTGTACAGTGTTGTGTATGGCTGTGTACACACAGGCTGATATATACTGTGGGGCTTAGCACTTACTCCTGTACAGTGTTGTGTATGGCTGTGTACACACAGGCTGATATATACTGTGAGGCTTAACGCTTACTCCTGTACAGTGTTGTGTATGGCTGTGTACACACAGGCTGATATATACTGTGAGGCTTAACGCTTACTCCTGTCAGTGTTGTGTGGGCTGTGTACAACAGGCTAATATTTAAGCCCAATTGACCAACATTTTGGTCAATGCGTTCAATTTAAATTTCGACCAATCGTGTTTTTGGGCGATCGGTCACCCCATAAAGCAGAACCACCAAAAAGCGGGTTTACCAATCAGTATCTTTCCGATGGGAAAATTGGCTTGTTTGTGCACAGCCTTTGAGTTGTATCAATCTGGTTCATTTATCAGTTTTATTTACCACAGTGCCAGCAGAATTTTCAGGATTTTGCCCTCAATCGGTTTAGACTAATTTTACATTCGGACCCCCCAGTAAATGGGGAATTTTATACGTTGTTTTTTTTTTCAGCACAATTGTACTTTAATGAGATAACAGAATATTTTACTGGATTTCTGGGAAAATATGGAAAACAAAATTTTCTTGAATTTTTTCCGTTTTTATTTATATTTCTCTTAAGGTTACGTACAAAAATCTTACTGTTTCTCATTGGTGTAACTTGAATTCACTGGGACCTCCAGCAAAACTATGATGGGCCCCTATACGTGCTTCATCCTCAGTGGTTTTCTAGGAGTAGGCTATATCTGGGTTCTGGGGCATGGTCAGTGGGGCAAGATAGTTCTTCAAAAGACTCTAACCCCACACAAGACCTGGTCCCTTCCTGGGTTGGGAGGTATGCGGTCAGATTCACCCTACATTGGGATTAATGTAATGTCACAATGTCACATTGGCCGCACATTAGGTGAACTGATCTCAGCATTACCTTTTATATAGGAAGGAATATGGGAAATGTACTGTACCATGCAGAACTCCGGTTTAAAGAAAATCTCTAGGCTAAACTAAACCAATGTTTTACCTGATTTATAGCCAAGACACTTCTAATTAAAACAATGTATTACTTCTACTTCTTGGGTTTTTTGCGTGATTTATATTTAAGAAAAATAATTGTAAAGACTGATTGCAGAATTTCTCACTCTGTTCCTGAATGAAACGCACTGAGCATCAGGGAGAGTAGAATGTATTTCTCTACGGTTAGGTACACATGGGATGATATTTTGGCCTAACCAACCACTATTTCAGTCTTCAAGGCCGGAATTCTACCAGCAACATTTTGTCCACTGCCAACCAATGTGAGTTGTTGTTTTGTCCATATCGGAGGAAAGTTCAATCAGACATTTTGCCGATTGTGTGCACAACTTGATAGATCGCACAGTCGGTCAAGCTATAATGTCAGCCAATTATATGTTCGACCATTAATGCGAGTCCTACCCTGCCTATTAGCAATCTAAAGATGTACAGGGAGATGGAATATCCCGCGCTAATGAGAAAATAAGCGCTAAAATCACGCTAACCCATGTACTAACGTCTTAGCAAAATTTGCACTGCCTGCACAAATATATTGCATCTCCCCGTAGTACCTAGTACAAAGTGTGGTACCTCATTATTATTTTAAAGGTAAACTGTGCGCTGGCAATTTTCCCTTTTTGTGTGTACAAATAATGGCTTTTTATCATTTCTAGCAGCTGGTCAACACCAGAATGTGGGTTAGATAGATTGCACTGGCAATTTCTTTCTGTGTTTTGACCATTATTCGTCTGTCACCGCCAAAAACCATCTCCGATATTTTGGCTTGATCAACATGTGGCATTATGAGTAGGCTAAAAATGTAACTGTTATACAGACATTTTGGGTAGGGTATAAAGGTTGGACTAGATGGACGTATCTCTTTATACAACCTCCAATACTATGTTACTATGTAACTGTTATACAGACATTATGGGTAGGGTATAAAGGTGGACTAGATGGACGTATGTCTTATATAACCTCCATTACTATGTTACTA
Organism: Hymenochirus boettgeri; assembly: GCA_019447015.1. NCBI lineage: Eukaryota > Metazoa > Chordata > Amphibia > Anura > Pipidae > Hymenochirus > Hymenochirus boettgeri. The sequence continues at coordinate 78,116,131 of CM033476.1, read as the reverse complement.
TGTAACTGTTATACAGACATTATGGGTAGGGTATAAAGGTTGGACTAGATGGCGTATGTCTTTATACAACCTCATACTATGTTACTATGTAACTGTTATACAGACATTATGGGTAGGGTATAAGGTTGTACTAGATGGCGTATGTCTTTATACAACCTCCAATACTATGTTACTATGTAACTGTTATACAGACATTATGGTAGGGTATAAGGTTGGACTAGATGGACGTAGTCTTTATATAACCTCCAATACTATGTTACTTGTTAACTGTTATACAGACATTATGGGTAGGGTATAAAGGTTGTACTAGATGGGCGTATGTCTTTTATTATAACCTTCCAATTACTATGGTTACTATGTAACTGTTATACAGAACATTATGGGTAGGGTATAAAGGTTGGACTAGATGGAGTATGTCTTTATACAAACTCCATACTATGTTACTATGTAAAACTTGTTGTAGGACAAGAACATTTATGTGTAAGGTATAAAAGGTTAGGACTAGATGGGCGTATGTCTTTATACAACCTCCAATACTATGTTACTATGTAACTGTTATACAGACATTATAGGTAGGGTATAATGGTTGGACTAGACGGACGTATGTCTTTATATAACCTCCAATACTATGTTACTATGCAACTGTTATACAGACATTATGGGTAGGGTATAAAGGTTGGACTAGATGGACGTATGTCTTTATACATCCTCCAATACTATGTTACTATGTAACTGTTATACAGACATTATGGGTAGGGTATAATGGTTGGACTAGACGGACGTATGTCTTTATACAATCTCCAATACTATGTTACTATGTAACTGTTATACAGACATTATGGGTAGGGTATGAAGGTTGGACTAGATGGACGTATGTCTTTTATAACCTCCAATACTATGTTACATGTAACTTTTATACAGACATTATGGGGAGGGTAATAAGGTTGGACTAGATGGACGTATGTCTTTATACAACCTCCAACTATGTTACTATGTAACTGTTATCAGACATTATGGTAGGTATAAAGGTTGGACTAGATGACGTATGTCTTTATATAACCTCCAATACTATGCTACTATGTAACTGTTATACGACATTATGGGTAGGGTTATAAAGGTTGGACTATTGGACGTATGTCTTTATTAACCTCCAATACTATGTTACTATGTAACTGTTATACAGACATTATGGGTAGGTATAAAGGTTGGACTAGATGGACGTATGTCTTTATATAACCTCCAATACTATGTTACTAGGTAACTGTATACAGACATTATGGGTTAGGTATAAAGGTTGGACTAGATGGACGTATGTCTTTATATAACCTCCAATACTATGTTACTATGTAACTGTTATACAGACATTATGGGTAGGGTATAAAGGTTGGACTAGATGGACGTATGTCTTTATATAACCTCCAATACTATGTTACTATGTAACTGTTATACAGACATTATGGGTAGGGTATGACTAGATGGACGTATTTAACATGATAGCGAAATGATGTGCAGGAGAAGTTACTCTAGGAACCCAGATATATCGGAACAACTTAGATAAAAATTAAAACATAAATGATCCTGAATGGGTTCTATATCCCTAACTAGTTAATATCACAGCAGCCTTGTGGGATGATAATATGTCATTAGGCAGGTTTGTGACATTTCCAGATTTATGTAGCCCTCCTTTCTAGTGAGTTTTGATTGGTTTTCCCACTTGATTACAGTCTTGATTACATGGGCAGGTCAGTCAGTAGTTTCTACAGCTCTGGCAGGGAAGTTAAAGATGGTGGAGCAAGAGAATCATTTAAGCAAATAAAAATTTACCATTACACAGACAGTCACTCTGATGGATCATTGTTATTCTGGATTCAGCAAGACTGCTCCTATCTATATCTAATAAAGGACCCTACTTATCACTTTGCCTGAACGGATAAATATAAAGGAATCCAACCTCCTCCATTATGATCCTGCACAGATAGAAAACTTAAAATGACCACCCAACGCAAGTGTAAATATGACAAAACAGCTCTGGAAGGCTGAAGCTGTTATAACCATACTGTGGTTAGACTGAAGCCACAGCGGAATGTTAATGTGCCAAGTCTACATCTTTAAAATAAAGATTAAGGTGCAGACAGATGAAAGTGAATTCACTGCTCCGTGCCTATTCTAGAGCTCGCCGCTACAGTGCAGGTGGCTATGTTTAGCCCGTGTGCTCCATAGGAAAGAAGGGAGCTCTTCTTCCTATGCTAATGTTATGAAGGTTGAACTTGCAACTGCATTGGGGCTATTTATTTTGCTGGACAAATAATCACTTATTACTAATGCAATTGTGCTAGGTATTTGATTGGTAGATAAACTTTCATGGTATTGTGCACACAACATCAATACAGATTATTATTAAGCAGTATTAAGATATATTTTTTTGTACTGAGCTAAAGTTAATATTTGAAAAAAGGAGATGTCCACAAAAGCTCTTAAAGAGTATGTCCTATAAAATTTTTAGTATGTTATTCAGGCCCCCCCAAAACCTAGGTTACGTTTGGCTCAAAAGATTAGGACTATAGCTACTCTGCCGATGGAAAGATGGTAGGCAGGTTAGTAATTCAAGAGAACGCAAGTGCATGTACACACAGTACCATATATATAAAGTATAGGGGGAACGTTTGTAATTGCCATACTTTTTAAGATCGCACCTTACTCCTTATACTATAGTAAAGGGGGCCGAACGCGACCAAGGGAAAATTTCCAATCAATACGACCATTTCCGATGCTGTTGGTACCGCCAGGATCAGCCTAATATTAGTAATGTGTGTACCCAGCTTAACACAGATGCAAGTTTGTGTATTCACCTTGTACAAACATCACAGAGCAGCACTCGGCAATCTGGTATCTTTATTGTAGTTTTCATCACATTCCCGTCACATTACCTTGAGAAAGGACCATGTCTTATTCAGGATTACGAGCCTGTGAGCTATACTGACAATAATGGGACATATTTATATTGGGGATGTCCGATAACACATGTTTCTAATGACTGCAAACAGTGCTGTTGTAAAGATCCATCTCACATTTATGGTCGTGGCCATTTACTACCATCGCGGTCATTATACACCGCTGCAGTATTCTATGGCTGTTATATTACAGCTGTACGGTAAATTAACACCATTGTAAAATAGTCACAGTTATCGGTATTTTACAATGTAGGTGAAGGCGCAACATAAATTTGCGGACCGCACCTTTATAAATACGTTGAAAATGCGTGCAAGCTGCAAACACTCACAGCCCCATGTAAAATTCCCACTGTAATATCTGGTTAGAGTTTTCTGGGGCATGTGCTGTTTTGTAGTAACATGCACCTGAAGAATTATTACTATTATTATGGATTTATATAGTGCCAACATCTTCTGTAGCGCTGTACAATTACATGTATACATTCACATCAGGCCCTGCCCCGAAGAGATTGCAATCTAAGCACATATATGACACATACAACCTATCAGTATGTCTTTATGGTTGTGGGAAAACAGAGTGCCTGGAGAAAACCCACGCAAGCACGGGGAGAACATAGAAAACTCCTTGCAGACGTGTCCAAGGATGCTCTGCAGTAATGCTCGCCATGCTTCTTATGTCTGGGGGAAATCTTCAGTCCCGAGCGTTCTCTCTGTGCTTTACATACATACATAGTGCCATCATTACAAAATGTAACCATTGACTTTAATGGGTCCGAATTCGAGGATTACCGAAATCGAACAATACATTCTAGGGTTAGCGAAAACGATCCATACATTCAAGGGTTAGCGAACAATACGTTTGAGCGTTAGCAAAAATGATCCGTTCATTCGAGGGTTACTGAAAACTAACGATACATTCTAGGATTACCGAAAATCGAAGGCTACATTCAAGTTAGCAAACGACACATTCTAGGGTTAGTGAAAACGATCCATACATTCGAGGGTTATCGAAAACGAACAATACTTTTGAGGGTTAGCGAACGATATATTCTAGGATAAGCGAACGGATAATTAATTGAATTTACGCTAATTATTGAAAATACAGCTGCGAGTAGTTTGAGTTTGAGTTCATCCGAACTCATAAAGTTTGTCTTGAACTTGAGTTCGGTTTTGTGTCCATCTCTATTTGTGAATCACTCGGTATCAGAGCTCAAACTATTGTGTAAAATGTCTCTAAAACCTTCAGATACTTGAAATGAATTTGGCAATACAGTGGTTAGATAAATGAAGGATCTGGCTTGGTTGAGGATTCTATTGTATTAAGACATTTAGACACCATGGTTGGTTTTTCCTTAAGATGCCCATTCATTTTGTGGGTATTTTAATGAGGGAGAGAGATATGGGGCGGGCTGGAGTTGTCCTTAAAGAAGTATAAAAAGTTGAGTGCAGCAAAATCCCTTAAGCTTAAGCTTCGGCTGGGTCCATATATAGAAGATATTTAAAAAAAACACAGAATCTGCAAGAGACTCTTTGAGCAGGGCCTTAACTAAGGGCTAGGCCACACTAGCGTGTTTTTCACGTGTTTGCACAAAAGCTCGCAATAGCGCATTCGATTTTTTCAAAACTAGAAATCGCGGGAACGAAAAAAATCCCGCTATTTCCGATGCGCATGCGATTGTGCGTACGTTTCCGTTTTGGTAAAGCATGCCTTCAATATTTTTGGTGCGTTAACGAATGCGTTTCCATGACGGAAAATGGCAAAATCGAATGCGCAAACCGCAGGCTCAAACGCAAAAAAACCTGCACAATCGCATGCGATAACGCTCGCGATTGTGTGCGAGATCTGGTGCGTTGTAGTGTGGCCTTAGCCTTACCCAACTCCTCACGTGCGCGCAGAGGAAGAAGTTCCGAACTGTCGGCTGCAGCAGCTGCAAACCTTGGACCGATCCTGATCCTATTATAGAACACTGACAACTTTCCTACCTCTTTGGGAAATGTCATTTAAATAAAAGAAGAATAAGACAGATAGAACCTTAAAGATCTGTGATGTGCGGATCCAGCCTTACACACAGTAAATACAGCAGCAGTTGACATTTTCCCAGGGAAAGGTCTTTTAGGCCAATCCATCACTTTCTTAGGGTTACTGATTTGTTGTCCTTTCACTGCCAGCTGGGGCGAAGCTGTGATTGGCTGAATTGAAGGGAAGCCGGAAGTTACAGTGTGAAGCTTCCTGTGTATTTTATGGGGGAAACCAGCTCTTCCTGTTGTAGTTTTGCTTATAATAAAATAACATAGTATAGGGCTGTCTATCAGGACAACACAGAGAGCTGCTAAAGGGAGATCCTTAAACTCACAATGGCTGAGTATGGCAGGGTGAAATCCACCAAGCTGGTGCTGAAGGGAATGAAAGACAAGAGGTAGGAGTGGTACAGACATCCCACCCTGCCAAAACTCATTTCAGGGAGGATACCCACCCCAAGATTAACACACAATCCATGCATACAGACACATGTATACAGTCAGACACTTTTGCTCACAAACACATGCATCTCAACAGACACACACTCATGAAAACAGTCAGACACACATGCATACAACAAGTCTTGTCACTATTAAGTGTTTTTGTCACATGTTAAACACTAAAATACTCTGACATCATTGTGCTCCCTCACTCTAATTCATAACAACACATTTCAGGGAGATTGTATATTATTTCAGGGATCTGCCATTAAAATCAGGGAGAGGTGACGTCTGGTAATTGAATGAAATCCCGTATATGTAAACATTGTATTAATGTAAATATTTCCCTGGTATAGAAATGCGGTATCGCTATCTATTGCCCCCTTAAGGCAATGCACTGTCTGAGCTGATAGGGTCTCTCTCTGCATTGCTAATGGTGTTAACCCATTCTGAATCATAATCTGGCATTAAAGATTCCGTCCTAAAGAGACACTATCGGCAGGGTACATTGGTTTGCACAACTCTGTTTTAGCACTCCACTGCAAAGTGGGTAATGCAGCTTTAAGGGAAAAAAAAGCCAATAACGGCTCTCCGTAAATTACTCCATACAGCTCTGCAACCAAGGCATGCTGGGAGTTGTAGTTTCTAAACATTTGGAGTGTCGAGGTTCGGCATGACTGATATAGAGGTTTCCAATATTTAAGGGCAAATATAGGGCAACAGTATTCATATTATTTGATAAAAACGAATAATATAATTCCACACAGCAATGGCTGGTTTACTTTGTATTTGTACTGTTAGTGGTTTGTGGCGTTTTGAATTTTATATTTTGGGGAAAACATAAACACTAGAATTGTGTGTTTATAATGATGAAAATAAACCTTGTAATACAACATGGAACACTGCTGTAGGTAATTCCATTGCTAGGGACACCCAGGAGGTACCTGAGGCAGTAATGGTTCCTACACACGCTTGATTTCCGAGCGAGGAAGGCCCCCCGACAGCCAATCGCTATATGCGGCGAACGACTATTTAGGCCGAGAATCGTCCATGTGTATGTGTTCAGGCGGATCGGCTATCAGGGGTCGTTCCTTGCTCGTAAATCAAGCGTGTGTACGAGCCTTTGGTCTCCTGCCCATAAGTGTTATCCCTGTCTTTGCGCCTGCACTGGGGGGTCATTTTAGACCACAAACAGTAAAAGTTCAATAAAAGTTCTTATTGTTAAAAATGGTGCTATTTTTGCCCCAACCAATCAAATGTTAGATTTCAAATTTTAAATAAGATCTGATTGGTTGGGGCAAAATTAGCACCATTTTTAACAATAAAAACTTTTATTGAATCTCTGTGAAAGTATTCAAGAGATGTTTTAGAAGTTCTCCTGGATGTGTGTCAACTAAATCAGCAATAAGTACCGGTATATGTTCTCCCCAAATGTACCATGTTACATTTATTAACAGGCCACCACACATTATCAACGTTAAATTACTTCTGCCACTTCATCTGCTGCATATTTCCACAAACTATGAATTGTAGCTGTGCATGTTCTTTACTTGCAATGATTCCCTTTAACTATGACAGAAAGCAATTAGGCAAAATTTTATTGTTAAAATATATTAATATAACATGGTGGGATATTGTATACTACTGATTGTAAATGAATAGAAAAGCATGTAGCTGTCCTGTTAATCTTAATCATTCATTATATGTAAGCTCTTCGGGGCAGGGATCTCATTCCTAATTAGAGATGGCCAAAACGTAGTAGTTTTCGGATTTCCAGATCTCGGGTAAATCCTGAAGAACCGAAAATCTGAAACCTGATCGAATTTTTCAATAATTATCGAAAGTACGGGGCTATTTTCAATAAAAATAGCCCCGAACGTTCTAAAATTATTTTCAAGTCTCCGGTCGTATTTTCGATAATTTTTGAACATTCAAGGCTATTTTCGATCGGAAATAGCCCCGTACTTTCGATAATTATCAAAAATACCTTCCAAAGTCCCGAAATCCAGAGCATCTGTCCGAATCGGATTTTTCGGATTTCAGAACCGAGGGGTTCCGTGTCAGATCCAGGTTCGTGTCAAACCCGGATCCCATCTCTATTCCTAATGTGTCAATGTTTGTTGAACTTATATCCATACATCATTTATTTATATGCTTTCTTGAAATTTAATTTAATTTTTAGCTATCTGTATAATGGCACTTATCCCCTTGTTTGTATAATGTGTATTTTATAATGTACAGTGCTGCGTACCCAAGTGGCTCTTTATAAATAAAATTATACATACATACATTGTCATTTTAGTAAGAAAAACAAGAAAGAGAAGAAAAGGAAAAGAGAAGAATCTGAAGATAAGATTGACATAGTTGGTGGTGAGTCTTTGTATACTTTGATTCCACTTTGTAAAAAGGAACATAATTGTTTGTCATAAGCCTCCTATGATTTGGAACTAACACGGCATGCTAATGTATAATTTATTGCTTAAAAAGTCTAAATAGTTTACTTGCACTTTATAGAGAAATTTATAACATTTAAAATGCAATGTTTTTTTCTTTTTCGTTGTATTAGGAAATTGGTGGATGGTAAGGAACTTTGGTGAAATTTCAGGAAGCGTGGCTATTGAAATGGACAAAGGAGCATATATACATGCGTTAGACAATGGGCTGTTTACTATTGGAGCTCCACATAATGGTTGGTAGTATTATTATCATGAATGTTATTTCAAGGACTTAAACATATTAATATATTTAATGCCCCAAAAAATAACTGCATTCCTTTCAATTTCAAAAAGAACTGAGGTTCAAGCTTGATTATACTCGTTACCCGCACCCCCCCACCCCTCTTCATTCACCCATTAACAGTACACAGAGTAAGCACATGAACTGCTTATCCCTCACACCTGGGTACTTTACTGATCAGCTGATATAATTACATGAATGTCCCCTCACTGATCTGGTCCTCTTCCTTAATCTGTCAGCAGTCGACAATGTAGCCAATGGGAAGACACTGCAAAGAAAATTGGCAGAAATGTGGAATGTCACTGACCATAACAGAAGGGAGGAGCAGTGAGGGAGACTTTATTTCTGCTGATACTACAGAAAGTGGGAGCTCAATCCCTTTGGAAAAAAGGTTGCATGGTCAAGTGTTAAAAAGACCCAGCGGTGAACGCTTTATTAATACAAGATTAAAAGCATAGCTTACTAGAGAAAAACTAGCAGGTCACCTTGACGCGTTTTGTGCTGTGATCCCAGCACTTTGTTAAAGGGTAAAAAACACACTCGCTTGTGTCCTTATTTATAGAGATCTGCTGATGACATCATCAATTGGAGATACTCATAATAGTAAGATCTTAAAGGTACATACACTGGTGTAGGATGCTATCGGGATTATCACTAGTGTATGTACCTTTTAAAATCTGGTGATGGTTCTTTTTAACATGCAACCTTTTCCCATGGGGATTGAGCTCCCACTATGTGCTTCTTTCTGTATTATCCCTAGGCAATCCCAAGTGCAGCGTGTCCGCACCACGCTATAGAGATCCAACAGGAACAAAAATCGCAATGCAGGGAGGCACAGGTAACTCTTGCCTCTTTGCAAATAAAACAGTGAAATTGTAAGCAGCAATAAACACGTTTAGAGTTGCCTGTGCCTCCCTGCATTGCAAGCTTTGTTCCTGTGTGAGCAATATTTTCTTACAAGCCGTGATATATAGAGCTACAGGTATGTGTGTCCGCTGCTGCTGTCTCTTCCTTTTCTCCTTACCTTCTCTAACATTAGCACGCACATGTGCTTGTGTCATGGGAGGGGGGAGAACTGTATCATGGGGAGGAGCTGGGATGCAAACCTGTAGCTCTATATATATCAGAACTTGTAAGTAAATATGGCTCCCAGCTTCCTAGGAAATACACATTTTTTTTTTTACAAATGTTTATCAACCCTTTAATGTAATTGATGGAAAACTCAAAGTGCGTTGGGATAAAGGCTTTACTTATTTGTGTCCTAGTGAGGCCCTGGCCTAACAGATACTGTATTTTTACCTCTAAAATCACAGCATTTTGGAAAAATCATTCAGCTTGATTCTGTAGGTTCCTGGCTTTTTAAGGGTTGCACATGCTCAGTCACTTATCTAGCCCAACTTCCTCTTCCCATCCTCGGATGAGCTGTCACATCTACTGAATGACCGCTCTGTAAACAAGTCAGAAAACCAATTTTCATTGGCTGCAAATATAGGAATTATACAGATGATTTTTTCAAAATCTTCTATTATTGAATTACACAATCTCCTTTAATTCTAACTGCGTGTAAATAGAAATGTAGGCAGCTAGGAAAAAAAACTATTCCCCATTCATTTAACCTGTTTATCTGAATTATTTGAACATTTCTATGAATTAATATCTATATTATTTCCAAAAACAGATGATGAAGGGCCAGCTCCTCCAGAGCAATTCACAGCAATCAAGTTATCCGATTCCAGGTTAGTCACAACATCTGCTGTTGTTTTCTGGAGGTAACCTTTAATACAAGACATTCATAAACCATCATTTTTAAAATCTTACAAGAAAACATAAAGGGGAACTGTGGTCTCCAGACAAGTCTGGGTTATATTAAAGCCTTATCTCATACCTTTAACAGGAACCCTGGGTAAAACTTGTGAGAAGTTATATTGCTGGAAAGGTTAAGAAATACAACTTATGAACACTTACTTTTAGCAGCTTGAAGCCATGTGACCAATCTGTCTGCATTAATAAGCCCCCCTCTTAACTGTATTGTTTTACCTGTGCATACATTTCCTGTATTTCCCAGCATTAAGACTTAAGTGACCATGCTCTGACTCCAGGTATAAGGTAGGAGCACAGGGTCAGATGATGTCACTCAAGATACTGGAAGCAGGAAGTTTAAACATTATCTGCAATATCATTTCTTACAGGCTGCAGCCAGAGATGTGATCATTTCAAGGAGATACTGTAGGCATTTATTTATCCTTAACTTACTAAAAAATAGAGAATTACTGTGATTAATAGATATACTGTAGTTCTGGTTGATCCAGGGATACTTTCCGTTTGCCATTTGGAGTCAGGAAGGATCCCCCCCTCTCCTCCTTTTATCTGAGTTTTTTTTTTCTTTCAGCTGGATCAGCTGTTAGGGAGGGTTAGAGAGGAGATTATTAAAAGGGAAGTTCAGTGCAAATACATATACCTTTTGGCTTTTAAAGGAATAATTCACTAATTCCTTTAATTGATTGAAGAATAGAAGGTTAAGGAGCCATGTCTTACCTTCCGTACTTCAATCATTATCTCAGGAGCCAGGCATTACTGCTATATTCGGCCCTGGCTCTTGAGATATTTATTTAAGAAAGGAAGGTAGGGCATAGCTGACTGATCCAACAGCCAATTAGTAGAAATTACTGTTAGGAACATTCCATGTTCGTGTGCATTCTGGGAAGAAGGATGTTACAGATCCTGAAATGGCAGCTCACTAATGTCAACAGCAGCGAATAGCAAGGGGTAAGAGAATATGTAAAATAACTAGGTTTGCATAATATAAATTAAGAATTTTAAAAATGGATATTTTCCACTGAACTTTCCCTTTAAGGTTGGACAAGATGGATGTATGTCTTTATTCAACCTCAATTACTGTGTTACTATGTATTACTTTAGCTTGAGATATCTGTAAAACGGTAGTTCAAATTGGTCTATCAAAATATTTAGTATTTTTTCCAGATTTAGCATGCAAAGCGTATTCCCAAACAATACCTCTTGAACATGTACATCTAGGTGGTCAGAAATTCTGTTAAAGTGAAAAGTACTTGGGACAGGGATACAGGATTTGTGATTCCTACCTCCCAATATTGTTTCTGTGAGGAGCACCAGCCCATAGTAAACAGATTCTGCCAGTCTTCCTCCTGGCTTCAGCACTATCGTTAATACAGGAAAAGTCTGGGACTAACCTGGCAAATGAAAACTGTACATGCTGTAGCTCCTCAATGAAATGATATTGGGAGGTAGGAATAATCAATCCGACCTCCCTGCCCCAGGTACTTTCCATTTTTAAACCGTTAAAACAGAATATAGGTATCCTTTAAAGCTTAAAAATGGCCTAGAAGATGTTTTCGGTTGGGTTTGGTGGTGATTTCTGCCCACCACTCTATATTAAGTAGGCATACTTTAATTTTTTAATTTGGGGAAACGATCGTTTATTAATTTAATATATGTATGAAACAAATCTATTTCTTAAATTCATTCTTTTCTGAAAGGATTGCACTAAAGTCTGGTTATGGCAAATATCTTGGCATCAATTCTGAAGGACTTATCATTGGACGTTCTGATGCAATAGGTTCAAGAGAACAATGGGAACCAGTGTTTGAAAAGGTAATAGATCCTTTTAAATAGGCTTATAGTAAATTGTTGCAAAGGCCCCACAGAAGTTACACATTTTATGTAACATGAATGTGATATGCTTAAAGGGAATGTCCACTTTTTTTAAAGTTTCTATTATCTGTTTAACTGAAGAACGGGAGGTAAATGAGCTATATCTTACCTCCCGTTTCTCAGTAAAACCTGCAGGAGTGGAGGAAGAACTTACCCACCGATCGCTCCAGCGCTGGCTTCTTTGACAGTCTCCGATGCAACGAACTATGAACAATGCAAAGGACTGGGGATGCATCGGAGTCTGTCAGTGGTGCTGGAACGATCCGGGTAAGTTCTTCATTACCCAGACATACCCTTTAAAGGAAAGCTGTAGTGTTTTTGCTCCTCCCCCCTTCTGGCTCAGGGCCTAACCAATGGGAAGGCATACTCTGCAGGAAGCGCTTTTTCACATTGGATAGACCCTAGACTGGGGATGGAGCTTGGAAAATATACTTGTCCTTTAACGGACTTAAATCAGCTGTGGATTTCCATAGTTTTACCTCCTGCAGTCATTGTTGGGCCTAAGTTTCATCTCTCTGGTATCTTCATGTGTATACTTCTAAATGATCATTTCTGGCTGGTGTATAAATAGATTTGCAGGATTGTCAGGTGCGGGCAGCTTAAGCCTGGGCTCGAATTATTAGCCTGGTGTTTCAGTTGTCTGGTGGACTGGCTGACAGGAAAATTGATTGATCCAATGACTGGCTGTAGATTTGATTTGCCAGCTGGAGGGATGGCTGGTTCACTAATGGAAGTTTTAGAAGAGAACTGTTAATCGCCCATTCCCTTTGCATATCCCAGACCATTCCCTGGCCCCATGGTGTGTAAACCTCTACCTTTTCTATGAAAGCAAAACCTATTCCTCTGTCACTGCATGGCTAATTGAATCCGCATTATGATAAAACTTTGTCTAATGTTTTGTGCTCTCACACTCTGCCTGCATCTGACAACCAGTTAGTTGCTTTCTGTGTATCTGGAGCAGAGTCCCAGTCTAGCAATGCATCTAATGGAATCCGTTCTAAAGTAGCCCCTCCACGTATACACACACTCATCTATCTCAATTCCTACATCTGAAAGATAATCTTATCATTTCATTCAATCAGTAATAACAGCTACTAGAGCTGCTTAACTTCCCATAGCAATGAAGTGGCATTTTACTGTAACATAAATTTGCTGGGTGAATGCTATTGGTTGTAGCTCACTGTTCGGAGACACAGCTCACCTCCACTGCCCCTGCTTACTCTTTCTAGCTGTGTTTCAGATTCTGGGAGGGGCTGCAAACAGAGAACTAGAATGCATAATTATTAAGTGTGGGTTATATAGGACAAGAGGAGATATGATGAAAGGGAGCACATTTCTGGCAGCACTAGAAATATAGTAGGACAAAGGCGAGTAATTATTTTCACCTAAGGTTCCCTTTAAAATGCTATTTTTTTTAACATATGGCCAGATAATTATTCCAAACCTTTTTCAGACAACCTTATAGGTTGTCTGAAAAAGGCCAGGCATCAAACTCATTTAATTCCTTATTTATAAGAACGTCAATAACATATATAAACATTTGTGTTTTTACAGGGTAAAATGGCGCTTCTTGCTTCAAATAGTTGTTTTGTGAGTTGCAACGAAGAAGGCGACTTGGTAGCGCAAAATAAAACTGCAGGCGAAGCAGAAATGATAAAGGTAACAATTATAGTCCACTGGCTGTGCTGATAAAGGGAACCAATTATAGTCCACTGGCTGTGCTGATAAAGGGAACCAATTAAGTCCATGGCTGTGCTGATAAAGGGACCATGTACCCACTGGCTGTGCGGTATAGGTTGAATTTTGTCTGCTGATGTTATAAGGGAACCCATTTCTAGTCCACTGGCTGTGCTGATAAAGGGAACCAATTATAGTCCACTGGCTGTGCTGATAAAGGGAACCATTCTAGTCCATGGCTGTGCTGATAAAGGGAACCATTTTAGTCCAATGGCTGTGCTGATAAAGGGAACCATTTCTAGTCCACGGCTGTGCTGATAAAGGAACCATTTCTAGTCCACTGGCTGTGTGATAAGGGAACCATTTCTAGTCCACTGGCTGTGCTGATAAAGGGAACCAATTATAGTCCACTGGCTGTGCTGATAAAGGGAACCATTTCTAGTCCACTGGCTGTGCTGATAAAGGGAACCATTTCTAGTCCACTGGCTGTGCTGATAAAGGGAACCATTTCTAGTCCACAGGCTGTGCTGATAAAGGGAACCATTTCTAGTCCACTGGCTGTGCTGATAAAGGGAACCATTTCTAGTCCACTGGCTGTGCTGATAAAGGGAACCATTTCTAGTCCACTGGCTGTGCTGATAAAGGAATGTCCGTATTCTGTACAGGAAAGGCCATATTCATTCCTGTGCCAGCTACAAGGGCAGCAGATTATTAACTAGAACACTTTTACTAAAAACACTGTGAGGGTTCGTTCACATTACAAATGAAACACAATGGACAGTCCATTTTTTTGGTCCGTTTTTGCTATGTTATCAGAATTAAAACACGTCTGTTTCTGGACAGAAAAACTGTGAGGAATGTGAAAATATAAGAAAATGCCTAAAGGGTTCTGCAATTAAGTATTCATTTTCTGACTTCTCGACTATTAATTACATTAGATACAAAATGACAAAATGAATGGGCCAACACCGGGACATCTGTTTGTATGTACTAAACGTTAATGGGGAGATACAGTAAATCCATTGCTGCAAAAATGAGTCTTAAATCCACGCTACCCAATGTAATCTAAAATAAATGGAGTTTCAGCTTCAATGTCCTGATGTGCTTCTGCGTTTCCATAACTGCTGCAAAGTGGGATCGCGGTCAGGTAAGCTGCAAGGGTAAAACTTTCTGCATCACGCCCTGGATCTAGTTCATAACTAATGTATTTTGCAAGTTTCAGCTGTGGAAACAAAATTGGGAAAAGGGGTTTCTAATAACCCACTAGCATTTTAGAATTCTAAACTTCTACAACATTCAATTTCCACACTTGACCAATTGTTGCTAATAATGGGTTTTGTACACCAATGTAGATAATCGATAAAGAAACAGCCATTTTTGGTAAATTGTTATCGAATTGATGAAACACATTTTCTTTAAAAAAAAAAAAAAAGAAAAGTGCCTGATTTTACGTTTCTTACCAGACGTAAACGTCATTATGTCTGGTATTGCATCATGGGATTGCGTAAAGGTAAGACGCACCAGTAGCGCCGGATTCCCATACAGAACCACGTTTCCTGCTACGAGGTATTGCTAAACTTTGTATCGGTTTGCACAGCGTTATTTCCAATATGATTTGGAAATGGTGCTGTGCCCTAAAATTTGTGTAAAACACACGTCAACCCGATATTACTTTGGGTTAACATGGGTTTTACATGGGTTTGTCACATGTTGAATCTCCCTGTTTTTCACCTAATAACTGTTCTGTAATAATCACTTTCCAAAAACACACCCATAATTCCCTGCTATTTTTGTGTAAATGTGTTGCTAGGAATGAAGGGCTTCTGTCACTTAATTATTGTAACCTAGAGGGCCCTGGGTTTTGTATTCGTCAACTTGTCATCGCAAGACGTGGAAAAGTAGGGATGGAGAAATTTGTATTTAATACTTAGGGGGCAATGCAATTAATGCTGCTAAGCAGTCAAATCAGCATAATACCCATGTTACCCGATGTATAATCAGGTTAATAGGGTTTTACTCTGAGCCTGCACGGCAATAAACCCTAAGTTAACTTAACTTAAGCTACTAAGTAGTGTGACACCTTTTTTTAAAGGGGAAGTTTGACCGATGCTTCTTACCTGACCGAGATAAAACTCGCAAAGGAATTATTGCATTGTGGGATCTCGGACAGTTAGGGCTCGTCCGCACTAGTGTGCTCTTAAAGGAAACTATAGTATGTCTAAAGTTTTTTTAAAAACCGTTAAAATAAAAAGTAACTGAGGCAGGGAGGTAGAATTGGTGCTTTTTACCTCCCAATATAATTTCTATGAGGAGCAGCAGGACGAAGAAAACTGCTTCTGCCAGTCTTCCTGTATGCTTCAGCACTATCTTTATTATAGAATGGCCCAGGGCCATTACCTGGCAGATGAAAACTGTATGTGCTGTAGCTCCTAAACAAAACAATATTGGGAGGTGGGGATAATCAATCCTGTCTCCTTTCCCCAGGTAATTTTTATTTTTAAAAGTAAATTTTTACAGTATAGTTGTCCTTTAAGCACAATCTGTGTGGCCCTACGGATGTTGCCACATTATTGCGCTGCGCTAAGGTCCGTAATCGGAGCGTATGGGATCTTCATGTGCTCTGATTGTGCAGCATTATGCAATCGCATTGCAAACGACCTACCCTGAAACGTGTGCGCAATTTGGCCCCAGCCTTAAGCAACATGTATTGCATTGTCCTGTTACTTTTGAGTGGTGTGTAAGCTTACAGTTCTTGAATGGCCAGTATTGAAAAAAAATAAAATAAATGTCCATATTTATATATCCATGTTCCTATCTTTTTAAGGATAATTATGAAAACATCACTTCACCTTTAACAGGAGAAAATAAAAGGGAATTCCTTTGATGGTTTTTGTTTATTCATGCAGATACGCTCGTGTTCTGAACGGGAGGAAGAACGGAAAGATGAGATTGCAAATGAAGATAAAGGAAATGTAAATCAGTGTGAAATAAATTATGTGTACGTATTGATTTGTACCTTCCTAGCTCTAAATTACACATCAGTGGGGGCCCTGCTATAGAAATCTGCCATTGACTTTACTGTAAGAATTCTTCTCCAAGTTGTTTATGCAGACTACAGTGCCTTGACATTTTTGTGTGTTTAGCCACCAGGACTTTCTATCTTTTACCTTTATTGTGATGTCCTTGGATGCTAGAGTAGTGCAATCGAATTTCCCTGGCGGATGCAAGTCGGTGGCATTGTTAGATATTTATATATAGTGCCAGTATCTAGCAGATCAAAGGATTCAATCTGTGATCTGCTACAGATGGGTCTACACACATTCCTGATTGTTAATGTGACCACACATATAGCTGATAGTTATTTATACCATATTGATAGTCATTTACTATAAATATGGACATGTTGCCAATAATAGGCTAATCCCTTCAGACCCAATGGGCCTATTATTGGTACTGTGTGTACTTGTCTTTAACTTCAGGATGCAAGTTTCCAATCACATTGGTTTGAAGGTTCATGTCTCCATATGATGAGCAAGCTGACTAATAATATATATTTAGTTTAAACTACATTTAGTCGATTTATCTTTTAAAATTGCATATCTGTAAAAGGTTTGGATATTCTAGGGCATTCCACTGTAGTTTACCTAATCCTAGATACAATTACTACTATACCCAAATCTTCTTCCTTGGGAGATACAGCTCGCAAACTCTATCTGTATAATGGGTTCTGGGAAGGGCTAAGCACAGAGAGAGGGGGAATGCAAACTTAGGCTGAGGCCACACCGTAGCGCTTATGAGCGTGACGAAAAAGGGGAACACAAGCGTGCATGATTTCCGCATTCCTGGCGAGTGCACTGCAGTTGTGCATGCTATTGTACAACAAAATGCAGATTGCATGCGATCTGATTCACGGATCACATGTGTGGCCACCACAATTGGGTTTTTAAATGGATTGTGATGAAAAGCTCACTAGTGTGCCTAGCCCTTACTAGCAGTGAGCTGAGACGGACAAGAGGTGAAAGGAAGCACTGGGAGCAGAAATATAGAAAAGGATAAATAATGTTGATGTAGTAATTTAAAATGTTACCTTTTGCTCTAAAGACTTGTACACGCGTCCAATACTTTGTCCAAAATACGGCTGTTACAGCTGATAATCACAGGTGTGTAGCTATTTGGTCAGGTGTGACCCAAAACACACATGCAGTTACTGACCGAAAACAACATTCAGGTTTCATGCGCAGTATTAAACTTGTGTACGCGCTTAAGCCAATAACAATCTACGGAAATCTGGAGCTACTGGGCATGTATTAAAAAAACGGACAAGATAGACTTTGTTACTATTTAAAGCTGGGTACACACAGTACACAATTGCTTGCAGATCAGAAAGATTCCATTTGTGATCTTTTACAGATGTGGCCAATGGGTACAGGTAGAATATCTAAATAAGATTTTTCTGATAACTATTCCAATAGAAAGTAGGAATATAACAGCTGAGCTGATTTTCACTCAGGTTGACATATAACCAATCCTTATATTTTGATCTCACAGAAAAAAATTCCAGAGTTTCCAGGACCGCAAACTTAAAGTTAGTCAAGAAGACCGTAAAGATCTTAAAAAGGCCAGAAAGGATGGAAATTTTCACGAGACACTCCTTGACCGGTAAGCAACCATTACAAACAGGGATAAGGAACTTGTTGACTTGTGAATTACTCTAAAGGCTTATTTTTCCCAGGATATATGCTCAGGAAGGTGAAGTCACTTTAGTACAATTCCAAGGAACCAACATGAGTTGTTAGGAAGCACAGCTCTATATGAGCTCACACAGCCATGAAGTAGGTCAGCAAGTTAGCCACCAATGTCATTGGCTATGATGTCAAAGTGGCCCTTTTTTGACTGCAAACTTGGTTGTGCTTGTGGACAGTACGTTATCTTGGTAATGCATATTTCTGCTTTGGGGAATTGGCAAAGTTTTACTCTCCCATTTGTATTCAGGCAAGGAGTTTATGCACTGGGTTTGCTGAGGAATGGCTAATACCTTGCTGAGTTATTTAAAGGGCATGTCCACTCCCCAAACTAAAAATTAGCCCATTACTGGCCCCTCTGTGTAGTTTAAGAAAATCCTTATCTTACATCTCTGTTCCTTATGGATCTCTTGCAGTGCCTGTTCAAAGTCCAGGAAACTGAAGAGCAGGAGGTGTCTTCCTGTCCAAAAGGTTTCCACCTCCTCCCTGTCCTCTGAGAGGATAGTGGCATGTGCAGGGGAGCCCTTCCCCCTCCCTCCCACCCTCCAGATCCATCCATGGCTGGCCATCCACCTAGCATAAAAAGGATTTTCTGTAATGTAGGGCATCGCTGCCTGCCCCAACAGCTGTCATTAGAATGCTATTTACAGCTCTTCGTTCCCGTGGCGCTCTCCACAGACGCGGCAACTTGCAAGTTCTGGCAAGCAGGGAACCGGATCGAGGGGCTTTAAGTAACGTTCTAAATCTTTTTTTTTTTTTTTTTTTTTTAACATTATGACACAGTGGTCATAATATATATTTATGTATATAAATTATGTATATATATATATCCTATATAATAAAAATGTGTGTCCGTGAATCCGTGTGTGGCTTTTTGCTTCTGCACATGCGCGAGAGGAGTCTCTCCGCTATGCGTGATCGTCCACAGTGAGTAGAGATGAATCCAGCTCTCTGACTTGGACGAGTACATCCTCTCCGCTTCAAACTGCTGAGAGAGAGAGCGAGAGAGACTCTGTCTAGCCCCTGTTTATATTACGGGCTTAACTGTCTAGAATATATATAATTATTAGGAGGGAAATGCCCTTTTAAGGCTTCTCTGGGCCATTCATGCTAACATAAGAAATATGTGAAATTTCTGTACCGCTAGAAGAAATATTTGCTAACATCTATGTATATTTTTGCCCAACTTTATTTTGTCATTTCACTTAGCTGCATACAAATTTATTTAAAAGATGGTGGGTTAAGTGGCATATTATAGAACCTTATCTGTCCGGTTATCCAGGGGCTGAAAGGAATGACAAGTTACAGGGTGAATGAGTACATTGCTAATAGGTCTCACAGCAGGGCCCAGCCCCGTTTCTTCTGGGTCCTAGGCAAGTGTCAGCCTCAAGTGGGTGATAATTACCCAACAATCTCGTGTGTATGGCAGTTTGGTGTGGGTGCCGTTTTATTGATCCGTCAGGATGGATACCGGAGTGGCCACACACGTAGTACAATTGTTACAATGCTGGGGGACTTGATTTTAAAAGTACTACAGACCTAGGGGGAGATGCAATAAATTTCCCTATCACAACTGACCTGCACTTGTTACTGCGATGTAGTTACCACTTTGTGACTGTGAATGCGAGAGGTAAGTTGCAACCTTTTGCACGGCTTTAAAGCTGTAAATTTGGTGCAAAAATGTGTGCAATTATCATCTCTAAATTTATTGCGTTGCTTGCACTGAGCTATTTCTAAAAGCGATGCAAAATGAGTAAAAAACCCTCGCTAACCCAATATTACATCAGTTAGCATGGGTTTACACATATTTTTCCCCTTATATTGCATCTCCCTGCTAGAATGCTAATGGGCTATTTCCTGTTCGCATCCATTTTTTTCATTGATCTGTAAGGAATGTCTGCATATGAATGGGATGTCAATGTAGCCCCTTGTGGGGGATTAGGGTTATTTTAATGTTTATCTATTCCATATTGGAAATGTTTACCTTACATCCAGTTTACTAATGTTTGTCTGTTTTTTATTTGCAGGAGATCTAAACTGAAAGCCGATCGATATTGCAAATAAACTGTGAGGCCTGAATGTGTATTTCTTTTTTTCTTAGCTTAATGTATTTCATGCTTTGTACTTCATTAAATGTTTTATCACCTAAACCTGCAATGGGTAATTTATTTCACGGACATATACAAGGAAAACCAAACATACGTAATAATGACCTGGAATTCTATCTACACCGGTGCTACACTGTGGGGATAGGAGACGGTTCCGTATACATGTACAAATCTGAAGATAAAGCTTCTAATTTTGGTTGTCCACTCAGAGCAGGGATGTCAAACTTGCAGCCCTCCAGATATTTAAAAACTACAACTCCCAGGGGTCTCATTCTGTAAATACCAAATAAAAAAAAAGCTGCAACTCTTATGAGCAAAATGATTTCCGATTCCACGTTAGGAAAAATAAAGGACATTTAGTTAACTTTTGGCTACATGCTGGATTTTTTGCTTGATTTTAAATCACTGTCCTCAATGTAACCACACTATTGGTCCAGTCAAAACTGACTTTTTCTGGCGACTACCATGTTATTGAGGGGTAGCCTCAATAGACCGTATGTACCAGCCCTTACTGTTTTCTTGTTCCTTGTAGCACACCCCCCTTTTGATGAAATGCATTAACCTGTCTTTCTACTTTAAAACAGGAAAACACAACTGTCAATCCCTAGGGAGCTTTTTTTTGTATTGTTTCCAAATAGAGTGGTTTGCCCCATGATACAAACGGATGTGGCTGAAATTACTTTTTAAATTGAACTCTAAAGAGTCCATATTTTAACATCAGTTGAAGCACTGGACACTTAACAGTTTCATAAACCAAAGCTGCAATAATGGACACTAATTTGTAGACCATGATCACGACCCCCGACGGCAAGGTGGTATACCCGGCGAACGGTTGATTCGGCCAAGAATCGTTCGTGTGTATGCGCTCGGTTGGGGGTCGTTTGTTGATCAGCCTATGGATTATGTGTATAATGGTTTAATATTGGTAATCAGAAGTAAGAAGCTATTTCAGTTATTATGTGTATAATGGTTTAATATTGGTAATCAGAAGTAAGAAGCTATTTCAGTTATTATGTGTATAATGGTTTAATATTGGTAACCAGAAGTAAGAAGCTATTTCAGTTATTATGTGTATAATGGTTTAATATTGGTAATCTGCTGGATCCCAAACACCAGAGAACATATAAAAAGTGTGGGAGAACCATAAAGACCGAATGATAGGTTGTATGTGTCATTAAAAAAAAAAAGTGGCTGACACACTGGCTTTCGCAAATGTGGCAACCATAGGGCTATTGTCAATAAAGACATTGAACGCTCAAGTGTTGCACAACATATGGTGTTAGATCATAGA
Source organism: Hymenochirus boettgeri (assembly GCA_019447015.1). Taxonomy (NCBI): domain Eukaryota; kingdom Metazoa; phylum Chordata; class Amphibia; order Anura; family Pipidae; genus Hymenochirus; species Hymenochirus boettgeri. Next base: position 78,094,476 of record CM033476.1, on the reverse strand, counting down.
GGTGACCGCAAAGTGGAGTGGTCATTCTATGGTCTGGGAAAAATAAAAAACTGGAATAAGAGGGGGTGATCCTAATAAAGCACTTCTTCAGAGAGAACTACTCTGGACATACAAGATGAACACTTCTTCAGAGGGAACTACTCTGGACATACAGGATGAACACTTCAGGGGGAACTACTCTGGACATACAAGATGAACGCTTCTTCAGAGGGAACTACTCTGGACATACAGGATGAACACTTCTTCAGAGGATGAACACGTCATCAATATATCTCCACCATGCCACACAGTGGTCACGATAGAGATCATCATGATAGACGTGCCCATCCTCCAAGCCCGCCATAAACGCATTGGCATAGGCCGGAGCGACATTCGACCCCATCGCAGTCCCACGCACTTGGAGGTAAAATTCATTTTTAAATTCAAAATAATTTTTAGTGAGTATAAACTCCAAAATTTGTATAAAGAAATAAACCTCCTCTGACCGTACATGACCATATTCAATAAGAAGTTTTTTAGCAGCTGTCAACCCATCAATATGTGGGATAGACGTATACAAGCTGGCCACATCCATAGTGGCCAGCTGTATGTCTCCCCAATCAGTAACATGAAGATCATTCAATTTAGATAGAAAATCTGTAGTGTCCCTTAAGTATGATTTAGTATTACACACTAATGGGCCCAACATTTTGTCAAGCATCGTAGCAAGTGGCACAAACATGGAGTCAATCCCCGAAACGATAGGACGTCCGGGGGGATGACGTTCATCTTTGTGTATTTTGGGTAAAGTATATAACTTAGGAATACGAGGATACATCACCTGTAGATAATCACTTAATTCCCCCGTAATAATACCTCCCTCTACAAAAGTTTGCAATAATGTTTTAAGGGATGTCTTAAACTTTGAGGTGGGATCACCCTCCAATTTAGTATATACACTTGTATCTGACAATTGAGGGGATATTTCATTCTCATAATAACTACGATCTAATACAACCACAGCTCCTCCTTTGTCAGAAGACCGTGTTTCCAATTTCAAAATATATTATATATATATATATATATATATATATATATATATATATATATATAGATATTATATATATACCCGGTGCAAATATATAACATTTGTCCTGTACATAGTGTTTTGGAATGATAGCATGCAATACACACACACACAGTCGTGTGAGCATGCGTCAATAAACTGATGGGAATGCAGAAAAAAACAGTGAGAACACTCAAATAGCATTGATTGCAAACGGAAATGCAAATAAAATACCCTGAATCGCAGTAACCATGTGTCTAATCACGTAAGTGGGGGACCTAGTGCTAAGGCAGTGTTCAAAACATGCAATGTAAGTTTATGGGGTGGGGAACCGGCCAATGGGTGAACCTAATGCCTGCAAACCAATAATAGTGATCTGTATTGGAGCCAAAACAGACTGCAAAATAAAACACCTATATTGCAAAAATCTTGCATGCATTGCGTACCAGTGGGGCTAGTCCTTACTGACATAGCGATTACAAAATCACATTTGTGTGGCATTTATATTGCATAAGACGTGCATAAAAAAGTCCTTCTTTAATGGAAACTACAATTATAGAGTTTTATTTTATTTTCCCCGTCAGGATAAAGAATGAGCAAAGTGGCAGGAGAAGAATATAGTAGTAATGGAAGAGGTGGTTATTTCACCCCCATACCAGGTGGAAAACTGTAAGGAAAGGAGGGCCTGTGCCCTGACCCAGTCTGCAAAATAGTGAGTACACTTATTCACACTTTTATTTGCACAATGTTTTAAATGTCATTAACATCTTTCCCAAATCTGATTATTCATTCTGCTCATTTTAATTTTCTTATAGGTTGAGAAAGCATTTTAGAGATATGGAAAAGTCAAAAGGGGGTGCAAAGAATCCAGCCCCCAACATCACAGAAAGAACCAGACGTCGTCCTGAGCTTTGAACCAAGTTGATTCTCACCCCCCCCCCCCCCATGCAACTTGCTCTTTTTGCCACCAATCATATGAGTGTCCTAAATAGAGCACAAAGGGTGGGCAAATGAGCAGGAATTTGGGTGGATTGGTAGCTTTTATTTCTGGACAGTCACATTCATCCCAATCCTTTTTTAATAGCCATCATTCTTAGTCTGGTTCTGGAGGGTGTTGAGGGGTAACCACATGCGATGGAAGACCTCATTCATTCATCCTTATTTGTTTTTCAGTCAGACATGCTCTTATTCAGAGTTTCCTTTTCCTGACTGCAGCATTTCTTCCAAAGAGATTGTCCTCACCCTATTATGTGTTTTAAAAAAATAAATCCGGGGAAGAAGCACAACCCTATCCAGCCAGAGGGCAAGGCAGTGCCAGGCATGTACCCTTTAGCTGCGCAGTGGTTAAAACGTCTGTACAAAGGAAGAACAAAAAAAAAAAAAAAGAGACGAAAAAATAAAATACAAACCTGAGTACAAATTTTGCATCAATGTAATCTGATTTTGGGTAATGTTCAGTCACAATTCCGCTTGGTCAGTTGTTAATGAAAGTGAGTATTTCAAAGTGAGTAAGAAAATTGTAGTTTTTATTTGTAAAATACAAAAGTAAGAAGTATCTATTTCTGCTACTACAATTTAATAGATTGTGATTTAAAGGGTATCTCCACTGAAAAAATAGTTTGGTCATTTAGTTTTATTGAAGAACGGGAGGTAAAAGGGCTGTGTCTTACCTCCCGTTCTTCAATAAACACCCTGCAGGAACTAAGGTAAAGGTATTGGGTACTTACCTGACCGCTCGCTCCTCCCGTCGGGACCTGGTCAGCACTATGCGGCGGTATGGGGGGAGCGGTGGAGGAGGCGATCGGGTAAGTATCTTACCTTCTCTCCAGTTCTGATCGTTTTATTGAAGACAGGAGGTCAGACACAGTCAGTTTACCTCCCGTTCTTCAATAAAACTAAATGGCCAAACTTATTTTGTTCAGTGGAGATAGCCCTTTAATGATAAGTTTCTTCTCTTCTGGCAAAGATAACTGCCTCCCAAGCTGCCCAATGAACATTATTGTTATACTGTCCACACTTCAAAGCCTTAATTAACGCTTTTCCCATTTCTGGAAGAGTAAGCTGGCCTTTACCTTCATGCAGTCAATCAGGATATGACGACGGACATCCTGCCATTGATTAAATGCCGTTTCACCTGCTGCCGCCTGCCACATGTCAACATTATAAAAATCTCTTGAGCAGAGGGAGGAGGCAGATAAACCTTGCCAGAATGGATAGAACCTAGTAAAAATCTGGTTACCAAATACTTTGTAATCACTGGTAAAAATAAACAGTTGGCAAGTCACCAGTTTTTGTTTTAAGGGTGGACATGCCCTTTAAGTATTGTGCTTGTAAGTCAAAATGTCTTGTATAATCTTAGTAGCAGTTAAACAACATTGTTAAAGGGGTGTGTCCACCCCCACAAAACTAAATATTTGATAAGTATGATGGAGGAAATGCTAAATGACACCCTTGACCTACATGAGTTTATAGCACAAATGACGGGTCCCCCAATGTACTACCAGCCTTCATTCCCTATACGTCGTCCTTCCTTAACTCCCGTGCCTTTCCCGAGCACGAAAGTCAAGAGGAGGGGCTTGGCACCGGCCGTCCACTCCTGTGAGTTGGACTATGGGAACCGCCAGGATGGTTAAGTAGATTTGGGGGGAACCGTTGGCATAAACCTTGCTGCCAAAATGGTCGTGTTTTATAAGCCCTTTCAGCCACAACAAAATTAGTGTTTGGGGAAGAGGACAACCTTTAAATGACAGTTCAGTGGAATTTCAGTATTTGTTGAAATGTTAGTTCTAGTAATACAACTTAGATTTTGTCTAACATTCCACAACATCTTCCATTTGAAAATCAGTTGGATTTCATTTTAGGTTCTAACGTCTTCTTATTCCCAGAATCACATTCCTTAGAATGTGTCCAACAGTATTTCTACGGATTGCGCTGTTGGATGGCCGTCAAAACAATGACTCAGCCATCTCTGAGCAACAGAATCAACCCCAGGCGCTGTGGTCAAGGGCGAAGAACATAACGTTCTCTATTAGGGCCGGTCCTGCAAACGGAGTCCAGTATTCGGTAGCATTATTATACAACAGAAAAAATGCTGAAGATGGAATGGGCAGATGTAAGGTCATGGCGATGAAAAATACTAGCCTCTTTTTTTCTCGAAAAGTGTATGTATTGCCACCCACCTGAAATTTTCCCCTTTAAATTCTTTGCATTCTGATGAGTGCAAGGGAAGGGACACATGACATACATTCATTTGCCCACCCAGAACGGTGAAAGCACACCGGATTTTTAGTATGGCGGGTGGATGAGAACTGCTATGCCCGAGAGTCAACTTTATTTATTTAAATATTTATTATCGCTCTAAAATCATCAAGACCAAAGAAGGAAAGGAAACCTGTCATCCATGAGAACCTTTGTACCTTCTACCTGAAAAATTGGTGTAGTTTTGGTCACAATAAACATCACGTGTTATGTGGTACACTGCACCCTTTGGATGTAGAGCGCAAGCTGTGCAGTGGTTTTCTTGAGGAAACCAAAACATTAGCAAGGTTCATTCAATAAAAGTTCTCGTTAAAATGGTGTGCTAATTTCCCCAACCAATCCTTCATAACGATAAGGGGAAACTTTGATTCGGATCTCCCTGTAGGTATTGTTACATAATCATATTCAGTTTAAAGACTTTTACTGTAAAGAAAAACACTGCAAGCACAATTTATAATACTGTAAAATATTTTCTGGTTATTGGCAATAAACTACCAAATATATACAGCAAAAGAATATCACAAAACTAATAGGAGAATGGAGAGGTCAGGCGGACTATCCATTCCTCGCCAACCCAAAAGTGGTAGGGCTGTGCCTGTCAGTAGAACGGCCAAACTCTGCATGGCAATTCTATGTTAATCTCTGTGGAATCAGCAGAGCTAGCATGATATGACCTGTATAACATACATAGGCTTTCTTAAGGGGGAAAGCACAGTAACCGGCCTCTTCGGATGGAATGCCAGTTGCAGGTGTTTGGACATGAAGCGAGAAGGTTTAGCAGAAGGACAAACAACATTCATGGGGGAATAGAGGAGTCTTGACTGTAAGGACCAAGAACAAGTGTTATTCATACGGTAAGAGCAGAGGAGCGTGTAGAATATGAAGACCGCATATCAGAAACGTTGCATGCGAGATATGGGCACTATTATACAAATTACATTATCAAAGCCGTACAAAATATAATAAAGTTCCTTTGATCTGGGGCCTTCCCAATTGTAGCTTTTTTGAGTCGAGAAGATTTTTTTCCATTCAGGCATTTTATATCTTGTTCTTTTTTTTCTGATTTAGGTCCAGACATCATAAGGCTACAGTACAAAGGGATTTTGAACAGATGGGTATATTTAGCCCTAAGGCTGGGTACACACCAGCAGATATTTACTTATTGGTGGTTGGCCGGAAATATCTGCTGGTGTGGGGCGGCCGTCCGAATTGGACGATTGGTTAATCACGGCTGATCATGTGGTTCCCTATGGGACCGCAAGATCAGTCGTGCAGTCGGCCGCACCCACTTGATTGGGTACCTAAATGAACGTGAATGGAAAAAGGATAACACAATAGTAACTTAACATGTCATTATCATTCCAAACTTCCATATTAAATTCAAACCCCCACTAATCAGTATTGCAGGCAGGTCTCCCCTGAAACATTGTGTTTTTGTGTGAAACGTGTGTGCTTCCTTAGCATGTCAGCAATGGGAGAGAGTGAGCTGCTATAGGTAGGGTGAACGGGCAATGGGAGAGAGTGAGCTGATGCAGGTAGGGGACAGAGGGAATGGGAGAGAGTGAGCTGCTGCAGGTAGGGGGACAGGGGCAATGGGAGAGAGTGAGCTGCTGCTATAGGTAGGGTGACGGGCAATGGGAGAGAGTGAGCTGCTGCAGGTAGGGGGCAGGGGCAATGGGAGAGAGTGAGCTGCTGCAGGTAGGGGGACAGGGGCAATGGGAGAGAGTGAGCTGCTGCAGGTAGGGGATGAGGCAATGAGAGTGAGCTGCTGCAGGTAGGGGGCAGGGGCAATGGGAGAGAGTGAGCTGCTGCAGGTGGGGGGACAGGGGCAATGGCAGAGAGTGAGCTGCTGCAGGTAGGGGGACGGGGAATGGAGAGGAGAGTGAGCTGCTGCAGGTAGGGAGGACTGGGGCAAGGGAGAGGGAGAGTGAGTCGTGCAGGTAGGGGGCAAGGGGGGCAATGGGAGAGAGTGAGCTGCTGCAGGTGGGGCGGGGGGAACAGGAGGGAATGGGAGGAGAGTGAGCTGCTGCAGGTAGGGGGACAGGGGGAATGGGAGAGAGTGAGCTGCTGCAGGTAGGGGGAACAGGGGCAATGGGAGAGGAGTGAGCTGCTGCAGGTAGGGGGACTGGGGCAATGGGAGAGAGTGAGCTGCTGCAGATAGGGGGATGGGCGATGGGAGAGAGTGAACTGCTGCAGGTAGAGGGTCGAGCAATGGTAGAGAGTGAGCTGCTGCAGGAGAGGGGGACGGGCAATGGGGAGAATGAGCTGCTGCAGGTAGGGGGACAGGGCAATGGGATGAGAGTGAGCTGCTGCAGGTAGGGGGGACAGGGACAATGGGAGAGAGTGAGCTGCTGCAGGTAGGGGGAACGGGCAATAGGAGAGAGTGAGCTGCTGCAGGTAGGGGACAGAGGGAATGGGAGAGAGTGAGCTGCTGCAGGTAGGGTGACAGGGGCAATGGGAGAGAGTGAGCTGCTGCAGGTAGGGGGATGGGCGGATGGGAGAGAGTGAACTGCTGCAGGTAGGGGGACGAGCAATGGTTAGAGAGTGAGCTGCTGCAGGTAGGGGGCGGGCAAGGGAGAGTGAGCTGCTGCAGGTAGGGGGACAGGGGCAATGGGAGAGAGTGAGCTGCTGGCAGGTAGGGGGACAGGACAATGGGAGAGAGTGAGCTGCGCAGGTAGGGGGACGGGCAATAGGAGAGAGTGAGCTGCTGCAGGAAGGGGGCAGAGGCAATGGGAGGAGAGTGAGGCTTGCTGGCAGGTAGGGGGCAGGGGGGCCAAGGGGAGAGAGGAGCTGCTGCAAAGTAGAGGGACAGGGGCAAGGGGAGAGAGTGAGCTGCTGCAGGTAGGGGCAGGGGGCAATGGAGAGTGTGAGCTGCTGCAGGTAGGGGGACAGGGGCAATGGGAGAGTATGAGCTGCTGCAGGTAGGGGGATAGGGGCAATGGGGAGGAGAGTGAGTGCTGCAGGTGGGGGGACAAGGGGCAATGGCACAGCTGATTAAACAAATAATCAACACGTACGCAGGACAGGACAAAAAGCCCCACCTTGCCCCTATATGCGGAAGCCCATGGAGATCCCCCTTTGTCTCTATGGGTTTGGTAATAAATCCCCAGATATTATACCTATTGCGCCAACTGAATGTAGAAGGAGGGTCCACACACACGACACTTTTATGGGTTTCTAGTGTCCCTGTCACAGGAGTTAGGCAGCAGAACTTGTAACTGAGAGAAGCAGATGGGGGCAGGGTCTATCTGGGAGCTGTCAGCTCTGCCATGGTCCTCCAACCCCCACAGTTTGTTACTGTAAGTATAGTGAACATTTACTGGGAGGGCTTCTTCATAACTCAAACTAAGTTATGTCATAGAAACCCACTGGGGCTGTTATTGGCATCCTCACACAGATGCCCCATATCTTCATCTCATCAGACAGGGACCTTTAACTTTAATCCACTCCCCCTTACTATATATTATGAATGTCATTGCACCTTCAGGCTATGTGCTTCTATCAATACACACTGGGCAGTGAGATCATTAGCTCGCCCTGTTATACAAATAGCCCAGTAGTGATGTCACCAGTTACTATGTCTTATATTTTTTTTTTTACTACTAACTCTGGGCACGCACAGTGGCGAGTGGTAGACCGTTCGCCTTGCAGTTCTGGGGTCAGGAGTTTGATTCCGTCCTCAGGCGCAACTGCAGGAGTTTGTATGTTCTCCCTGTGCTGTGTGTGGGTTTCCTCCGGGGTCCTCCGGTTTCCTCCCACATTTCAAAAACATGCTTCAATACAAAAACTATTCAGCAGCACAGAAGGTAGAGTGCTAACGCTGTGATGCTCCGGGCAGAGTAGTTAGTACTTGACGCCTTGCAGCACTGAGGTTCAGTGTGCGTACATACGCGCGTACAGTGGGTCCTCATCGCATGGAGTTTGGAGGATGTCTCCCTGTGTATGAAGTGGGTTTACTCCGGGTACTCCGGTTTCCCCACAATCAAAAACATCTAAGTAGTGCGTTTGCGAAAGCCGGTGGTCAGCGACTTTTTTTTTTTATGACACATAAACCTATCATTCGGTCTTTTGGTCTCCAAGCTTTAGGAGGGGGAGATCCTAACTACAGATAAGAGACGACCAAACCATAAGGGTTAGGTCCCCATCATAGGCCATTCCCCATTAATAAAGGCTGCGGATGTGAAGATAATGAGTTCCATGTGCCAATGTCAAAGCCATTGTATGCTGCTCTGGCCTTTCCATTGTAATATGAATGAAATAAACTGACAGCCAGTCAGCCATTACAACTGTTACAAAACTGACAGTTACCTGTCATTGCACCTTAGGCTATGTGCTTCTATCAATACACACTGGGCAGTGATGATCATAGCTCCGCCCCTTATACAAATAGCCAGTAGTGATGTCACCAGTTACTATGTCTTATATTTTTTTTTTACTAATAATACTTGGGCAGCAAGTGGCTGAATGGTATGACTCGCGCCTTGCAGCTCTGGGTCCTGAGTCGATTCCATCCTCAGCACAACTGCAAGTGAGTGTACCATCTCCCTGTGTTAGCGTGGGTTACCGGGTACTCCGGTTTCCTCCCACAATACAAAAAGCGTCAGTAGCACAGATGGTGGAGTGATAAGCGATGAAGCCATTGCAGGTCCTTGTGTGTGGATTACAAGATCTGTATGGGTTTGGATGGTTCTCCCTGTGCTTGACCGGGGTTTACTCCGGGTACTCCGGTTTTCCCACAAAAAGACATCCAAGTGGTTGCCATTTGCGAAACCCAGTGTGTCAGCCACTTTTTTTTTTTAATGACACATACAACCATATTCGGTCTTTATGGTCTCCAAGCTTTAGGAGGGGGAATCCTAACTACAGATATAAGAGACGACCAACCATAAGGGTTAGGTCCCCATATAGGCCATTCCCCATTAATAAAGGCTGCGGATGTGTAAAGATAATGAGTTCCATGTGACCAATGTCAAAGCCATTGTATGTGCTCTGCCTTTTTCCCATTGTAATATGAATGAAATGAAACTGACAGCCAGTCAGCCATTACAACTGTTACAAACGACAGTTAACTGTTCTATACTGGATTTATATGGCAAAACACTTTCCTTGTAGTAGGAATCTAGTGTCATTTTTATTTTTATACAACTGTGGATTTAATAATAAGGCTGAAAAGAGGATTCTCCTTATATATAGGTTGTATGATTTCCTTCAGGGCTGTCTCCCTACTGAGTCAGTGTGAAGCACATTAAAAATTGCAACAGCCGCTATGGGATAAACCTTCTAACCTGCTCTTGTCCATTTTTATATGTGAGGAAAACGACCCAAAAATTAAAAGAAAGATTGGGGTCGGACATCTCCAACATGAGAAATTCATCAAGGGACAAAAGCTTAGATAAAAGAATTACAGGGGTGTCAGACCATTTCCTTACTAAGCATAATAGCAGGATTGATACCTTAAAATGCCAAGTGATTGATGGGATACAGAGGAGGGCAAATGGGAAACCATGTTACTACAGAAGGAAGCCCAATGGATCTTTTGATTAAATACAATACAGCCATATGGGCTTAATAAAGACTGGGACCTTACTCCCTTTATTTAGACTTAAATAATATCAAATGGTTTTTTTCTGACAGTAGGACGTTTTATCTCTTCTAGATACTTGGACTGGACCCAGATTGTATCTTTGGCTGATTACTGTCGTTATTCCATATGAAAGTGATACCACACTTGGGCTTCTGGATACACTCCATCTTTGGCAAATTCGTTGGAAACCCTTATTATAATGAACAAAAGTCCTGGGACATCTTGAAAAGAATCTATTATATTCTGATTCGGGATATGGATGTTTTCTACTGTATCCTGGCTCCAAATGATTTATGGCCGATATATACAGGAGGTTTAGCAAATATACAATGTAGAGTCGCACTCCAAAGTAAATGGTGGGTTAATCTGAAACCAATCAGCAACACATCCAATGTTTTGAGGGTACAAGCCCCCTTCATCACCTGTTGAAGTGGGCTTGTACCCTCAAAACGTTGTATGTGTTGATGATTGGTTTCAAATTAACCCACCATTTACTTTGGAGTGCGACTCTACATTGCATTTCTGCTGATTGTATGTATGTATGAATAGTTTATTTATAAAGCCCCACTTGGGGACGCAGCGCTGTACATTAATAAAATAGAATAAAGTCATACAAGGGGGATAAATACATAGATAGTTCAGTACATCAATATATAAATAGAAGTGCTAGGGCTTTGCCACAAGAGGTAAGGAGGTCCCTGCCCCGTAGAGCTTACAATCTAGTTAGGTGGGTAACACACAGATACAATGGAATGGGTATAAGTGCTGGAGTGAGACGTATGCAGTGCAAATAAAACAATCAAATACTGTGCTGGTTACCAGATAGGTAGGATGTAAGGCTAGATTTATCATCGTACCCTGTACCCATCACAGAACCATCTCCTATACAGACCCCCACTTACACTGCTTCCTCCACCTTATACCTTTCTCTCTAGTGTCCCCATATGTCCCTGTCCATACCCTGTACCCATCACAGAACCATCTCCTGTACAGACCCCCCACTCGTACTGTTTCCTCCACCTTATACCTTTCTATCTAGTGTCCCCATATGTCCCTGTCCGTACCCTGTACCCATCACAGAACCATCTCCTATACAGACCCCCCACTCACACTGCTTCCTCCACCTTATACCTTTCTCTCTAGTGTCTCCATATGTCCCTGTCCGTACCCTGTACCCATCACAGAACCAGCTCCTGTACAGACCCCCCACTCACACTGTTTCCTCTCACCTTATACCTTTGTGGTGGAATTGGAATTCTATTCCCCTCTCTTAATGTCAAGAAACTTCTATTAGCAGGTTTATGGAGTAGGACTTGGGTGTACAGTAGACAAGGCAGCGACTGTACCCCAAAGTCCTACACCATAGAGCCATGAATCTGTATCTTGCACTAACGAGATCTAACAAGATCAAAACATGTCATGTCTGCAGTTCAGATGATTGGTTCTATATATTAGGCTTTGTTGCATGTTATTAAGCCAGCAGTTCTGGACACATGCATTAGCTAAGGGGCATAAAGAAGTATTTTGCATATCTCCGCCCCTTACTCTGGGGAACCTGGGAGTAAGACTTTACTTTTGTTTCTTAGATTTTGTGGACAATGCTATTCATATAGCATGAGACTGCAAGATGCCTTCTGTTATAAGAAGGTGTTTCTCCATTTTTATGCTCAGTGAGGGGCTTTTAGCTCCTTTTGGCCCCTCTCTCCCTAAGCTTTCTAGCTGCCTTGTAATAATAACAGTAACATAATGGGGTTCATTAATGCATTCATATGCAATTTAATAAATGCACACTAGAGGTCACCACAATCTCATTTCTGAAACACAATAATGAATGTAGTAGTCTGTTTCAGTTAACACTAGGGTTCATTGCTTGTGAAGGTTCTCATTCATCCAGGTCATGGTATATCTGTTGTATTCAATTAGATCAACTGGACTTGAAATGTAGTTCTTGAAGACGTTTCGCTAGTCATCCGACTGGCTTCTCAATTCAGAATGACTTGACAAGAATCTGTGGCAATTATGTACCCTGGAAAATCCCAATTAGCATATCACAGCCAAGTGTTAAGGGTGTGATTGGATAGTGGCTAAGAGGTGTTATAGGAACGCCCAGAGTAAGGTGTTAACACAGCATTGTACATGGCAGACAGTTGGTGTCGAACCCCCCCACCTCTATTTAGGCTTGGTTTCTTTATTTTCACATAAATGGCCTCCTTAACACCTCTCTTGAACCAGTCACGTTCCTTAACACCTGACTGTGATATGCTAATTGGGATTTTCCAGGGTACATAATTGCCACAGATTCTTGTACAAGTCATTCTGAATTGAGAAAGCCAGTCGGATGACTAGCGAAACGTCTTCAAGAACTACATTTCAAGTCCAGTTGATCTAATTGAATACAACAGATATACTAGGGTTCATTAAAATTGTTTTAACTATATGTATATATATGTATTAACTATATGTATATATTTACATGTACTGTATGTATTAACTGTATGTATATGTGTATGTATATACTGTATGTATTTACTGTATGTATGTATGTATTTGCTGTATGTATGTATTCACTATATGTATATATGTATTAACTATATGTATGTATGTATGTATTTACATGTACTGTATGTATTAACTTTATGCATGTATTTACTGTATGCATGCATTAACTGTGTGTGTGTATGTATGTATGTATTTATTGTTTGTCTATATTAACTATATGTATGTATTAACCATATGAATTTATGTATTTACTGTATGCATTTATTAACTGAATGTATGTGTTTACTGTATGTATGAACTATATGTTTGTTTACTTTATACATATAGATATCTATGTATTTACTGTATGTATATATTAACTATATGTATGAAATTACTGAATGTATGTATTAACTTTAGGTATGTATGGATTTACTGTATATCTGTACAATATGTATGTATTTAATGTATGTACGTATGAATGTACTATATGCATCTTTTTGTATTTACTGTATGCCTATATTAAATATATCTATATATTTACTGAATGTATATATTAACTGCATGTGTGTTTACTGTATATATGTATTTACTACATGTATTTATTTGCTGTATGCATGTATTAACTATATGAATGTAATTAATAGAGTTAGCAAGATATTGTCTTGTATAAAGAGGGGAATAGATTCAAGGGAGAAAAATATTATTCTCCCTCTTTACAAGGCACTGGTAAGGCCTCATTTGGAATATATGGAATCCCATATAAGAAAGGGTGATCTTGGAAATGGAAGGAGTTCAGAGAAGAGCAACTAAATGGAGGGAATGAAGTTAGGGTTATTTACAGTGAAGAAGCAGTGATTGTGCGGGGATATGATTACTTATAAATTAATTATATTAATGGGCTTTATGGTGCATTGTTCACTAATAGGCCTTATCAGAGGACACGTGGACATCCTTCAGGTTAGGAAAGGTTTCTTAACAATGAGAACAGTGACACTGTGGAACTGCCTTCCAGCAGATGTGGTAATGGCAAGTTCATTAAATAGCTTTAAAAGTGTTCTTGGTACGTACATGGATACATATACTGTAGTTTTCGTTGATCCAGGAAACCTTTCTGATTGCAGTTTGGAGTCAGGAATGAATCCCTCCCCCCCATCCCACACACACCCCTTTTTAGCCATTTATTTTTATTTTTTTGCCTTCATCAGGATCAACTGTTAAAATAAAGAAGGGAATAGGGGAGCTTGATTATGAAGACATATTGGATAAGTTGCAATTATGTACACTAGAGATTACTGTGTACATTAACAGGCCATACAATAAACTATCTGGGGCATTGTTCACCAATAGAACATGTTAGAGGACACGTGGACATCCCTTAAGACTTGAAAATAAAAGGTTTAGGGTTCAAGTTGGGAAAGGGTTTTTCACTGTGAGAACGGTAAAGCTATGGAACTGTCTTCCAGTGGACGTTGTTATGGCAGGTTCATTGGTCAGTTTAATAAAAAGCTGGATGAGTTTCTACAAACAAGGAATGTTACAAGTTACTGGTATTGATACATAAAGTAGAGTTGGGAAAGGGTTTGTCACAGGTAGGGGGACAGGGGCAATGGGAGAGAGTGAGCTGCTGCAGGTAGGGGGACAGGGGCAATGGGAGAGAGTGAGCTGCTGCAGGTAGGGGACAGGGGCAATGGGAGAGAGTGAGCTGCTGCAGGTAGGGGGACAGGGGCAATGGGAGAGAGTGAGCTGCTGCAGGTAGTACTGTACTGTACTGTATAGAGTAGTGTGTGTTAGTAAGGGTAATGACATTTATACTGTACTGTATAGAGTAGTGTCTGTTAGTAAGGGTAATGACATTTATACTGTACTGTATAGAGTAGTGTGCGTTAGTAAGGGTAATGACATTTATACTGTACTGTATAGAATAGTGTGTGTTAGTAAGGGTAATGACATTTATAGCTACTCTATACAGTACAGTACAGATAAAATGTCATTACCCTTACAATACACAACACTACTCTATACAGTACAGTAACTAATGGCATTACCCTTACTAATACACACTACTCTATACAGTAAATGCAACTGCTTTTACCCTACTATATTACTGAGCAATGTGTCCCGTGTGTGTCTCGTTTTGTGCTTGTACTGTAATATTAGGCAAGTCTCAGTTCTCAGCCTGTAATAATGAGTGCTGGTACAAGGAAGGTTTGACAGTAGCCACGGGGCCTAGAATGTAATATAGTTTCACTGACAATACCCAGTGCAATCTATAATAATCCCGCATCAATCAATCCATCCATGGGTCATATTTAAGAATTGCAATATCGCTACGCCACTGATACATTAACTAGTGGCGAATATACTACTCCACGAAAGCGTGTGTACTGACAAGCGCAGGTATATAGGGCACGGTCTATCACGTTTACATGTCGATATCGAACTTTATGTATATAATATTCCATCTATCTGCTATCCATCTATCTATTGAGACAGAATTTTTATCACAAAGGGACCCAGTATTGTTTTTGATAATTATACAAGAGTCCAGTTATTTAGAAAATAAAGCTTCATTCTGCTCCCTGCCCTACATGTTTGCCTGCAACAGATTCGGAGCATTATAAGAGAAAAATCATCTTTTCTTCCATGCGTCGCAACTCAAACAAAAGACGATCCGTTTCCCCTTTTCTTATTAAAATCCCGTATTCATAAATACTCTTATATACCGCGCGTTCTGTCTTCTATTGGTTTTTGTGCCAGCTCACTCTAGTGGCCCGCTAGAGGTACTTAGATCAACGCAGGGTTTGGTCTTGTAAATCCATTTTTAACTGAAAATCCTGTGCTATCAAAATTCATTGAAAAAAAAAAAAAACTCCCCCAAAAAAACTATTCCCCGGCGAACATTTTAAAAGCTGCCTACAGATGGCACAATATTGTATTAGAAAGATCTCGTAACATATGAAGAAGCACCAGTCTAAAATAATGCCTTTTGGCAATTAATATTTTGTGTTGTCACCATGGCAACACCAATAGAAGAGCGGCGTTTGGAGACAAGTTGACGCTTATGAAGATCACATTAAAAGTGCATTAAAGAGCAGACGTTAATTTGATAAAATGCAAGTCCTCGTCAATACCCGTTAATGGGATTCTAGTAGGGGCGGGGGAGACAAATGAACTTTTTGTGTTCAGTAATGGGCTGTTTATTATTTTCTCTTGGAACATGGCCAAAAAATAAAAATCAACATCACAGTTTTTGGGTTTTTTTTTAAATTAATTCAATTTTTTTTCCCCTTTCTCCGTCCGTTCCTCGGCATAAATTATTATTAAATGCTGGTATTGATGATCTGGGACTGACAAGTTAATGGAACACAAGGTAGCGCTCGGTTTATAAGGAACATCACAGTAACGCTGGTAATGACGTTAGACATTTTGATGCATCTGAATTGCATCATAATACGGAGAACGATACAGAACGTCCTTAAAGAAGATGTTTAAAGGGCAAACTCCACCCTCATAAGAACATCTTTTAGAAAGAATGGCCTCTTTATAATATGATATATCATAGTTTGTCCTATGAATTCATTGTTGTATGCCTGCTATGCTTTGGATGCTCATGGGAACTGAGCAATTTAGAAACGTACTGAGCCTGTACTGAGCATGGGCATGCTCAGAAGAGCAGACAGGGGATTAACATTCAGTCATTGGCTGTGTGTCAACTGTCAATCCAAACTGACAGTTTACTAACTGGAAGAACCAGGAAGTAGAAAACAGGGGAAAACAGGACATTGTGCAGATTTCAGGTTAGACTTACACCTTCACATTTCAAACTATTAACCGTTTAGGGTTTTGGGGGGTGTTTTACTTTACCTGTATTTATTGTTCATTGTAGGGCTGGACTTGCCTTTAAGTCTGAAAAGCACTTAAACTGTGTGCTGTTCTTTGTATCTCTGTTTGGTTCCAGTGATTGTACCCAGTCCAAAGTCAGAAAAATCTTTTAGTAGGAGCACCTGACATCACTGCAGTGTCCTTATAATTCCTTACCAAGAGGGTTCATTTATGTCTCCGGAAATCACTTCGTTGCAGTTTTCAATTTCTCTGACCTTCCCTACAAATTTGGACATGTGCGGCTTGTAAAAAAGCTTGGAGAGCTGGAGAGGAGGCGGAAACATTTGAGAAGCAGAGGAGCGGGAGAATATAGTTTTGCTGCATAACAATTAGACCATTCTCTTTAAGGGAGATTGAATGCACCTGAACCATTATATCCAAGACTCTTATCGACTGCTAACTGTCAATGTATCTGATACTGGTTCAGGGGTGGAAGATTATCTTATATAATGTTGTTTATTATAGGCATTTGTAAGACGGCACCAATCTGAAAATCTAAAAAACGTAATATCGGAATAAAGCCCCGCAGATACGGCGATGATTATTTATAGATACGATGTTGGGTCTGTAAATGTTTAAGGTAAACTTCATTGACAACCCACTGTACACACAACGGTACAAAGGAAAACAGCGAAAGGCGTTTGAATGATTGAGACCAATTCTGGGTGATGAAAAACGCGACAGAAGCCCACCCGATCCAATTGTCAATCGCAGATAAGAACCTTGATTTGTGCCGGATAATCTGGCTGCGTTCAAATCACTGGCAGAGAGTGAGGATTAACCGTTCCACTTTGTGTTGGGTTTATTTCTCTTGCGTGAGTTGAATTTATAAAAAAGCACTGTGGGAAGGGAAAAAAAATGAACTAAAAGCACTGAAATCAACAATAACACGAAAGAATGAGCGATGTCTAAAGCGGGACACACTATACCAATGTGCACAATAACAAAGTCTTCCACTGGTGGTAATTTGGGTTCATGATTTGATGAGAGATTATGGTAGATCCTTATGGTAGTAAATTGGGTCAGTTTATGCCTAAAAACATGCAGTCGTATTATGAAACTAATGAAAAAAATTCATTCATTCACTCGTATTTAAACTGAACATATTTTAAAGGGGAAACTAAAGGCACTATTATTCTAATATATTCCTATATAGGAATGCTTAAGAGGGTGATGGTAGCAGGGTCTTTCTGAGTAGGTGGCTGAAGAGGCTTTTTGTGTCTTAACTGTGGGTTGAACAAGTTTTGCTATTGGCGTCAATTACTTTTTAAGTGGTCGGTATGTCAAAAAGACATGATGGACGTTGTTATATGGCAGTTCATTGGTCGTTAAGTAATAAAAGCTGGATGAGTTTCTACAAACAAGGAATGTTACGGAATACGGTATTGGCTACATAAAGTAGAGTTGGGAGGAAAGGGTTTGTCACTGTGAGAACGGTAAAGCTATGGGAACTGTCTTCCAGTGGACGTTGTTATGGCAGGTTCATTGGTCAGTTTAATAAAAGCTGGATGAGTTTACAAACAAGGAATGTGTACAAGTTAGGGTAGTGCTACATAAAGTAGAGTTGGGAAAGGGTTTGTCACTGTGAGAATAACAGTAGCTAGGAACTGTCTTCCATGACGTTTTTATGGAGCAGTTCATTGGTCAGTTTAATAAAAAGCTGGATGAGTTTCTACAAACAAGGAATGGTTACAAGTTCATGGTATTGATACATAAAGTAGAGTTGGGAAAGGGTTTGTCACTGTAAGAACGGTGAATTAAACAGTATGAAACTGTCTTACTGGACGTTGTTATGGCAGGTTCATTGGTCAGTTTATAAAGCTGGGTGAGTTTCTACAACAAGGAATGTTACAATTACTGGTATTGGCTAATAAGTAGAGTTGGGAAAGGGTTTTCACTGTGAGAACGGTAAAGCTATGGGAACTGTCTTCCAGTGGACTTGTTATGGCAGGTTCATTGGTCAGTTTAATAAAAAGCTGGATGGTTTCTACAAACAAGGAATGTATACAAGTACTGTATTGATACTAAAGTGAAGTTGGGAAAGGGTTTATCACTGTGAGAACGGTTAAAGCTATGGAACTGTCTCCGTGGACAGTTGTTATATGCAGGTTTCATTGGTCAGTTTATAAAAAGCATGGGAGTTTTCTACAAACAAGGAATGTTACCAAAGTGTACTGGTATTGATACATAAAGTAGAGTTTGGGCAAGGGTGTTATCATGTGAGGAAGTGTAGGCTATGGAAACTGTCTTCTCAGTGGACAGTAGTTAATGGCCGGTTCAATTGGCCAAGTTTAATAAAAAGCTGGATGACGTTTCTACAACACAAGGAATGTTACAAGTTACTGTATTGATACATAAGTAGAGTTGGGAAAGGTATTTAGCACGTTGTAGAACAGGTTTTAAGCTATGGAACGTCGCTTCATTGGACTTGGTTATGGGCAGGTTCAATTTGTCAGGTTATGAATAAAAGCTGGATGAGTTTTCTACAAACAAGGAAGTTGACGAGAGTCTGGATTGATACATAAATCTAAGTTGGAAAGGGTTGTCTACGTGAGAAGCGTTGGTAAACTATGGAACCGGTCTCCAGGTGGACGATTTTATGGCAGGTTCATAATGGTCAGTTTTTATAAAAAGTTGGATGGGTTTCTACATAAACAAGGAATGTACAAGCTATATAGGTATTGATAGGGCATAAGTAAGAGTTGGGAAAGTATTGATCACTGTGAGGACGTGTAAGACATCAGGAACGTCTTCCCGTGGACGAATGTTTATGCAGGGTAGCATTGGTCATGTTAATAAAAGATGGATGAAGTTTGCATACAAACAAGGAATGTTACAAGTTACTGGATTGATACATAAGGAGTGGGAAAGGTGTTTTTCACGGAGACGAAAGCTGAATGGACTATAGTCTTCCAGTGGACGTTTTTATGAGAAGCATGGTTCACTTGGTCGCTTAATAAAAGCCTGGATGAGTTTCTCATTTACAACAGGAAATGTACAGAGTACGTGAGTTACATTAGATACATAAAGATAGAGTGGAAGGGTTTGTCACTGTGAGAACGGTAACCAGCTATGGAAACTAGGTCTTCCAGTTGGTAACGTTGTTATGGCAGGTTATGCATATGTTCAATTAAAAAACGGGAGTTTGCTTACAAACAAGGAATGTTACAACAGTTACTGGTATTGAACTAAAAGTTAGAGTTGGGAAAGGGTTTGTCACGGAGGAGAAACGTTAAAGCTATGAACTGTCTCCAGTGGACTTGTTTATGGCAGTTTCATTGGCCATTAATATAAAACGGCTGGAGAGTTACTACAAACCCAGGAATGTTACACGTTACTGGTATGATCATAAATTAATTTGGGGAAAGGGTTTGTTCTACTGTGAGAAACGGTAAAAGCTATGGAACTGTCTTCCATGGACGTTGTTATGGGCAGGTTAATGGTCAGTTTAATAAAAAGCTGATGAGTAATTTCTACGAAAACAAGGAATGGTTAACAAGTTACTGGGTAGTGAGAACGATAAAGTGAGTTTGGGAAAGGGGTGTGTCCTGTGAACGGTAAAGCTTGAACTGTCTTCCTTCAGTGGACGGTTGTTATTGCGAAGTTCATTGGCCAGGTTAATAACAGCTTGATGAGTTTCTCTACAACAAGGTACTGTTGACAAGTGACTGTGTATGTAATGATACATAAAGTAAGAGTGGGAGGAATGTGTCACTGTGAGAACGGTAAGCTTGGAACTGTACCTGCCCATTACTTGGTATGGCAGGTTCATGGTAGGTCATTAATAAACCGCTTGATTAGTTAATTTACACACAAAAGGGAATTTTGTCCAAGTTAGGCGGGAATTGATACATCAAGTAGAGTTGGGAGCCGGTAAATTTCCCCATTGCCCACTTGGAGTCAGAAGGTAATTTGTTCCCCCTTCATAACTCGGGAGTGTTTTTTTTTTTTAATGGTCTTCCTCTGGATACCCGTAGGCATATGTTCGTTATTCATCCCCCCAGACTACCCTGGACGGGTACTGGGACTGCACTCGCTATTAATCTGGGGCTGTGTCTAATAGGCATGATATGACTGTACTTCGTACACTGTACTAATAACTGTACTGTACTAAATAAATCCTATACGGTATACTATAATATAGCGGTGACTGTACTGCTGGGGGCTCTGTACTATAACTGTACTTACTATAACTGTACTATACTACACTGTACATAATACTGTACTGTACTTAGTCTACTAAATAAAACCTGTAACTGCTAACGATAGCTGTACTAATACTATAGCAACTCGTACTAGTACTGTACATGTACTCTAGTATAACTATAACTGTACAACTATACTGTGCGTACCAATAAATACTATAGGGCTGCACTTACTATACCGTTAACTATGCTCTAAAAAACGCTGTACCGTGTACTATACCGGTACTGGTGACTATACTGTAGCTCTACATGTACTGTACATGCTATAACTATACTGTCTATAGCTAGACGTGTACTGCCCTCATGACTATGTACTGATAACTAGTACTGTATTACTAAAAACTATACTATACTGTACTATACTGCCCTGTAACATACTGGTAGTTATACTAATGTCGATCACTATAAACTATACACTGTCCTATACGTACTCTACTATACAGACATGATAATCTATAACTGACTATACAATCTGTACTGGATACCTACTGCATATAAATACTATCGTAGACTGTACTAATACTGTAGCGATACTAAATACTATACTGTATTTACTATACTGTACTGTACTATACGTTCTATACAGAGGAGCTATACTAACCGGTGGGACACCACTCTGGATTATTACTAATTTAAGCCTTGTCATTTTTTTCATAACAACTTGCCATCATTGAGTCTTCTCAAGTGCAGACTCTAGTAGTCCTTATTTATGGTTTAGGTGAAACTTCATCATTCTGAATGAGTTCTACTAAACATCACACGCGGCACCATTTGCCACAAAGTTAGCCATTCAAATTGCCAAAACATTAATAGGTGGAGATTCCTCTGTGAAGACCAATTGTCCAAAGAAAGGGGGATCAGCCATCCATACACATATCATTATTTGTTCAACGGGTATGTTCGAGAGTATATACAGTAATAAAGCCAAGAAAGGCTGATCGATCAGTCGTTTAGTTGTACGTGCCAGTTTTCACCCGCCCCGGTTTTACCAATCCACAATCTGTCCAAATCTTACAAGGGGAAAGCGCTGCTTCAAACATACATATACCCAAAAAGACGGATCTGAACTCAGCACGACCAGGGTTAACAAAATAAAGCACCTTAACAGAACAAACACCAAGCTAAGTCTGGTGTTCAGCAGAATTTGCTTCCAATCGAAGAATTTTAGCGCCAGCATTGATGGACGCTGTACGCGTCTCGTCCTTTCTGGGAATCATCTCTCTCTAATATATTAATTCATATTTATTTTAAAGCATTAAAACGTCATCACCGTAATTCTCAAAGGAAAATGGACTGCGGGAATTGCCAAGCTTTAACCATAAGCAGGTTATCCAGAATGAGAATAAGATTCCTAACCACAAAAAATTCCAATCGCCTGTATTTCTTTCTTCGCTCCCCATTTATTCCTCATTACTAGCATATGGTGGTAACTTAGTGCCAATTTTATATATAAGGAATCAAGCTTAAATTATACTATGACGTCTATAACTAGAAATTCCTCCATCGTGTGGACTTTATAAAACGACCCGTAGCTAATAGTCATATTTGTCCCAAGGGCGCGCGTGGTCTCTCTCTTTTCATCAACATCAATGGATCTGTAATCAGCGAACTACCCTAGGAGAGTTTTGAGCGACTGGAACAGCACGTTAAATTTAAGAATTTACCATTTCTTTGTTGTTAATAATTAGGTGCGTAATAGTATTATGTTTCTATGGTATCGGGGGTGGGGATTTTTAGAAAGAAAAGAGTTTCGATCCCCAAGAAAGTTTGGTTGTAAACGTAACTCTAAAAATTGTGCAGGGTTGTGGGTACATTTCCTGATTTACTGATTACTGAAGCATGTGCAAATGGATATCTGGGTCAGTGACCCACCCAGGAAAACAATTCTGTACAGAATCAAACTGATTAAATTCTCTAAATGGCTGCTGATTTCACAGAGGCAGAGCTAGCCAGAGACACAATTGCTAGTATTCATTAAACCGTACAGAGTGCATCCCTTTAATTATTTTATAATTAATTTTTCCCTTTAAGAAAACGAAAAAACGCCAAGTCAACATCTGAATGTAAATGTGTCTGTCATTTCTTCCTCGTCTGTTTACAGGCGGCACAGAAACTTCCTCTGTATTTATCCAATCAACAGCTTGGAACAAGGAAATATTATACTTAGGGTGAGGGGCCACACACATAACCATTAGGGCCCAATTGTAGTGACAGTCTGTAGGGCGAATTGGCTTCCGATAAGCGTGGCATGCAATCAAACGACAACAGCGAACCGAAAAAAAAAACACAAAACAACACAAGCACCAGCAAAAAGTGCACAAAAAAAGATGTCCTAGGAATCGTAGTGGTGACCAACCAAAGGTACGCAATTGGGCAACACGGGGGATTAGTTACAACAATTTTTAGGAGAAAAGGGACACAGCACTTATTGTTGTTAACAAAACACATACCACTCGACAATGTCTGTGGCCCTAACAGCCGTTGGGTCATTGCTTGGGGTCCAATATTGGGGTTATGGAGTGCAGTCAAGCACAGAAAAATCACTACCTCACAGGAAAAAAAACAAAACACGGGTCGTACATATCTACTCCTACTAAACGCAAAAAGAACTCTGTTGGTCGGAGCTGTGTATAGTCTAACGGATCCTTGGCTAAGGAGACGGCAACAAAAAACCAAAACATGATATCTAACGAAATATTCTGAACTCTAAAATTCTAACAGAGAAAGAGAATTCTAATATACAACAAAAAAAAGTAATATTCTACACAAGAGAACAACGAAAACTGTAACTAGATTGTAATCACCATGACCAGTCCGAACAAGACACCACACAAACGACCGTGGACGTAAGGAATGTCCATAGATTGAACAGAAGCTGTAAATATTTCAATGGGGAGAGGGCCTTTGTTGTCACGGGGAGGGAATTCAAAATGAAAAATAAAGATAAACATTTATTTACACATTGTGTTCAGGACTTTTAAAATAACGAGAGATTGAGCTGCTGCAGGTAGGGGGACAGGGGCAATGGGAGAGATTGAGCTGCTGCAGGTAGGGGGACAGGGGCAATGGGAGAGAGTGAGCTGCTGCTGCAGGTAGGGGGACAGGGGCAATGGGAGAGATTGAGCTGCTGCAGGTAGGGGGACAGGGGCAATGGGAGAGATTGAGCTGCTGAACATAAAACAACATGTTTTTATGATTGGTCAATATTTGTTTTTTGGCTATAGTTACCCTTTAAGTATGGCTGCCATGTCAGTATGTCAGTAACTGTGTGTACCTGTGTCAGTTGGGGGGGTAAATCTTTTTGCATAATTTTTGACTATAGTTACCCTAAAAGTGTGGCTGCCAGGGGAATGGAAGGGTAGGTCAGTAGGTGGGTGTACCTGTGTCTGTGTAGGAGTTGGGGGTAACAGTGTTTGTGTTTATGACCATGAAATTAACTGTTTTGATCATATGGGCATCATGGTGGCTTAGTGCTTAGCACTGATGCCTTGCAGCACTGTAGTCCTGAGTTCGGTACCACCCTTGGACACATCTGCAAGGAGTTTGTATGTTCTCCCCGTGCTTGTGTGGGTTTCCTCCTGCCACTCCGGTTTCCCCCACAATCATAAAGACATACTGATAGGTCGTATGTGTCAAATAAATGTGCTTAGATTGGAAGCTCTTCGGGGCAGGGCCTGATGTGAATGTATACATGTAATTGTACAGCACCACGGAAGATGATGGCGCTATATCCACAATAATAATAATAATGACCCTTTAACCTTAAATTATGCACATTTGAGGATTGTTCCCATTATAGTCAATGGGGAAAAAATCCTTGAAATTCGCTGATAGCGCGTCATCACCTCCGCGGATTCCTTAGCTAGGTAATAAGCACACTTCTCCTATATGACCCGCACATCTGTACCGAATTTCATGACTCCAGTTTGAAAATTGTGGGAGGAGATACAGTCTAAAAAAGCAGAATAAAATGGAAGAAGAAGAAATAGAAAGAACAGTAATTTCTCTCTTCAAGCCAAATTAATTAACAGTGATACACTGATTGCAAATATTACTATAAAACAACATTAATTCTAAGTCATGCGTTTGTAATAGGCATCCCTGCTGTGATCACTGATCTGACAACCCTGACTATAAGTCAGAGATATCCAATCTGTATAATAAAAACTGTAAAGAAAGGGTTAGGCCACACTTGTGTTTTTTTCTCACTTTCCCTTGATCAATGCATATGCTGAGAGAGAGAAACCAATGTGGTGGGGGGTATGTCCAGTGAGGGCAATGGAGCAAACTGCAGTGAGCTTACTCTAACTCAATGGTTCTGCTGCTGTGAAGCACTATCCTTTTCCCTATATGTTGCAAATTGATGCAAATTAAATTAAAGGGGAAGTTCAATGCAAATACATATACTTAATATAGAAATAAAAAGAGCAGTATTTTTTCCATTCTAATGACCTTAATCTGCCCATTCAGCATTTTGTCTGTGTATAAATAAATGCAACTGAAATACTGACTTCCTGTTTGCAGGACCCCTAATAGAGACCATTATGGTCTTGTCCTTGACCCAGTCCCTGGGTTGATTCAGTTGCTCAGTAGAGTTATGAGCATGTTTGACACATCCAACAGCCAATCAGTAGAAATTACTGTTAGGAACATTCCAAGGTAGTGGTGCATTCTGGGAATTAGAAGGACTAAGGACAGCTCACTAATGTTTACAGCTGGGAATAGCTGCTGGTATGCAACAAGGAATCGTTACCACTTCATGCTGGGATTGATTCCTCTTGTATAATAATGAACACCACTTTTTTAAGAGATTCAGAGACAGATTCTAGAAATACCGAATTTTCAAAAATTCTTGAATTTCTGGGTTAATTATCAATGCAGAAGCTCGAAAGTAGCATGCGTGTGAAAGTTGTTTTTTTTTTACTGGATATTTGATATGTGTTCCCCTGACCATATCCCAGAACCATGTACAGTAAGTTACCATTGCTATTTTAAACTTATTTTATCCAAACTTTTTGAACTATTTGTCCCCATTGATTTTTAATGGGTCTGTTTTCGAACTATCGAGCTTTTCGAAAGTGAAATTAACTTTAGGAAGTTTGGCCATCTCAGCGCTGTTACCTTTCGTTGTAACGTGGCCTCAGTCAAACATTGTAATAATAAAAACTTTTCTTTTCACATACAGTACAAGCTGTTTTCTTAATGAAAAACCAAAACTCAAAATTAAAAGTTTTACCTGGTGACATGTGACATCCTGACGGCACAGTTGCGCACAGATCCTTGGTACGAAGGGGTCTCCATCATTGGAATGGCTCCCCCCCCCCCCCACTGGGCATGTCCCAATTCCAATTAAACCAAGCTAAGCGGCCATGGTTAAATTTCATGTAAACAAATATTATGTATATACTGTAGATAGTCTGTACTGTAAATGTGATTGAACACATCTTCCTTCAGCATAAAGTGTCATCTCATCTACTGTATTTAGAAGCAAACATCTATAGACCATGAAACTGCAGGATCAGGCTACAGGCTGCTATGGAGTTCTATGCAAAGCAGTGCACAGCTGAGCTCATTTCTAATCAAAAGGCTTGGTTCGAATCATGTTTCACTTTAACACAATAGCATTTCATTTATATGTAATCCCTTTAAAACTTGTCACCAACAACACACATATAATGCTTTTTGTTATTAATTGGGCTAGGTTAGCCACAAAAACAGTGACTGTATAAAATCAGCACTAATATCGAATGAATAAAGTACGCTGTCCCTTTAACCGGTCAAAATAATCTATCAAGGAGAAGGTTGTTGTCATTTGAATAATCTCCCCCATCTATTTATTATACAGGGTATCCTACCTTTAAATATACAAATTATGAGAAATGCGTTGCAAAGATTGGGTTCACTTCATTATCCTCTACAGCTCAGCATCTATTAAAGGGTTGATAGAAGGTCTGGATAAAAGTTATATTTCCTACAATGGGATTGCATGTGCTATAGTCACAGACTACTGAGAGAGGGTTATCAAAAATATGAAGATGCTGACATCCAGTGGAAAACTAAAAAATGTTATTTGCCAACCAAACATTTATAGCTGTAACTTTATTTGTGTTCCATCATTATTTCCTGTGTAATCATCAAACCCCTAATTGCTCCTAAAACCTCCAACTGCTACATCAATGGTGCCAGGTTTAGTCCACATGTCAAATGGTCTAAGAAGAAAGGTTCAGACAAGTAAATACAGACGCTTAATTTCACATATGTGGGATCAATACAAACAAGCTTAGCTTATAACAAGTCATGGTTAGCCTATAGGACACACAGGGTCCCGCAGATGTTATACTTTAAAATTCCAGTGTGAAAGTCACACTGCAACGCAATCGCACATGGAATCGCATGCGATTTCATGTGCGATTTCGTTGCGTTTGCGCATGCGTTTTTTCATTAAGTATTGAAAAACGAACGTGATTGCGATTTAAAATGCAGAACGCAAATCGCAATCGCAACACACCCAAAAACGTGCGTTTTCGGTGCGTTGCCGCGTTTTCAATGATATGAAAAAAACGCAAAGCAAAAAAAGCGCAGCCCTTAGTACAGCATTTTTATATTGCAAATCGCAATGCACCCGAAAACGTGCATTTTCGGTGCGTTGCCGCTTTTCAATGATATGAAAAAAACGCAAAAGGCGGCACAGCAGTGTGTGGCCTAGCCCTTAGTACAGCATTTTTAGAAAGAAAATTTAGCACATCCCTTTGCAGGAAGATAGATATAAATAGCTCGAGATAAAGCTTAGCAGCTCACTGCAGTGCAGATTTCGTATGGAAGTAAATAGAACAGTGGGATATTGCAGGGTAGCAAGATGATTTGTATATTTCTATTTACCTGTTTTCTAAATGCTGAAAACACTCACCACACTTAATTGTTTTATTTTGTAAGAATTGTACTTAAAGGAAATGTTTGGGGTTGGGGGCTATTTAACTTCACTTAGGGCTAGGGCACACTAACGCATTTTTAGCGCACGCGATTTTGGTTAGCCTGCAAACGCGGTGCAAAGCGCAGAAATCACGCTCGTGATTTTGTGCGTTGTAGTGACGCCTCCACCTCAGCGTGTGGGATAAACTAGGCAGAGCAAATGTTGGAACAGAATACGCAGACTAGTGAAGCCTGAAAACAACCTATATGCTCGGATGATGAAATGCAAATTTCCAGACATTTTTGGCTTATTCTCTTTGAATGTAACTATGGCCTAGAATACCTTTTGCCCATGTAACCCTATGGGAAATGCTAAAACACAATCAGGGGTTCACCTCTGGTTTAATCTCCCGCTGACGTAAGTATTTAACGCCAGCTATCAGCAGGGCGCACAGCCTCTCTTCCGGTACTTTTTCTGGTACTCGCGGTGCAGCCGCAAACCAAAGCTTAAGCTAACTGATCGTAAATCGGTTAGTGCGACTTTAACATCTTAAATAGCGCTGCGTGGCTGCAGCGAAATCTAGTAAACGACCCCAGATGTTGCGCATTTCATGCGATTTATCGGCAATTCTGCCAATATTCCTTTATCAGAACACGTGAAAAAGGGTAACCCCATGCTCTTACAAAATGGATCGCAGCATACACAGTGTGCCACCACATTGTGTTTGCCTGGCGTGCCGGGCACATGGGAGGAGACCAAGGGCATGTAAATTGAAAGCTGATTGCCGCCAATCACAGACGCGGCTGCTGGTCCCGCCCACTGCTTGCAGTTCCGTGCAAGCAGAGAGCCGGGCAGTGCGGTGAAGGAGAGAGGGAAGGTAAGTAATGATCGGGGGACTTTCTGATGATATAATTATAGTGGTTGGAGCTGGTGGAACATGAACTATATTATCTAAAAAATTTTATAAAGGGTGGACATGCCCTTTAATGAAATGCACCAGAATCTGAGGGGCATACGCACACCAAGGGGTGTCACTAGGGTTTTTGCCACCTGAGCCAAACTTTTGAATGCTGCCCTTATGTACCACTAGGTGCCATGAAGTGCGCCACCGCAAACCACAGGTGTGTGTGGCTTCCAGGAATGGGTGTGGTTAAACATTTGGTCTTTTTAAACTGCACATCACAATGGTATTTATAAAGTTCCTCAAAAAGACATTTATCCATACCATAATTGTGGTACAAAATTAAAGTGAGCTCTGCCAGCCGCCTCTCTGATGTTTATCAGGGGTGCTGCCCTGAGCATTTTGCTCATATTGCCTCATTAAAGAGACACCCCTACGCACACCCAGTGAAATTCAGCCTTTCAAACCAAATTCAAACATTACCTTTAATAGTAATAAAATCTATTTTTGTTTTATGTCGCCATCTACTGGACCAGAAAGGCACTTACTGTACATTAATGGAAACCATTTGGTTTTTTTCCTAGCACCAGGGCAGTATTATTAACTTATTAACCATATTTTACTGAATTTTTCAATCTGAATCAGGGTGAAGCACATTACAGGGAGGCAGACATTTTAATGCCTAAAAACAAAAAATATCTCTGGCATCATGTGCCTAGGGAACATGATTTTTTTTCATGTGTCTGTGGCCCAGATGCCAGGGCCCCCCCCCCAAAAAAAACACACATTTTCTAGAGGTACTATCACTTTAAATAGCAGGAGAAGTCTGATTACTGATGAACTACAGTTCCCAGCATCCTTTCTGGAGTCAGGAGAGATAAATGCAGCATTATTAATGGTGGCAATAGACCCCAACAACAAGTGGTTCAAATTATCTTTAAACAGTTAAATAATGAATTACATTTCCCAGAATCCCTTTCTGGCTTAAGTTTTTGAAAATGCTGTTTTTATCTCTAAAGGTGGCCATACACGTGCTATATTGGTTGCCTATCCCTGAGATAGGTAGTACAGGGGCAATGGCACAGCTGATTAAACAAATCAATCACACGTACGCAGGATGGGACAAAAAGACCCACCTTGCCCTTATATGCGGATGCCCATGGAGATCCCCCTTTGTCTCTATGGATTTGGTAATAAATCCCCCATTATATACCTGTTGGCCCTACTGAATGTAGAAGGAGGGTCCCACACACTGCACTTTAATGGGTTTCTAGTGTCCCTGTCACAGTGAGTTAGGCAGCAGAACTTGGAACTGTGAGAAGTAGACATCCGAGATGTGGGCAGGGTCTATCTGGGAGCTGTCCAGCTCTGCCATGGTCCCTCCAACCCCCACAGTTTTGGTAACTGTAAGTATAGTGAACATGTTACTGGGAGGGCTTCTTCACTAACTCAAACTAAGTTACGTCTATAGAAACCCACTGGGGCTTGTTATTGGCTCCTCCCACAGATGCCCCATTCTTCATCTCTCGGACAGGGACCTTTAACTTTAAGCCACTCCCCCTCGTGCAGTGATGTATCATAGACGCACCCCTTTATGTCCCAGATTGGACAAACAAGTGATCGGACATCGTGGAAAATCACAGCCGATCGTACAGTTGGGACGAAAAATCCACCAGTGTATACCCAGTCTAAAAGCTGCTCACACCCCTCATTGTCCCCAAAGACCTTCAGTTCCATTTAACATTATTTGGACAGTCTTACAATAAACTTCACATTACCTGCCAACATTCCTGAAAAACCCGTGTCCAATCACTTTAATCCCTTCATTACAGGTGTATCGTTAATTGTAAATGTTAATCCAGCCAGAGAACAAAGTGGGAACGTCGGCAGGTAAGAACTTCCATCTGTAATGTCCAGCATGGCCAATTCCCAATATTCCTATCATTAATACCCCAGTTTAGTTTGGGACACAATAAAGAGACTATAAATATAAAGAACCCAATGTCAATATGTTTATGTGTAACTAGCACAGGAATACATAAGACAGTCTCATCAGTACAGAATTTCAGAGTCTCGTATGATTTCTTCCTTCCGTTACTAGCTGCTTTGATTTAAATATAAAGTGATATTTCATCAAGACATCTGCTGGATCCCAAACACCAGAGAACATATAAAAAGTGTGGGAGAGTCCATCTGATTACCAATATTAAACCATTATACATAATAACTGAAATAGCTTCTTACTTTGGGTCTAACACTGCCCCTCCTTCCCCCTGAAAACAAAGGGGACAATGTAGAATGGTTACCAGTAAATTAGATGCATTTGTAACCAGATATTTTAAGGGTATCTCCACTGAAAAAATAAACTTTGGCCATTTAGTTTTATTGAAGAACGGGAGGTAAAAGAGCTGTGTCTTACCTCCCATTCTTAAATAAAACCTGCAGGAGCCGGGAACGAAGGAAAGGAGCAAGATACTGACCGACCGCTCGCTCCCCCATCGAGACCTGTCAGACTACATGACAGAGGAGCGATCGATCGGGTACCTAGCTTACCTTTTTTCCCGGCTCCTGGTCGCTTAATTCTAGAACGGGAGGTTAAGCTGGGTACACACAGTAAAGATAACACCCTGATACCATCGGATTGGGACAATATTGGGGCTTTATTGGTACTGTGTGTACCTTTTTTTTCCTAACGAGCGCACGGCTGCCAAACGCTCGTACAGAAAGACCAAAAATTTCCATCGGCCGCGCTACACTCCCTATAAAGGAGTCTGCTGCGGCTAAGGGAGACACACAGTCCTGCGCCTTCTCCCTATTAATGTATATAGAGACAATGCTCGGGACTGTAAGTATGCAGATCTTTCAATGATCTGTAGTGTGTGAACCCAGTTTAAAGGTGGCCATACACATTTCAATCGCAATGTGACGACAGATCACATTGGTATCTGTCGGCACATTGCGAAGAAATCCTTCACACATGGAATCAACCGTACGCGGTATGGGGATCGGTCGGTCATGCAACCATACTAAAGTAAAAGGAGCCGGTAGCATCCAACGGAAATTTAAAGTCTTTCCCGACCTACCACCGGGAAAGACGGGAAAAGCCAATACACTTGAACGATAATGGCCACCTTAAGTAGCAGCTCCTTTATCTCCCGTTTTTCAATAAAACTAAATGGCCAAACTATTTTTTCAGTGGAGATACCCTTTAATGATAGGTTCTCTTTTGTTCTGGCAAAGGTGTCTGCCTCCTCAATCTGCCCAATAAACATTTACAAGCTTGAGCATGTGCAGTGGAGGCAGCAGGGGAAACAGCAGTCAATCATTGGTTATGATGTCAGCAGTCACAGCCTTGATTGACGCTAAATTAATTAAATAACGCTTAAGTAATTAAATAATTACTTAAAGGGCATGTCCACTTTAAAAAAAAAACAAAAAAAAAAACTAGTTATCTGCCCCCAACGGATATATTTTGCACTATATTATCTGCATTACTATCCAGATATTTAACCATAATTATTGTCCCCATTCTGGAAGAGTAAACTGGCCTTTCCATCCATGCAGTCAATCAAGGATGTGGCAACTGACATCACAGCCAATGATTAAATGCCTCCCCTGCACATGCTCAAGCTTATAAAAAGCTCTTTGAGCAGAGGAAGGAGGCAGATAACTTGCCAGAAAGGAATAGAACCATTAAAAATACACATGCATGTAATCAACTGGTAAAAATAACAGTTGGCAAGCCATCAGTTTTTTTTTAAGGGTGGACATGCCCTTTAAATATCTAGTTAATAATATAATAATAATGCACTGCATATATCAGTTGGGGTCTGGAAACCAACATGTGACCAGTTTTTTTTATTTTAAGGGTGGACATGCCCTTTAAACAACGAGACATTTAACAAACCATAAGGCCTATAGGTTACCACGTGGTGTCAGGCTTTATAACTAAAAAGGTTTTATGTGACTAGGAAGAAAGAACTGATCTTTCAGTAAAATGAAAGTCAACTATATTAAACCAGGAACAATGTTCCTGCAAAGTTTTACAGTAGAGAAACAGATTCTCTTTTAATATTAGACAAATATTTAGAAACAGCTTATCAGCACTACAAATACACACATATGTAAAGTGTATACACAAGCATTATTACAATACAATAGTAGTAAGATACCCACCCACCCCCCAAAAAACCCCAACTGAAATACACTCAGGGCAAAGTAAGTCATAGCACAGGGAATCGACTATAAGGGTTGGATGTCAGGACCTGATTTTCTAAAGAGTGAATAATCCATGTCACATACTGTAAAAACCGAACAAATCTATGCAGTTTATCTGGATGGACCGGTTAATCTTTATTTTGCTTATTAAATTCCCATTGTCTATAGGAATATAAATAAGAGTGGCATAGCGGACACTCAGGAAGGGTAGCAAGAGTTCCGGGATGTACAAATTCTTGAGCATTAGATGATCCCATAATAAAAGGGCAGGAAGAATGGACTAATCAGGGAATGGAATAAATAAAGTCACACCCGGAGGATTTCCAGGCAGTTGTTATAGCAAATGGCAATCCAGTCTGGCTGGGTGCTTGCCCACTGTACGTTGTTGATCTCTCCCTCTGCTGTGTATGCCAAGATGGGATCCTCAATAGCTCGGGGCATCTGCTGAATATCCCAGATTAGGGCCTGGTGGTCGTCAGCTAAAAATGTAAGACATGACTGTTAGAATTCTTAGTTATAATGTATGTTTGTGGTTAGTTATTCCTTTTGACAATTAGCCTTTTATTTATATTACAATCTAACATTTCCCCCTAGTTTTAGACATCTCATGCTTTTAGCAGGCCAAAAGAAACCCATGTCAGAACATGTATGACATCCAAGAACCCCATGTCAGAACATGTATGACATCCGACCAAAGAAGAGGAGCGGAGGGAAGGTGAGTATAATTGCCCTTTAACTTTATTCCACTCCCCCTTACTATATTATTCATGTCATTGCACCTTAGGCTATGTGCTTCTATCAATACACACTGGGCAGTGATGGATCATAGCTCCGCCCCTTTATGCAAAAAGCCAGTAGTGATGTCACCAGTTACTATGTCTTATCTTTTTTTTTTTACTACTAACTCTTGGGCAGCACAGTGGCTGAGTGGTAGACCGTTCGCCTTGCAGTTCTGGGGTCAGGAGTTTGATTCCGTCCTCAGGCGCAACTGCAGGAGTTTGTATGTTCTCCCTGTGCTTGTGTGGGTTTCCTCCGGGTCCTCCGGTTTCCTCCCACATTTCAAAAACATGCTTCAATACAAAAACTATTCAGCAGCACAGAAGGTAGAGTGCTAACGCTGTGATGCCTCCGGGCAGAGTAGTTAGTACTTGACGCCTTTGCAGCACTGAGGTTCAGTGTGCGTACATACCGCGTACAGTGGGTCCTCATCTGCATGGAGTTTGGAGGATGTTCTCCCTGTGTATGAAGTGGGTTTACTCCGGGTACTCCGGTTTCCCCCACAATCAAAAACATCTAAGTAGTTGCCGCATTTGCGAAAGCCGGTGTGTCAGCGACTTTTTTTTTTTATGACACATACAACCTATCGTTCGGTCTTTATGGTCTCCAAGCTTTAGGAGGGGGAATCCTAACTACAGATAAGAGATGACCAACCATAAGGGTTAGGTCCCCATCATAGGCCATTCCCCCATTAATAAAGGCTGCGGATGTAAAGATAATGAGTTCCATGTGCCAATGTCAAAGCCATTGTATGCTGCTCTGCCTTTTTCCCATTGTAAATAGGAATGAAATAACTGACAGCCAGTCAGCCATTACAACTGTTACAAACTGACAGTTAACTGTTCTATACTGGATTTATATGGCAAAACACTTTCCTTGTAGTAGGAATCTAGTGTCATTTTTATTTTTGTACAACTGTGGATTGAATAATAAGGCTGAAAAGAGGATTCTCCTTATATATAGGTTGTATGAATGGGGTGTGTGGTCTATGTTAAGGGATGGGTGGGTGATCATGCAAGAGTATAGCAGAGGGCAGTGCAGTGTCGAGTGGGGAGAGTTGGGAGGAGAGAACAAGCCACATGTAGGTGTGCGTGCGTATGTGTCAGTGTGTGAGCAGTAAGCCATGACGCCTTCGGGGTGAGCAGTAAGCCATGACGATGTAAGGGTAGATTTATCATATATAGATATATAGATATCATATACCTATCTGGTAACCAGCACAGTATATGGTATCTATATATCTATATATGATAAATCTACCCTTACATCCTACCTGAGTAAAGCGCTGTGTACTAAAGTGGCGTATATAAAAAACAACATTCCATACATACTGTATAATCTGTGTATTGGTTATAATGTTACAGCGTGTTGTATCCAAGTGATGCTATATAAATAAAACATATACTTACAGACTGTAAATCTTATTATTATACTGTACAGCGCTGTGTAACTCCAAGTAGGCTGCTATATAAAATAACAAACATACTAGTATAATCTGTATTGTTATAGTCGTACAGCGCTGTGTATCCAAGTGAGGCTATTAAATAAACATATATACATACTACGTAAATCTGTATTGAGTTATAGGTACAGCGCTGGTCCACCAAGTGGCTATATAAATAAACATATACATACAACGGTATAATCTGGTATTGTTATGAATCGAAGCGATGGATCCCCCAAGTGGCGTTTATAAATAAACAGTAATCAAAACATACTGTCATAATCTTATTGTATTATAATGTACAGCGCTGCTTACCCAAGTGGCGCTGCATATAAAGAACACATATAATCACTACTGTATAATCTTATTGTTATAATGTACAGCGCGTGCTGTCCCAAAGTGGCCTATAATAAATTAAACATATACATACATACTTAATGTTATTGTTATAATGTTACAGAGCGCTGTACCCAAGTGGCGTATTAATAATAAACATATAACATAACAGTACTGTATAATCTGTATTGTTTATATGTACAGGCGCTGCTGTCCCAAGTGCCGCTATAGAAATAAACATATACGTACATACTGTATAATCTGTATTGTATAAATGTACAGCGCTGCGTCCCAAGATGTCGCATCATATAATAAACATTACATACATACCTGGTATAATCATGTATATGGTTCTAATGTACAGCGTGCTCGGCATACCCAAGTTGGGCTATTATAAATAAACATATACAACATACTGTATATTCCTGTATTGTTATAATGTACAGCGCTGTTTACCCAAGTGGCGCTTATATAAATAACATATACAACATACTGATAATCTGTATGTGTTATAATGTACAGACCTGTGTACCCAGTGTGCTATAGAAAAAACATATACATACATACTCTGTATACATCTGTTTGTTATAAATGTACAGACCTGTGTCCCCAGTGGCTTATAGAAAGACATATACATACATACATACTGTATAATCTGTATTGTTATAATTACAGCGCTGTGTACCCAAGTGGCGCTATAATAAACAACCTATAATATACTGTAATAATCCTTATGTTACTATGGTACAGCGCTTGTGTCCCCTACCAGTGGCAGCTATATAAATAAACATACATCATACGTGTATAATGGTAATTGTTTATAATGGTACAGCGCTGTATCCAACGTGGCGCTATAAAATAAACTATTATACCGTCATACTGTATAATTGTAGTTATAATGTAACAGCGCTTGTGTACCCAAGTGGCGCTATATAAAATAAACATATCAAAATACTGTATCTAATCTGGATGTTTAGTATGTACAGCGCTGTGTCCCAAGGGCGTATATAAATAAGAACATATTACAGTACATACTGTAATAATCTGTATTGTTAATAAATGTACGCGCGTGTCCCGCAAGTGGCGCTAATATAAATAACAAATACATACTGTATAATTGTATGTTATAAATGTTACAGCCTGTGTACCCAAGTGGCTATATAATAAACATTATACATACTTACTGTATAATCTGCTATGTTATAAAGTATACAGAGACTGTGTCCCCAAGTGGCGCTATATAAATAAACATATACTACATACTGTATAAATCTGTATGTTTATAAGTACAGCGCTGCGTCCCCACAGTGGCGCTATATAAATAAACATATACATCCTACTGTATAAATCGCTGTATTGTTATAATGTACAGCGGCTCTGGATCCCATAGTGGCGCTTATATAACCATATACATACATACCTGTAATAATCCTGTTTGTATATGTACGCGCTGTGCCCCGGGCGCGCTATAATAAACATATACATTACATACTGTATAATCTGTATTGTTATACTGGTACAGCGCTGGTCCCCATGTGCGCTATATAAATAACAATACCATACATACTTATAATCTGTATTGTTATAAGGTACAGCGCTGGTCCCCAAGTCGGCATATATAAATGACACTATACATACCATACTGATAATCGGATTGTTATAATATGTCAGCGCGTGTGTACCAAGTGTGGCTATATTAAACACATATACTACATACTGTATAATCTGTAATTGTTATAATGTACAGCGCTTGTGTCCACAAGTGCGTTATATAAATAAAACTATACATACCTACTGTAAATCCTGTATTGTTATAAATGTCAGCGCTGTTGTCCCCAAGGGCGACATACGAAATAAACAATACATACTAACTGTATAATTGGATTGTTAATAATGGACCGCGCTGTGTCCCCCAAGTGGCACTATATAATAACCATATACATCTCTACGTATAATCGATTTGTTATAATGTACAGCGCTTGTGTACCCAGTGGCGCTCATATAAATAACGATACATAACTGTTAATCTGTTTGTTATCAATTACACACGCTGTGTACCCAGTGGCCTATATAAATAAACATAACAACACTACTGTATAATCCTGTATTTATAAATGTTTACAAGCGCTGTGTAC
This sequence comes from Hymenochirus boettgeri, assembly GCA_019447015.1. Classification (NCBI taxonomy): domain Eukaryota; kingdom Metazoa; phylum Chordata; class Amphibia; order Anura; family Pipidae; genus Hymenochirus; species Hymenochirus boettgeri. The sequence continues at coordinate 78,057,300 of CM033476.1, read as the reverse complement.
CCAATGGCGTATATAAATAAAACATAACATACATACTGTATCTGAGTGTTATAAGTTACAGCGCTGTGTACCCAGTGGCTACTATAAATAAACAATACATACTACTGTATAATTGTATTGTTATAGTGGTACAGCGCTGTGTCCACCAAGTGATGATATAAATCAAACATATCAACATACTGTATAATCTGATGTGTATAATTTACAGCGCTTTGTGTTCACCCAAGTGGCATTATATAATAAACATATACATGATACTGTAAATCTGTATTGTTATCTGTACAGCGCGTGTTCCAGTGGGGCAATATATAAATAACCATATACATACATACTGTATAATCTGTATTGTGTATAATGTACAGCGCTGTGTCCCCAGTGGCGACTATAATACAAAACATAAATCATACATACTGTTAACTAATCGTATTGGTAATATCATGAGCTGTGTCTCCAAGTGGCCGAATAAAAATAAACAATACCAACATACTGATAATCTGTATGTTATAATGATACAGCGCTGTGTACCCAAGTGGGACTATAATGAAATAAACATTACATACCATACGTATATCGTATTGTTATAATGTACAGAGCGCTGTGTCCCAGTGGCATCTATATAAATAAACATATACATACATCTTAAGTCTGTATTGTTTATAATGTAACAGCGCTGTGTCCCAGTGGCGCTTATAATAAAACATATACAATCCATACTGTTATCGGATTGATTGTTATAATGTACAGCGGCGTGTCCCAAGTGGGCTATTATAAACATATCATACATACTGTATAATCTGTATTGTTATAATGTACAGCTGTGTCTCAAGTGGCATGTATTAATAAACATATACATACATTGTATATCTGTATTGTTATACTGTACAGCGCTGTGTCCCCAAGTGTGCGTCATATACAAAAACTATACATACAATACTGTATAATCTGATATTGTTATAATGTTACAGCGCATGGCCCCAAGTGCGTGATATAAATAGAACAATATACATACTTGTTAACTGTATTGTTATATTTCACGCGGCTGTGTCCCCAAGTGGCGCTTGATATAATAAAATGATACATACATACTGTATAATCGTATTGTTATACATGTACAGTCGCTGGTCCCCAAAGGGTTGCTAGTATTATAAATGAAACATATGCATACATACTGATAATCGTATGTATTAAAGTTACAGCGCTGTGTACCCAAGTGGCGCTATATAAAATAAACATATACATAAATACGTAAATCTGTATTGTTATAGTACAGAGCTGTGTCCCCCAGGCGCTCCCCAAGTGGCGCTATAAAATAAACATTACATTACATAACTGTATAATAATCTATTGTTATATGTACAGCACTGTGTCCCCAAGTGGCGCTAATTAAAATAATACAGTACGTACATACTGTATATCTTTTTTATAAAGTACAGCGCTGTGGTACCCAAAGTGCGTAGATAAATAAACTTACATACATTACGAGTAATATCTGTATTTTTAAACTGTACAGCGCTTTGTGTACCCCAAGTGGCGCTATATAGAACATATACATACATATGTATAATCTGTCTTGTTATAGTAACGCTGTGTTCCCCAATGGAGGTTATATAAATAAACATATACATACATTTACTGTATATCTGTATGTTTATAATATACAGCGCTGTTCCCAAGTGGACGTATATAAATAAACATATACATACATAATGTATAATCTGTATGGTATAATGTACAGCTCTGTGTCTTAGTGGCGCATATAAATAACCATATACATAAATACTGTTAATCTGTATGTTATAAGGTACAGCGCTGTGTCCCCAGTGCGCTATAATAAACATATACATAATTAGTTAATAATCTTATTGTTATAATATACAGCGCTGTGTCCCAAGTGGCGCTACTATATAAATAAAAAATATAACTACATACTGATATAATCTGTATTGTTATAATGTACAGCGCTGTGTCCCCAAGTGGCGCTTATATAAAACATATACATACATACTGTTATTAATCTGTATTGTTATAATGTGACAGGGCTTGTCCCCAAGTGGCATATATAATAAACAATAAATACATAATGTATAATCTGTATTGTATAATGTACAGAGGCGGTGGCCCCAAGTGGCGCGATATAAATAAACATTTCTCAATCCAATTCATACATTACATGACTGTATAATCTGGATTGTTATAATGTACAGCGCTGTGTCCCAAGTGGTGCTATATAAATAAACATACATACATATGTATAATCTTATTGTTATAATGTACAAGGGCTGTGTCCCCAGTGGCATTATATAACATAAACATATACAATACAACTGTATTATTCTGTATTTTATAATGCTACAGCGCTGTGTCCCCAAGTGTCGTATATAAAAAAAACATTATTACATACATACTGTATAATCTGTATTGTTTAAAATGGCCAGCGCTGGTCCCCAATTGGCGTTAATAAATAAAAATATACGAATACTGTATAATCTGTATTGTTATAATGTACGCGCTGCTGTCCCCAAGTGGCGCTTTATAATAAACATATACATACCATTACTGTATAACTGTATTGTTATAATGTACAGTTGCTGTGTCCCCAGTGGTGCTATATAAATAAAAATATACATACATACTGTATAATCTGTATGTTATAAAGTACAGTCGCTGTGTACCAAGTGGCGTTATATAAATAAACATAACCATTACATACGGTATAAATCTGTATTGTGTTATAATTTACAGAGCTGTGGACCCAAGTGGCGTATTAACTAAAACATCTACATACCTGACTGATAATCTGTATTGTTATATGTACCGCACTGTGTCCCCAAGTGGCGCTAGTGGCGTATATAATTATATACATAATACTGGTATTAATCTTATTGTTATAAAGTACAGCGATGGTACCCAAGTGGCGTTATATAAATAAACATATACCATACATACTGTATACTCGGTATTGTTATAATGTACAGAGCTGTTGGGTGTCCAAGTGGCGCGTATATGACATTATAATACAATGTATTAATCTGTATTGTAAATTGTACAAGCTGTGTCCCAAGTGGAGTATATAAATAAACATATACCTAATACTGTTACTCTGTATTGTTATAAGTACAGCGCTGTGTCCCCAAGTGGCGCTATATAAAGAAACATATATACATACTGTATCATCTGTATTGTATAATGTTACAGCTCTGTGTCTATAGTGGCGCTATATAAAGAACCATTACATACATACTGTTAATCTGTATTGTTATAATGACAGCCGCTGTGTCCCAAGGGCGCTATATAAACATATACATACATACTGTAAATCTGATGTTATATATTAAAGCGCTGGTGTCCCCCAAAGTGCGATATAGAAATAAAACAGTACATGACATACTGTATAATCTGTATTGTTAAATGTACAGCGCTGTTGTCCCCAAGTGGCGCTATAATAAAAAATACATACATTACTGTATAATCTGTATTGTTATATGTACAGAGCTGTGTCCCCAAGTGGAGATATATAAATAAACATAAAACTACATACTGATAATCTGTATTGTTATAATATACAGCGCGGTGTCCCAATGGCGCTATTAAATAAAACCATATACATACATACTGTATAATCTGTATTGTTTATAATGTACAGCGCGGTGTCCCCAAGTGGAGATATATAAATAAACATATACAGTAATAACTGTATATTCTTATTGTTATAATGTACAGCGCTGTGTCCCAAGTGGGCGCTAATAAATAAACTATAACATAAATACTGTATAATATGTATTGTTATAATGACAGCGCTGTTCCCCAAGGGCGCTATAGAAATAAACATTACATTCCCTACTGTTTAATCTGTATTGTTATAATGTACAGCGCTGTGTCCCAAGTGGCGTATATAAATAAAATATATACATACATACTGTCAATCTGTATGTTATACTGTACAGCGCTGTTGTCCCCAAGTGGCGCTTATATAAATTAAAAATATTACATACTACTGTATAATCTGCTACTGTTATGAAACCTTGTACAGCGCGGTTCCCAAGTGGCGCTATATAAAATAAACATATAACCGACCTTACTGTATAATATGTATTGGTAATTTACAAGCTGTGTATCCAAGTGGCGCATATAAAATAAAAATATACATACATACTGTATAAATCTGTATTGTTATAATGTACAGCGCTGTGTACCAAGTGGTGGAGCTATATAAATAAACATATACAACATAATGTATAATCGTTGTTCTAATGTGACAGTGCTGGGTTCCCCAAGTGGACGTTTGATAAAATAAACATTATTACATACATACTGTATAATCTGTATGTTATAGTGTTACAGCGCTGTGTACCAAGTGGCGCTATATAAATAAACACATACATTAATACTGTATAATCTTGTATTGTTATAATGTACAGCGCTTGTGTAATACCAAAGTTGGCGCTAATAAAACATATACATACATACTGATAATCTGTATGTAGAATGTAAGCGCTGTGTCCCCAAGTGGATGGCGCTATATAAATAAACTATTACATTACATACTGTAGAATCTGCTATTTGTTATAATGTACAGCGCTGCGTCCCCCAAGTGGGGCTATAAATAAACATATTACATACATTACGTTAATCTGTATTGTTATATGTACAGCGCTGTGTACAAAGTGGCGCTATATAAACATATACATTACATAATGTATAATCTGTATTGTTATAATGTACAGCGCTGTGTCCCCAAGTGGCGCTATATAAATAAACTATACATACATACTGTATAATCGATTGTTATAATGTTACAGCGCTGTGATCCAAGTGGCGCATATAAATAAAACATATGACATACATACTGTATAATCTGTATTGTATAATGTACGCGCTGTGTCCCAAGTGGCGCTATATTAAATAAACATATACATTACAGTATGTAATCTGTATTGTTATAATTGTACAGCGCTGTGTACCCAAGTGGCGCTATATAAATAAAACATATACATAAATTACTGTATAATCTTATATTGTTATAAGGTACAGCGCTGTTGTACCAAAGTGGCGCTATGTAAATAAACATACATACTGTCTAATCTGTATTGTTAGAATGTACAGCGGTGTACCCACGTGGCGCTATATAAATCAACATATACATAACATACTGTATAATCTGTATTGTTATAATGTACAGAGCTGGTACCAAAGTGGCGCTATATAAACTTATAACATACATACGTATAAATCTGTAGTGTTATAATGTTTAGAGCGCTGCGTCCCAAGTGGGGTGGCTATATAATAAAACATATACATACATACTGTATAATCTGTATTGTTATAAAGTACAGCGCTGTGTTAACAAGTGGCGCTATATAAAACATATACATTACATACTGTATAATCTGTATTGTTATTAATGTGACAGCGCTGTGTCCCCAAGTGGCGCTTTTTTTTTATATAAAAAACATATACATTACATATGTATAATCTGTATTGTATAATTACAGCGTTGTGTATCCATAGTGGGCATATTAAATAAACATATACATACATACTGTATATCGGTATGTTATAATGTTACAGGCTGTGCCCCAAAGTGGCGCTTTATATAAATAAAAAATATCATACACACTGTATAATCTGTATTGTTAGAATATACGGCGCGTGTACCCAAGTGGACGCTATATAAATAAACATATATATACATTACTGTATAATCTGTATTGTTTAATGTTACGGAGCTGTGGTACCCCTAAGTGGCAGCTATATAATAACATATACAACATACTGTATAATCTGTATTGTTTAATGACAGCGCTGTGTCCCCACGGGCGCTATATAAATAAACATTATTACCATACATTGTACGGTAAATCTGTATTGTTTAAATATACAGCGCTGGGACCCAAGTGGCGCTATATAAATAAAAATATACATATATAAAGGTTAATCTGTATTGTTATAATGTACAGAGCTTGCGCCAAGTTGGCGCTATATAAATAATCATATACAGACTAAGTTAATCGGTATGTTATAATGTACAGCGCTTGGTACCCCAAGTGGCGCTATATAAATAAACAATACATAATACTGTATAATCTGTATTGTATAATGTACAGCGCTGTGTCCACAAGGGCGCTATATAATAACATATACATACATACTATATATCTGTATTGTTATAATGTACAGTGCTGTGTCCCACGTGGCGCTAAATAAATTAAACATATACATACATACTGTATAAATCTGGATTGTTATAAGGTAACAGCGCTGGTCCCCAAGTGGCGCTAATAAATAACATATACATACCATACTGTCTACTCTGTATTGTATAATGTTACAGCGCTGACGTCCCCAAGTGGCGCTAGAATAAATAAACATATACAACATACTGTATAATCTGTTATTGATATAATGTTTTACAGCGCTGTGTCCCAAGTGGCGCCTATATAAATAAACATATACATAAATACTGTATAATATGTATTGTTATAATGTACAGCGACCTGACTGATCCCCAAGTGGCGGCTATATAACTAAACATTTAATACATACTGTATAATCTGTATTGTTATATGACAGCGTGTGTATACAAGTGGCGCTATATAAATAAACATATGCATACATACGTTTATATCGTATTGTATAATGTACAGCGCGGTCCCCAAGTTGGCGCTATATAAATAAAACATATACATTACATACTGCTATAATCTGTATGTTAAATGACACGCTGTGTCCCCCCCAAGTGGCGCATATAATCAACATATACATACATACTGTTAGAATCTGGTTGTTATAATGTACAGCGACCCCGCTTGTGTCCCCAAGTGGCGCTTTATAAATAAACCTAACGTACATAATGTAAATCTGTTATTGCTATGATGTACAGCGCTGTGTACCCAAGTGGCGCTATATAAATAAAACATATACGTTACATACTTATAATCTGTTATTGTTATAATGTACAGCGCTTGTGTCCCCAAGTGCGCGTTATAGAAATAAAACTTAACATACATACTGTATAAACTGGCTGTTGTTAGAATGTAAGCGCTTGTTCCCCAAGTGTGCGCTATATAAAGAAAACATTATACATTACATACGGGAAATCTGTTACTGTTATAATGTACAGTGCTGTGGTCCCCAAGTGGCGCTATATAAAGAAACATATACATACTGATAATCTGTATATTGGGATAATGTACGCGCTGTGTCCCCAAGTGGGCGCTTATATAAATAACCTATCGTACATACTGTATAATAGGTATTGTATAAGTACAGAGCGGTTGTACCCAAGTGGTGCTATATAAATAAACATATAACACATACTGTATAATCTGTATTGTTATATTGTACAGCCCGTTGGTCCCCAAGTGATGCTATATAAAAATAAACATATACCTTTACCTATGTATGAATCTGTATTGTTTGAATGTACAGCGCTGTTGTCCCCAAGTGGCGCTATATAAATAAAACATATAACATCATACGGTATAATCTGATTGTTATAATGTACAGCGCTGTGATACCCAAGTGGCGCTATATAAATAAAACCATACATACATACTGTATAACTGTATTGTTATAATGTACAGCCATGTGTGTCCCCAAGTGGGAGCATATCAATAAACATATACATACATTCTGTATAATCTGTATTGTATAATGTCAGCGCTTGTCCCCAAGTGGCCGCTAATAAATAAAACATATACAGCCATAATGTATAATCTGTATTGTTATAATGTACAGCGGATGTCGTCCCCAAGTGGCGCTATAAAATAAAAACATATAATATATAAATGTATTCATCTGATATTGTTAGAATGTACAGCGCTGTGTCCCCAAGTGGCGCTATATAAATAAACATATACATACATACTGTCTAATCTGTATTGTTAAATGTACAGCGCTGGTCTCCAAGTGGCGCTAATAAAATAAACATATAAATACATACGTATAATCTGTATGGTTATAAATGTACAGCGCTGGTCCCAAGTTGGCGCTATTAATAAACATATACATACATACTGTATAATCTGTATTTTATAAGGTACAGCGCTGGGTACCCAAAGTGGCGCCTGATATACCTAAACATATACATACATACTGTATAATCTGTATTGTTATAATGTACAGCGATGTGTACCCAAAGTGGCGCTATATAAATTAAAACATATACATACATACTGTATAATCTGTATTGTTTATACTGTACAGCGCTGGTGTCCCCATAGTGGCGCTTTAAATCAACATATACATACTATACTGTATAATCGGTATTGTGATAATGTACAGCGCTGTGATACCCAAGTGCACTATATATAAAATAAACATATACAACATACTGGATATAATCGTATTGTTCTAATGTTAAAGTGTGCTGTGTATCCAAGTGGGCTTAAAATAAACATATACATACATTTGTATAACTGTATGGTTTATATGTAAGCGCTTGGTACCAAGTGAGCGCTATATAAATAAACAATATAACCTACATTACTGATAATCGTTTGTTATAATGTACAAGCGCGGGTCCCCAAGTGATGATGCTATATAATAAAAAATAACATACATACTGTGTTAATCTGTCTTGTTATTAATGACAGCGCTGGTACCAAGTGCGCTCTATATAAAAAACAATACAGACGTACTGTATAATCTGTATTGTTTATAATGAACAGCGCTGATGTACCAAGTGGCGCTTATATAAATCAACATATACTACATACTGTATAATCCTGTATTGTGATAATGTACAGCGCACCTTGTGTCCCAAGTGGCGCTATATAAATAACATATACATACATACTGTATAAATATGTATTGTGATAATGTACGCGCTGTGTACCCAAGTGGCGCTATTATAAATAAACAATACATACATACTTATAATCTGAAAACTGGCCCCCCACACTTAACCCTGCGTCTCCAGCACCTGTGGGTAACTAATGGTCTCCGCCACGGAATCAGGTAATCCCTGGACAGCTGAATGGTTTGAAGGTATTGTTCAAAAAATGGATACAAATAAAGCAGATTAAGAGCTGAAAAAGTATTTTTAGATCTTTCATTTCCTTTAAGAGGAGACTCTACAAGAAGAGAAAACATCTCTCTAGCACTGGGTTGAATGCATAGAGAAGACAGCCAGATTCTTGTTACTGTCACTCGCTCCCATCTTCCTGGCTATTAATCAGTTTCGATTCGAACCCCACACAGTGACATCTGCTAATGCTGACTTTCATTTGCAAATATGTAGTTTTGCTACAAAATCCACTGTCTAATGTTGCTATCCCTATGAGGTAAGGCCCAGGACAGGGGACAAGGGCAGGGGGAGAGTGTGAGCTGTGCAGGTAGGTAGGGGGACAGGGGGGGTCATGGGAGAGTGTGAGTTACTGCAAAAGTAGGGGACAGGGGTAATGGAGAGAGTGAAGCTTGCTGAGGGTAGGGGGACAGGGGCAATGGGGAGAGAGTGAGCTGCTTGCAGGTCGGGGGAAGGGGCATGGGCAGAGAGTGAGCTGCTGCAGGTAGGGGGACGGGGGGCAATGGGAGAGAGTGAGCGCTCAGGTAGGGGGACAGCGGGCAATGGGAGAGAGAGAGAGGAGAGACGTGAGCTTGCTGCGGTAGGGGGACAGTGGGCCCAATGGGAGAGATAGAGCTGTTTCTGCAGGTAGGGGGGAACAGGGGTTAGGAATGGGAGAAGTGAGCACTGCAAGTAGGGGGACAGGGGGTAATGGGAGAGAGTTGAGCTGCTGCAGGTAGGGGGACATGGTTAATGGGCGGAGAGTTGTGAGCTGCTGCAGGTTAGGGGACAGGGGGGCAATGGGAGAGAGAGTGAGCTGCTGCAAGTAGGGGGGACAGGGGCAATGGGGAGAGATGAGCTGCTGCAAGTAGGGGGACAGGGGCAATGGGAGAGTGTGAGCTGTGCAGGGTAGGGGGAAAGGGCAATGGGAGAGTGTTGAAGCTGCTGCAGGTAGGGGGGACAGGGGTGGTAATGGGAGGAGTGTGAGACTACTGCAAGTAGGGGGGGACAGGGGTAAGGAGGTGTGAGCTGCGACAGGGAGGGGGCAGGGGGTAATGGGAAGCGAGTGTGAGCTTATGCAAGTAGGGGGGGACATGGGTATGGGAGAGAGTGAGCTGTGCAGGGTAGGGGGACAGGGGGAATGGGAGAGGAGTGTGAGCTTCTGCACAAGTAGGGGGACAGGGGTAATGGGAGAGTGTGAGCGTGGCAGGTTAGGGGGAGACAGGGGCAATGGGAGGGAGGTGAGTGCTGCAGGTAGGGAGACAGGGGCAATGGGAGAGACTGAGCTGCTGCAGGATAGGGGGACAGGGCAATGGGAGAGAGAGAGTGAGCTGTTGCAGTAGGGGGACAGGGCAATGGGGAGAGAGTGAGTGCTGTTTGCAGGTAGGGGACCGGGGCAATGGGAGAGAGTTGAGCTGCTGCAGGTAGGGAGACAGGGCAATGGGGAGAGTGAGCTGCTTAAGTAGGGGGCAGGGGCCAATGGGGAGAGAGTGAGCTGCTGTTGGCAGGTGGGGGACCGGGCAATGGGGAGAGAGTGAGCTGCTGCAGGTATAGGGGGACAGTGGCATGGGAGAGAGTGAGCTGCCTGTTTGCAGGTAGGGGGACAGGGGCAATGGGAGGAGAGTGAGCTGCTGCAGGTAGGGGGACAGGGGGCCAAGGGGAGAAAGTGAGCGCTGTTGCAGGTAGGGGGACAGGGGCAAGGGGAGAGAGAGTGAGCTGCTGCAGGTAGGGGAGACACGGGGCAATGGGCGAGACGTGAAGCTGCTTGCAGTAGGGGGACAGGGGCAATGGGAGGAAAGAGCGTGAGCCTGCTGCAGGTAGGGGGACAGGAGCATGGGAGAGTGAGCTGTGGCAGTAGGGGGACAGGGGTAGGGTAATTAATGGGAGAGAGTGAGATGCTGTTGCAGGTAGGGGGACAGGGGCACTGGGAGAGAGGAGAGAGTGAGGTGCTGCGGTAGGGGGACCAGGGGCAATGGGAGAGATTGAGATGGTGCAGGTAGGGACAGGGGCAATGGGATGACAGTGAGCTTCTGTTTGCAGGTAGGGGGACAGGGGGCAATGGAGACAGTGCGTGCTGCTGCAGGTAGGGGGACAGGTGGGCAATGGGAGAGCGAGAGCTTGTGAAGGTAGGGGCGGAGAATGGAGTAGGAGAGAGTGAGCTGCTGCAGGGGGGGGGACAAGGGTGAATGGGAGGAGCGTGAGCTGATGCAGGTAGGGGGACAGGGGGTAATGGAGAGAGTGAGCTACTGCAAGTAGGGGGGACAGGGGGCCAATGTGAGAGTGTGAGCTGATGCAGGTAGGGGGACCAGGGGCAATGGGAGAGAGTGAGCTGCTGCTGAAGTGGGGGCACAGGGGCAATGGGAGAGATTGAGTGCTGCTGGCGTAGGGGGACAGGGGCAATGGGAGACAAATGAGCTGATGCAGGTAGGGGGACAGGGGCAAATGAGAGAGATTAAGCTGCTGCTTGCAGGTAGGGGGGACAGGGGGGCAATGGGACCAGAGTGAGTTGCTGCAGGTAGGGGGGCAGGGGCAATGGAGAGAGGGGGCTGATGCAGGTAGGGGGACAGGGGCAATGGGAGAGATTGAGCTGCTTGCAGGTAGGGGGGACAGTGGCAATACGAGAGAGTGAGCGGGCGCTGCAGGTAGGGGGACAGGGGCAATGGGAGAGAGTTGGCTGTGCAGTAGGGGGACAGGGGCAAGGGAGAGATGTTTGCTGCTGCAGGTAGGGGGAACAGGGGCAATGGCACCAGGATGATTAAACAAATAATCAACACGTACCAGTGACGGGGGACAAAAAGACCCCACCTTGCCCCCGATATGCGGATTATGCCCATGGAGATCCCCCTTTGTCTCTATGGGTTTGGTATAAATCCCCATTATATACGGGTTGGCCCTACCTGAATGTAGAAGGAGGGTCCCACACAGCACTTTTATGGGTTTCTAGGTCCTGTCACAGGAGTTAGGCAGCAGAACGTGTAAACTGTGAGGAAGCTGACATCCGAGATGTGGCAGGGTCATATGGGAGTGTCTCAGCTCTGCATGTCCCTCCAACCCCCACAGTTTTGGATAACTGTAAGTATAGTGAAGATGTTACTGGGGGGGGCTCTTCACTAACTTCAAAACTAAGTTACGTCTATAGAAAACCCACTGGGGCTTGTTATGGCTCCTCACCACAGATGCCCATTCTCATCTCTCAAGCAGGAACTAAGGGCAATTATCTCTTCTTTGGTCAGTTACTTTTACCCATGGTGAGGGACCTGAATGCTAAAGTCTCACTATGGGTTTGCAACTTGCAGCCTAAGCCTTACTGGACACGCTGCTCGGTAGGCTAGCCCCTCAATCTCCTTGCGCGCCGACAGGGAGGAGGGGGCAGGAGTCTACCGCGAGCAGTCAAGCAGTGTCAGGAAGGCTATGCTGCAAAGTTACGCGAACCCAGAGGGAGCGAACCTAGCAGTTAGGTCTTCCCCACCCTGGGTAAAAGGTACTTGACAAGAAGAGGAGCGGAGGGAAGGTGAGTATAATTGCCCTTTAACTTTATTCCACTCCCCCTTACTTATAATTCAGGCATTGCAACCTTAGGCTATGTGATTCTATCAATACCACACTGGCAGGATGGATCATAGCTCCGCCCTTTATGCAAAAGCAGTAGTGAGGTCACAGTACTAATGTATTATCTTTTTTTTTTTACTACTAACTCTTGGGCAGCACAGTGGCTGAGTGGTAAGACCGTTCGCTTGCAGTTCTGGGGTAGGGAGTTGATTTCCGTCCTCAGGCGCAACCTGCCTGGTGCAGGAAGGTTTGTATGTGCTCCCCCTGTTGGGGGGGGGGGGCTTGTGTGGGTGTCATACGGCGTCTCCGGTTACGCCACATTTTCAAAAAAAATGCTTCATACAAAAACTATCAGCAGCACAGAAAGGTAGAGTTGCTAACGCTTGTGATGCCTCGGGCAGGAGTAGTTCGTACTTGACGCCTTTTGCAGCACTGAGGTTAAGTTGCGTAACAACCGGAGTACAGTGGCTCCTCATATGCATGGAAGTTTGGAGGATGTTCTCCTGTGTATGAAGGTGGGTTTACTCCGGGGGTACTCCGGTTCCCCCACAATCAAAAAACATCTAAGTAGTTGCCGATTTGCGAAAAGCCGGTGTGTCACGACTTTTTTTTGTTATGACACATTACAACTATCGTTCGGTTCTTTATGTCTCCAAGGCTTTAGGAGGGGGAAATCCTAATACAGATAAGAGACGGACCAACCATAAGGGTTAGGTCCCCTCATAGGCCTTCCCCCATAATAAAGGCTGCGGATTTGTGTAAAGATAATTGAGTGTCCAGTGTGCCATGTAAAAGCATGTATCCTGCTACTGCCTTTTTCAAATTGGAAATAGGAATTGAAATAACTGACAGGCCAGTCAGCCAGTACAACTGTTACAAATGACAGACCTGTTTATACTGGATTTATCATGGCAAAACCAACTGTCCTTGTAGTAGGAATCTAGTGTCATTGTTATTTTGTACAATGTGGATGAAATAATAATGGCTGAAAAGAGGATCTCCTTTATATATAGGTTGTATGAATGGGTGTGTGGTTATTGGTAAGGATGGGGGGGTGATCATGCAAGAGTATAGCAGAGGGCAGTGCAGTGTCGAGTGGGGAGGAGAGTTGGGAGGCGAACACGCCACATGTAGGTGTGAGTGGTATGTGTCAGTGGGTGAGCAGTAAGCCATGGACGCAACTTCGGGGTGAGCAGTAAGCCATGACGGCCTTCGGGGTGGAGCAGTAAGCCATGACGCCTTCGGGGGGGGCGTTAAGCCAGACGCCTTCGGGGTGAGCAGTTAAGGAAGCCATGACGCCTTCGGGGTGAGCAGTAAGCCATGACGCCGTCGGGGTGAGCAGTAAGCATGCCGCCTTCGGGGTGGGTGAGCAGTAAGACATGAAGCTCATTCGGGGTGAGCAGTAAAGCAATGACGACTTCGGGGTGAGCAGTAAGCCATTGACGCCTGCGGGGTGAGCAGTAAGCCTGACGCCTTAGGGGCTGTGGTGTGACAGTAAGGCATGCGCCTTCGGGGGGAGCAGTAAGCCATGCGCCTTTGACAGATCATGAGTTCCTTGGGGTGCATACCACACCATGGTTCCAATCTGCATGGAGTTTGGATGTTCTCCTGTGCGGGAAGTGGGTTGACTCCGGTTCCCTCCACAAACAAAAGAACGTGGTTGCACGTTTGTCAAAGCCACAATACTATTTACCACTAAAACATTTGCTGGTTAATAATTCGGCATGGGACAAAAAGACAAAAAAAACTTCACCAAAGACCAGTCCTTCCACCACATTTGGATACCACTTGGTACAAATCCAACAGCGCGGGGGGTCTTGCACTTATTTTAAGCCATAATGAATCTCCCCACTGATCTTCATAAGATATGGGTAACATTTGATGATATACCGTCAACATTAGGTGGACCATTCTATCAGTTCTTACCTCTATGATCTCACAACATCAGAACCAAATTACAGCCAAAATGTTGACCGCAAAAACCGTGATCTATTCCTGGGAAAACCCTGCAGCAAGTCAGCACCTAACATTAAAATAAATTGGACATTCACCTCCATAAGAACCACCTTTTAGAAAGAATGCCTCTTTTTAAAATATTGATATCTCATAGGTTGTCCTATGAATTCATACTGTATGTTGCTAGTTCTGGATGCCTCATGGGAACTGAGCATTTAGAAACCTGTACTGCGCCTGGGCATTGCTCAGAAGAGGCAGACGGGGATTAATATTCAGGTCATTGGCTGTGATGTCACTGGTCAAATCCTAACTGAGCGGTTGATAAACTGGTAAGAACAAGGAAGGCAGAAACACAGAAAACAGGACCATTATCAGGATTTCAGGGTACACTACACCTTTCAGCCATGGTGGTAGCTGTTTTTATTCACCTTTTATACTTTCTTTATACAACTAACCTACTTACTGAACGAAGGCAATACACAAACTAAATGACAATATACAGCGGGGACTGCAAGGAAGGTTGAACTTGCCCTAACAACCATTTATTTTGCTTTTGTGAATAGACCTATTAGCATGATGTTTTATTTTGCCACAGGTGGTTAAGCCCACAGAAAGCAAAAAGAGACATACAATACGATGTACGTGGTACATTATCCTAATGCGCCCTTAGCCCCACCCCTAAACAAAGATCACACCCAATGGAAAACAGATTATTATATATATTAAAGGGCATGTCCACCCAAAACTAAAATTTAACTCACTACTGGCCCCACTGTGTAATTTAAAAAACATCCTACTTACATCTCTGCTCCTTATGGTTTCCCCTGCAGTGCCCCTGAAGGACATGGCTTTAAAATAAATAATTATGCAACCCCAATTTGTAAAACTGCCAATTAGCCGGTTTAAATCTACCCTTCATCCTACCTATCCGGTAACCAGCACAGTATATGGTAATCTATATATCTATATATGATAAATCTCCTTAAATCCTACCTATCCGGTAAACCAGCACACAAGATATGGTATTATTATATCTATATATGCTAAATCTAGCCTTAATCCTACCTATCTGGTAACCAGACAGTTATGATATCTATATATGACAAATCTACTCTTACATCCTACCTACGGGTAACAAGCACGTATATTGATATCTATATATATTATGAAATCTACCCACATCCTACCTATCCGTAAACCAGCACAGTATACGGGGGATATCTATATTATCAATAGATGTAAATCTACCCTTAAACCCTACCTATCTGGAACCAGCACAGTCAAGTATAATTGGTATCTATATATTTATATATGATAAATCTACCCTTATATCCTACATATCTGGTAACCAAGCACAGTATATCGGTTATCTTTAGATGATAAATCTAACCTTTACATCCTAACCATTCTGGTAACCAGCACAGTAACGGTATCTTAAATCTATGATGATAACTCTACCCTTTACTCCTACCTCATCGGTAACCAGCAAACACAATATATGGATCTATATATCTATATATGATAAATTCTACATTACATCCTACCATTCTGGGAAACAGACACAGTATATGGGTATTCTATATACTAGATATGATACATCTACCACCTTACCTCCTACCTATCCGGTAACCAGCACCAGTATATGGTGATCTATATATCTATATATGATAATCTACTTACATCTACCTATTGGAACACCAGCACACAATATATGGTATCTATATATCTATATATGATATAAATCTACCTTTTACATCCTTACCTTCTGGGAACCAGCACAGTATATTGGATCTATATATCTATATATTGATAATCTACCCTTACATCCTACTACTATGAACCAGCCACAGTTATATGATATCTTATATATGACAAATCTACTCTTACATCCTTACCTATCGGTACAAGCCAGTATATGATATCTATATATCTATTTATGATAAAAAAAAAAAAAAAAAAAAAAAAAAAACTCTACCCGTACATCCTACCTATCTGGTAACCAGCACAGTAACGGTATCATATATCTAAATATATGATAAATCTACCTTACAGTCCTAACTATCGGTAAACCAGCACAGTATATGGTATTAGATATCAATATTAGATAAATTACCCCTTACACCCCTAACTATCTGGTAACCAGCACAGTATTGGTATCTCATATATTTATATAGATAAATCTACCCTTATATTAATACCTATCTGGTAACCAGCACAGTATAGCGATTCTCTTGATATCTAATATATCTATATATGAATAAATCTACTTACATCCTAACCTATCCGGTACGCAGCACAGTATAATGGATCTATATATCATAATAAATGATAAATTACCCTTACTCCTACCTATCCGAAACCAGCACATTATATGGTATCTATATACTATAAATGATAATCTACCCTTACTCCTACCTATCGGGTAACCATCCAGATATGGTATCTATATATCCATATATGATAAATCTAACCCTACATCGACCTATCCGGTAACCAGCACATATATGATATCTATAATATCTATATATATAATCTACCTTACATCCGACCTATCCGGTAACCACTCACAGTATATGGTATCTATATATCTATTATGATAATCTACCCTTACACCTACCTATCGGTAACCACACATATATGGTATCTATAGATCGTATATGATAAATCTACCCTAACATCCTACCTCTCCGGTAACCACCAGCACAGTCTATGGTACTATTATATCTATATATGATAAATCTAAACCCTCAAAACATCTACCTATTATCCGGTAACCAGCATGTATAGGTATCTATAAGATCTATATATTGATAACTCGAACCTTACATCCTACCTATCCGGGAACAGACTCACCAGCACATTATAGGTTCTAATATCTATATATGATAAATCTACCCTACATCCTACTATCCTGTAAACCAGCACCGTATACGGATCGTATATCTATAGTATGGAAATCTACCTTACAATCCTACCTATCCCGGTAACCCGCACAGTCTATGGATCTCTATATCTTAATATGATAAATTCCTACCCTTACAAAATCCTCACCTATCCGGTAACCCCGCACAGGAATATGGTATTATATATACTATATATGAGAAATCTAACCTTACATCCTAACTATCCGTTAACCAGCACAGTTATGGTATCTATATATCGATCTATGATACATCACCCTTCAACATATCCTACCTATCCTGTACCCATCACAGTATAGGTATCTATATACTATCTATCTACATTTCCCTTACATCCTACTATCCGTAACACACAGTATATGATCTCTATATATCTATATATGATAAATCTATCCCCCTTTACATCCTACCTATCCGGTAACCAGCCCAGTATATGGTATCTATAATCTAATATATGATTAAATCTACTCCTTCATCCTAACCTCTCCGGTAACCAGCACAGTCTATGGTCTCTATATATCTATATTGATAATCTACCCTTACATCCTACCTATCCGGTAACCAGCACATTATATGGTATATGATATTCTATATATGATAATCTACCCTTACATCCTACCTATCCGGGACCAGCACAGTCATAGTGGTATCTATCTCTCTATATATGATAATCAATACCCTTACATCCTACCTATCCGGTAACCAGCACAGTAATATGTATCTTATATCGTAATCTGAAAATCCGAACCCGTCATCCACCTATCCGGTACCAAGCACAGTATTGGTTCTATATATCGATATTGCTAAATCTACCCTTACACCCTACCTATCTGGTAACCTCACTATCTGGTAATCTATATACTATATATGAAATCTACCTACATCTACCATCCTGTAACCGCACCGTCATATGTACTATATCTCTAGATATGATAAATCTAACCCTTACATCCTACCCCAAATCCTGTAACCAGCCAGTATATGTATCTATTATCTATATATATCAATCTAACCTTACCCCTACCTATCTGGTAACCATCACAGTATTGGTATCTATATATCTCATATATGAATCTAACCCTTACATCCTACTATCCGGTACCCAGCACAGTAATGGTACTATATATCTATATATGATAAATCTACCCTTACACCCTACCTATCTGGTAACCAGCACAGTATAATGGTATCTTATATCTATATATTAAAATCGAACCCTTACATCCTACCTACCTGTAAGCAGCAACAGTATATGTATCTATATACCTATATAGGATCAATCTACCCTACATTCCTACCTATCCTTGTCCCAGCAACCAGTTATGATATCTATATATCTATATATGGAAGATAATCTACCCTTAACCTACCCTATCTGGTACCCGAGCGCCAGTAGATGGTAATCTATATATCTATTATATATAAATCTACCCTTCATACATCCTACTATCCGGTAACAGCACAGTAATGGTTCTATATATCTAATATATGATAATCTACCCTTCACACCCCTACACCACTATCCCGGTAACCATCACAGTATATGGGTTCTATATCTACTATATAGATCAATCTACCTTACATCCTACCTGCCTGTAACCAGCACAGTATAATGGTAATCTATATATCTATATATGATAAATCATAAACCCTTTACTCCTACCTATCCGGTAACCAGCACAGTATATGATTATCTATATATCTATATATGATAAATCTACCTTTACACCTAAACCATTCTTGTAACCACACAGTATATGGATCTATGGATCTATATATGATTTTTAATTCTAACCACTTACATCCTACCTGATCCGGTAACCAGCACCGTATATGTATCTATATATCTATAATATGATAAATCTAAACCCTTACTCCTACCTACCGGTAACCACACATATATGGTATCTATATATCTATATATG
Organism: Hymenochirus boettgeri; assembly: GCA_019447015.1. Classification (NCBI taxonomy): domain Eukaryota; kingdom Metazoa; phylum Chordata; class Amphibia; order Anura; family Pipidae; genus Hymenochirus; species Hymenochirus boettgeri. The sequence continues at coordinate 78,037,945 of CM033476.1, read as the reverse complement.
AATAAATCTACCCTTACACCTACCTATCCCTGTAACCAGCACAGTTAAATATGTGATCTATTATCTATATATTATAAATCTACCCCTACATCCTCTATCAGTTACCAGCACAGTATATGGTATCTATATATCTCAATATAAGATAAATCTAACCCTTACATCCTACCCTATCCGTTAACCAGGCCCAGTATATGGTATCTAGATAATCTTATATATTAATAAATCTACTACCCTTACATCCTACCTATCCTGTAACCAGCACAGTATATGGTATCTATATATCTATAATATGATAAATCTACCTTACATCCTACCTATCCGTAACACACAGTTATGTAATCTATATATCTATATATGATAACTCTACCCTTACATCCTACCTATCCGGTAACCGCAAAGTATATGATAGCTATATATCTATTATGATAAATCTACCTTACATCCTACCTATCCCTGTAACCAGCACAGGTAATATGATATCTATATATCTATATATGATAACTTACCCTACATCCTACTACCTATCAGGTTACCAGCACAGTATAATGGTATCTATATATCTATATAAGATAAATCTAACCCTTCATCCTCCTGTATCCTGTCAACCAGCACAGTATAGTGGTATCTATATATCTATATATGATAAATCTAACCCGTACATCCGACCCTATCCGGTAACCAGCACAGTATAATGATATCTTATATATCTATATATGATAAATCTACCCTTACATCCTACCTATCCGGTAAACCACACAGTATTGATACGATATATCTATAGATGATACATCAAACCCTTACCTCGCTACCTATCCGGTAACCACACAGTATATGGTCTATATATCTATATATGATAAAGCTACCTTACATCCTACTTATCGGTAACCAGCACAGTATAGGTAATCTTATATCTATATATGATACAAATCTACCCTTACACCTACCTATCCTGTACCCAGCACAGTATATGTATCTATATATCTATATAGGATAAATCCACCCTTACATCCTACCTAATTCCTTCACCAGCACATTACTGGTAACTATCTATCTATATATGATGATAATCTAAATCTACCCTAACATCCTACCTATCCTGTCACCAGCACCGTATATGGTATCTATATATGATAAAATCTACCCTTACAAATCCTACCTATCCTGGTAACCAGCACAGTATATGGTATCTATCTATCTATCTCTGATAAATCAACCGTACATCCCCTACCTATCCGGTAAACCAGCACAGTATATGGTATCTATGTATGATAATCTACACCCTTACATCCTACCTATCCTGTAACCAGCACAGTATATGGGATCTATATCTATAATATGATAAATCAACCTTTACATCCTACCTCTCTGGTAACCAGCACTTATATGGTACTATATATGAAAAATCTACCCTTACCTCTACCTATCCTGTCACCAGCACAGTATATGTATCTAGAATCATATAGATAAATCTACCATACATCCTACCTATCCGGTAACCATCACAGTATATGGTATCTATAGATCTATATATTATCAATCTACCTTACATCCTACCTATCCCGGTACCCCAGCACGTATATGGTCTCATATATCTATAATATGATAAAAATCTCCCTTACATCCCCTATCCGGTAACCACACATGTATGCTATCTACTATATCTAGATATGATAAATCTACCCTTACAGTCCTAACTATCCGGTACCAGCACAGTATATGGTATCTATATATCTTATATATGATAAATCTATCCTTACATCCTACTATCTGTTACCAGCACAGTATTGGTAATCATTATATCTCCTATTAGATAAATCTATCCTTCATCCTACTATCCGGTAACGCTAGCAAGTTATGATTCTTATATATCGGAATATATGAAAATCTACCCTTTTACCTCCTACCTATCTGTAACCACTACAGATATGAATAACTATATACTATATATGATAAATCTACCACTTACATCCACCTTCCAGAACCAGCACAGTATATTGTATCTATATATCGATATATAATAAATCTACCTTACAACATCCTACCGATCCGTAACCAGCACAGTATTGTATCTATATTCTATATATACTAATCTACCCTTACATCTACCTCTCCGTAACCATTACCAGCACAGTATATATGATATCTATAGATCTATATATGATAAATCGACCCTTACCTCTACCTATCCGGTACCAGCACAGATTGGTATCTAGATATCTACTATGATAAATCAACCCTTACATCCTACCTCTCCTGGTAACCCGCACAGTATATGGTATCTAATATATGATAAACTCTACCCTACATCTCATCCATGTCACCACACAGTATATGGTATCTATATATCTATATATGATAAATCTAAACTCCTTACATCTACCTATCTGTTAACCCAGCATTCAGTATATGGTATCTATATATGATAATTCATACCCTTACCTCCTACCTATCCGTAACCAGCACAGTAGATGTATCTATATATGATCAATCTAACCCTACATCCCCCTAGCTGGTACCAGCACATAATATGGTATCTAGATATCTATATATGATAAATCTACCCTTACGTCCTACCTATCTTTAACCAGCACAGTTATATAATCTCTCTTATCTATATATGGATATCTACCCATTACCATCCTACCTAGCCGGTAACCATCACAGTCATGATATCTTATATATCTATATCTGATAAATCTACCCTTTTAACATCTACCTATCTGTAACCAGCACAGTATATGGTATCTCTGTATCTATATCATGATACATCTCATCTACCCTTACAAGCCTACCTATCCGGTAACCAGCACAGTATAAGGTCATCTCTATTCTAATATATGATAAATCTACTCTTACAGCCTACCTATCCGGTAACAGCACGTATATGGGTTATCTATATATCTATATATATAAATCTACCCTTACATCCTACCTATCCGTAACCAGGCACGTAATATGGTACTATATATCTATTATTATAAATCTACCCTTACTCCTACCTATCCGGTAACCACAGCACAGTAGATGGTACTATATATCTTATTATATAAATCGAGGCCCTGTACTCCTACTATCCGTAACCCAGCACAGTATATGGTATCTATATATGATAAATCTCCCTTACATCCTACCTATCCGGTACCAGCACAGTAATGGTATCTATATATCTATATATGTAATCGACCCTTACATCCTACCTATCCGGTAACCAGACGTATATGTCTCTATATATCTATTCTGATAAATCTACCCTACCTCCTACCTATCCGGTAAACCACACAGTATATAATATCTATAGCTATATTGTAAATCTACCCTTACATCCTACCTATCAGTAACCAGCACTATTAGAATGTATATCTATTATATATAGAAAAGCAACCTTACATCCTACCTATCCGGTAACCAAGCACAGTATATGGTATCTAACTATATCTATATATATAAGACTATCTACCCTTTTCCATCCGACTTTTCTGGTAACCAGCACACAGACAATATATGGTATCTATCTATCTATATATATAACTCTACCTTATCTCCTACCCTAGCTGGTAACCAGCACAGTATATGATATCTATATATGATAAATCTAAACCCTACATCCTACCTATCCGGTAACAAGCACAGTATATGATACCTATATATCTATTTTATGATAAATCTAACCCTTACCAATCCTACCTACCGGTAACCGCACGTTATACGGTATCTATATATCAATATTATGTAAATCGTACCCTTACAAACCCGCCTTCTGGTAACCAGCACAGTTCTGGTATCTATATTTTTATATGATTAATCTAACCCTTATATCCTACCTAGCTGGTAACCGCACAGTAATAGGTATCTTTTGATAAACTACCTTTACATCCCTACCATTCTTGTAACCAAGCCCAGTATACGTATCTCATATCTATATATGTAAATCTAAAACCCTTACATCCTACCTATCTGAGTGACCAAAAAGGCCCCCCCACACAATATCTGGTATCGTTATATCTATATATGATAAAATCTAGCCTTACATCCTACCTATCTGGTACCGCAGCACAGTATATGATATCTGATATATGACAATCTACTCTTACATCCTACCTATCCGTAACAAGCCAGTTAATATGAATATCTAATATATCTATTTATGATAAATCTACCCTTACACCTACCCTATCCGTTAAACCCGACAGTATAACGGTATCTTATCTCAATCGATGATAAATCTACCCTTACAACCCTCCTCTCTGGTAACCAGTCACAGTATATGGTATCTATATATTTATATATGAGAAATCTACCCTATATCCTACCTATCGGTTACAGCACAGTATTGGTACCCTTTATATAGGATAAATCTACCTTACATCCTACATTCTGTCTGGTACCAGCAGTAATACGGTATCTGACATTCTATATATATAAAATCTACCCTACAAATCCTATACATCTGGTAACCCGCACACAATATCTGTAAATCTATATATTTATATGATAAATCTACCTTTACATCCTACCATTCTGGGACCAGCACATTAATAAATGGTAAATCTATATATCTATAATGATCATCTACCCTTACAATCCTACCTCATCCCGGTAACCAGCAACAGTATATGATCTATATATCTATATATGATAAATCTACCCTACATCCTACCTATCCCCTTAACAACAAGCACAGTATATGGTAATCTTATATGAAATCCTACCCTTACAATCCTACCTATCCGGTACCACACAGTATCGGGTCTCGATATATCTATATATGATAAATCTACCCTTTACATCCTACCTATCCGGTACGCAGCACAGTATATGGTATCTATATCTCCACAAACGAAATATATATCATTATGAGAACTCTACCCTTACACCTACCTAATCCGTTAACCAGCACAGTATTAATATCTATAAACTCAGCTAGATATGATAAATCTACCCTTAGCCACCTATCAGGTAACCAGCACAGTATATATGGTTCTATATATCTATATCATGAAATCTAACCATACAATCCGACTATCCGTAACAAGCAAGTATTGGGTAGCTATATATCGATATATATAAATCTACACCCTTTTCATCCTACTTTTCTGGTAACCATCACACATTTGTGGGTGGTATCTTCTAATATATCTATATATGATAATCTACCCTTAACAGCCTACCTATCCGGTAACCAGCACAGTATATGGTAAGCTAAATATCTCTATCTAGGATAAATCTACCCTTACATCCTACTATCTGGTACCGCACAGTATATTGTACTCTATATCTATATATGATAATCTACCCTTATATCCTACCAATCTTTAACCAGCACAGTATTGGTATCGATATATCTTATATAATAAAGCTACCCTTCACCTAGACCTATCCTGTAACCAGCAACAGTATATGGTATCTATATATCTATATATGGATCACTCTAAAAAACATCTACCCTTACACCCTACCTTCCGGTAACCCAAGCAACAGTATAATGGTAAATCTTTATATCTTATATGATAAATCTACCCTTAACACTACATTCCGTACCATCACAGTATATGGTATCTATTATCTATAGTGAAATCTACCCTTCATCCCCACCTATCCTTTAACCACAGCACACTATATGGGAATCTAATATCTATAATGATAATCTACCTTCCATCCTCCTATCCGGTAACCAGCACATCTATGGTTATCTATATATCTATTTATAAATCTACCTTACATCTACCTATCAGGTAACCAGCACAGTATATGAGATCTATATATGATCAATCTAACAACCCTACATCCTACCCTATCCGGTAACCACACATATATGGTATCTAATATCTATATATGATAAATCTACCCTACAATCCTAATCCTACCTATCCGTTACCACCAGTATTATGGTATCTATATATCTATTATATGATAAATCTAACCCTTACTACTACCTACTGGTACCCATCACAGTATATGGACTATTCATATCTATATATGATAAATTTACCCTTACATCCTACCTATCCGGTACCACACAGTAATATGATAGCTATATATCCATATCTAATAATTCTAACCCTTACATCCTACCTATCAGGTAACTGCAAGCACAGTATCTGGTAATCTCTATCTCTATAGATGATAAATCTACCTTACATCCTACTATCCGGTAACCAGAACGTAATATGTATCTCTCATCTATATATGATAAAGCACCCTTACATCCTACTCTCCAGTAACCAGCACATGTATATGGTATCTATATATCTTATGATATAAATAAATCACCCTTACATCCCACCTATCCGGTAACCATCACAGTCATATAATCTATATATCTATTATGATAATCTACCTTACCTCCTACCTATCCGGTCACCAAGCACGTATATGGGGGGGGGGATCTATATTCCTATATATGATACATCATACCTTACATCCTACCTATCCGGTAACCATCACAGTACTGGTATCGATATATCTATATGATGAATATCTAACCCTTAACATCCCCTATCCGGTAACCAGCCAGGATATGAGATCTATATATCTTATATGATAAATCTACCCTTCATCCTACCTTATCCGGTAACCACACAGTATACGATATCTATATAGCTATATTGATGAATCTACCCTACATCCTACTGTCAGGTTACCAGCACCAGTAAATGGTATCTATAATCTATGATAAGATAATATCTAACCCTTACATCCTACCTACCTGTAACAGCACAGTATATGGTATCTATATAGCTATATATGATAAATCCTACCTTACATCCTACCTATCCGTAACAGCACCGTATATGATATCTATCTACTAAATATATGATAAATCTACCCTTACCTCCTACCTATCCGGGAACCACACAGTTATGATATCTATATATCTATTATGATCATCTACCCTTACATCCTACCTATCCGTAACAAAGCACAGTATATGGTATCTATATATCTCTATATGATCATCTACCCTTAATCCGACTTATCCGGTAACCAGCACAGTATATTGTATCTATATATCTATATATGATAAATCTACTACCCTTACATCCTACCTATCCCGGTAACCCGCAACAGTATATGGTATCTATCTATCCTATATATGATAGCATCCACCCTTACATCCACCCTTTCCCTAAAAAAATCCTGTAACCAGCACGTAAATTGGTATCTATAATCTATATATGATAATCACCCTTACATCCTACGATCCGGTAACCAGCAAAGTATATGGGTATCTATATATGTACATCTACCCTTACATCCTACTATCCTGTACCACACAGTAATATGGGTATCTTATATCTATAAGTATAAATCAACCTTCTCCTAACCAAAAAAAACTATCCGGTAGACCAGCCCATATTGGTATCTATGTATTATAATCTACCCTACATCTACCTTCCCTGTACCACACGTATATGTACATCTATATACATATATGATAATCTACCTTACATTCCTACGCTATCTGGTAACCAGCACAGTATTGTATCTATTATATGAATAAATCTAACCCTTTCACATCCTAACCTATCCTGTAACCACACAGTATAAAATGGTATCTATATATCTATATCTTGATCAATCTACCATTACAATCCTACCTATCCGTAACCAGCACAGTAATAGGTACTATATATCTATATTGATAATCTACCCTTACAATCTACCTATCCGGTAACCAGTCACAGTTATATGGATCTATTATCTATATATGATAATCTAAACCCTTCAATCCTCCCTCTCCTGTACCAGCACAGTATTCCTATCTATAATCTATATATGATAATCTACCCTTACAATCCTAACCTATCCGTAACCAGCACAGATATGGTATCTATATTCATATGATAAATTCTATCCTTACCTCCTACCTATCTGGTAACCAGCACAGTTATTTATCTATATATCTATATATTATCAATCTCAGGCCTTACTCTACCTCTCCGTTAACTAGCACAGTATATATAATCTATATATCGATATATGAAAATCTCCGCTTACACTCCTACCTATCTGGTAACCACGACAGTATGCTGAATCAACTATATATCTATATATTATACCTCTACCCTTACATCCCACCTATCCAGGAACCACACATATATGGTATCTATATATTCTATATTAATAAATCTAAACCCTGTACATCCTACCTATCGGTAACCAGCACAGTATATGTTATCTATATATCTATATATAATAAATCAACCCTTACATCCTACCTATCCGGTAACCAGCACAGTATATGTTCTATATACTCTATATATGATAAATCTACCCTTACATCCTACCTATCCGGTAACCAGCACAGTATATGGGGGGTTCTATATATCTATATAGGATAAATCCACCTTACAATCCTCCATCCGGTAACAGCACAGTATCTGGTATCTATATATGCATAAATCTACCCTTACATCCTACCTGTCCTGTAACCAGCACATATATTGATCTAATATCTATATATGAAAATCTACCCTTACATCCTACCTATCTGGTAACCCAGCACAGTACTATGGTATCTATATATGATAAAATCTACCCTTACATCCTACCTATCTCTGTAACCAGCACATAATATGGTATCTGAATATATAAATCTACCCTTAATCCACCTATCTGGTAACCAGCACAGTAATAATGGTATCTATATATCCTATCATATGTAAATCTACCCTTACAATCCTACCTATCTGTAACCAGCACAGTATTAATATCTATATTCTATATATGATAAATCTACCCTTACATCCTCTACCTATCCGGTAACCCTCACTCAATATATCTATATATATTCTAATATATATATGAATAAATCTGACCCTTACTCGCTACCTATCTGGTAACCAGCACAGTATATGGTATCTATTTGATCTATATATGATAAATCTACGCCTTACAAAATCATACCTATCCGGTAACCAGCATATCTGGTATCTATCTATCTATATATGATAAATCTAACTACTCTACATACATCCTACTATCCGGTAACCAGCCACAGTATATGGTACTATATATCTATATATATAATCTACCTACAATCCTACCTATCCGTAACCAGCACAGTATTGTTATCTATATATTCTATAGATGATAAATCTACCCTTACTCCTACCTCTCCGGTAACCAGCACAGTATATGGTATCGATATATCTATATATGATAAATCGTACCCTTACAATCCTACCTATCCCGTAACCCGCACCGTCTATGGTATCTATATTATGATAAATCTACCCTTTACCTCCTACCTATCCGTAACCCGCACAGTATATCATGGTATCTCATATAGCTATATATGATAAATCTACCCTACAAAATCCTACATCCTATACCTATCCGTAACCAGCACAGTCTATGTATCTATAATTCTATATATGATAAATCTACCCTCTACTCCTAACCTATCCGGTCAACCATGCACAGTATATAATATCTATATATCTATATATGATAAATCTACCCTTACATCCTACATCCGGTAACCAGCACAGTATATGGTATCATATATATATTATGAAAATCTACCCTTAAATCTATCCTATCCGGTAACCACACAGTATATGTATCTATATATCTATATATGATAAATCTAACCCTTTCATCCTACTTTGCTGGTAACCAGCACCCAATATATGGTATCTATCTATCTATATATGATAAATCAGCCTATATCCTACATCTGGTACCAGCACAGTCATAGGATATCTATATATAATAATCTACCCTTACAATCCTACCTATCCGGTCACAAAGCACAGTATATGAATCTCTATATATCTATTCTGATAATCTACCCTTACATCCTACCTAACCGGTAACCGCAACAGTATACGTATCTAATATATCAATATAATGATAATCGACCCTTACAACCCTACCCTATCTGGTAACCACACAGTATATGTTATCATATTTTAATATATGCTAATCTACCCTATATCCTACTATCTGGTAACCAGCACAGTATAAGGGTTATCTTTATATGATAAATCTACCTTTACATCCTACCAGCTGTAACCAGCACAGTATACGTATCTCATATCTATATATTATAAATCTACCCTTACTCCTACCTATCTGGTGACCATCCACAATATATGGTATCTATATACTATATATGTACATCTAGCCTTACATCCTACTATCTGGTAACCAGCACAGTATATTGATTACCTATATATGACAAATCTAACTCTCAACATCCATACCTATCCGGTACAAGCACATTATAATGATATCTATATATCTATTTTATGATAAATCACCCTTACATCCTACCTATCCGGTAACCGCACATTATACGTATCTATATAATCAATAATGATAAATCTACCCTACACCTACCTATCTGGTACCAAGCACATATATGGTATGCTATATCTTTTATATATGATCAATCTACCTTATATGCCTACCTATGCTGGGTAACCAAGCACAGTATAGGGAGTATCTGTATATGATAAATCTCCTTTACATCCTACATTCGTGTAACCAGCACAGTATCCGGTAATCTACATATCTATATATGATAAATCTAACCCTTACAATCTACTATCTGGTAACCAGCATCACATATATGGTATCTATATATCTATATATGAAAATCTACCTTTACAAGCCTACCATTCGGGAACGCAGCACAGTATATGGTATCTAATATCTATATATGAAAATCTAACCCGTACATCCTACCTATCCGGTAACCTGCACAGTATAGGTATCTATATCTCTAATATGATCATCTACCCTTACATCCTGCCACCTATTCCCGTAACAAGCACAGTATAAGATGGTATCTATATATGATACTCTACCCTTACATCCTACATATCCGGTAACCCCAGCACAGTATATGGTTCTATATATCTATAATATGATAAATCTACCCTACATCCTACCGATCCGGTAACCACACAGTAATATGGTATCATATATCTGATATATTGATAAATCTCTCCCCTTACATCCTACCTATCCGGTACCAGCGACATATATAATATCTTAATCTATATATGATAAATCTACCCTTAAATCCTCCTATCAGGTAACCAGCAAGTATATGGTATCTATATACTTATATGAAAAATCTACCTTACAATCCTACCATCCGTAACCAGCACAGTATAATGGTATCTATATATCTATATATGATAAATCTACCCTTTCCATCCTACTTTTCTGGTAACGCACCCAATCTTGGTATCTATTATCTTAGATATGATAAATCTACCCTTACACATCCTAACTATCCGTAACCAGCCAACAGTATCTGGTACTATATATCTATATATGATAATCTACCCTTCCTCCTACCTATCTGGTACCACAAGTATATGGTATCTATATAGTCTATATAGATAAATCTACCCTTATATCAACTACCAATCTGTCACCGCCCAGTATATGGTATCTATTATCTATATATTATAAATCTACCCTTTACACCCTAACTATCCTTTAACCCATCACAGTAATATGGTATCTATATATCTATATATGATAACTCTACCCTTACCCCCTACCTATCCTGTAACCAGCACAGATAGTGGTATCTATCTATCTATATATGAATACATCATACTTACAGCCTAACCTATCGGTAACGCAGCACAGTATATGGTATCTATATATCTAATATATGAAATCTACCCCTTACACAATCCTACCTATCCTGTAACCAGCACAGTTATGGTATCTATCTATCTATATATATAACTCTACCCGTACATCCTACCCTTCCGGTAACCAGCACTAGTACTTGTATCTATATATCTATATATGATAATCTACACTTACATCTACCTATCAGGTAACCAGCACTTATATGATATCTATATATTATAAATCTACCCTTACATCCTACCTATCCGGTACCCAGCACATGTATAGGGTATCTATATATCTAATAGATGATAAATCTACCCTTACATCCTACCTCTCCCGTACCCACACATTATATGGGTATCTATATATCTATATCTTAATAAATCTACCCTTCATCCTACTATCTGGTAACCACACCGTATATGGTTCTATATACTATATATGATAATTTACGCCTTCTCCTACTACGTAACCAGCACAGTATAGGATATCTATATATCCTATATAATAACTACACTTGACAATCCACATCCTACCTATCATACCAGCACAGTAATATGGTAGCTATTATCTATATATGATAATCTACCCTTACACCATCCTCCTATCCCGGTAACCAGCACAGTATATGGTATCTAATATCTATATTAGTGGATAAATCTACCCTTACATCCTCCCTATCAGTAACCCGCACAGTTATGTTATCTATATATCTATATAGATAAATCTACCCTTACATCCCACCTATCCGGTACCAGCAACAGTATCATATCTTATATATCTATATATGATAATCTACCCTTACAATCCTCACTATCATGTAACCAGCCCGTATATGTATCGATATATCTATATATGATAAATCTACCGTTACAACATCCTACCTATATCCGGTAACAGCACAGTATATGATGATATCTATATATCATATATATGATAAATCTACCGTTACATCCTACCTATCCGTAAACCAGCACAGTATAATGATATCTATATATCTATCTATGATAAATCTCACGTTACTCCTCCTATCTGGTACCGCACAGTCATATGGTATCATAATATCTATATATGATAATCTACCTTATATCCTACCTATCTTGGTACCAGCACCGTATATGAATCTTATATGATAAATCTACCCTTTACCTCCTACCTATCGGTAACACTCACAGTATAGGATCTCTATATATGTATTTATGATAACTAACTACCGCTTACTCCTACCTATCCGTTAACCACACATATACGGTATCTATATATCTATATAGGATAAATCTACCCTTACAATCCTACCCTCTCCGTAAACCAGCACAGTATATGGTAAGCTATATATCAATATATGAATAATGTACCCTTACACCCTAACCCTATCTGGTACCAGTCACAGTAATATGGTAGCTATATATCTATATATGATAATCTACCCTTACATCTACCTACCGGTAACACGCACGAGTATATGGTAATCTATATATCCATATATGATAAATCTAACCCTTACACCCTACCTATCTGGTACCAGCAAGTATATGGTATCCTATATCTTTATATATGATAAATCTACCCCTATATCCTACCATCTGGTAACCAGCACAGTATATGGTATCTTTAGATGATAATTCTACCTTACATCTACCATTCTGGTAACTCAGCACAGTATAACGGTATCTACATATCTATATAATGATCATCTCCCCTTACAATCCTCCTATCTGGTACCAGCACACAATTATTGCTATCTTATATATCTATATATATAAATCTAGCCTTACCTCCCTACCTATCTGGGTAACCAGCACAGTATATGAATATCTATATATCTATATATGTAAACTACCCTTACAATCCTACCGTATCCTGGTAACCAGCACAGTATGTGATTCTATACATCTATATATAATAATCTACCTTACATCCTACCCTATCGGTACCAGCACATTATCTGATTATCTATATATCTATATATGATAAATCTACCCTTACATCTACCTAGCTGGTAACCAGCACAGCTATAATGGTATCTATATATCTATATATGATAAATCTACCCGTACAAAATCCTACTATCCGTTAACCAGCATCATTATGATATCTATATATCTATATATGATAAATCTACCCTTACATCCTACCTATCCGGTAACACCGCACAGTATATGGATATCTAGTATCTTTTCTGATAACTCTACCCTTACTCCTACCTATTGGTAACCAGTCACACAGTATATGGTATCTAATATATTTATATATATGATAATCTACCTTACATCCTACTATCCGGTAACCCACACAGTATATTGTATCTATATAATCTTACATATGATAAATCGACCGTTACATCCTACTATCTGTACCGCACAGTATATATATCTATATATCTAATAGCTAATCTAAACCCTTATATCCTACCTATCTGGTACCCCGCACATATATGGTATCTATATATCTATATAATGATAATCTAACCCTTACATCCTACCTATCCGGTAACCACACAGTATATTGTATCTATATATCTATATATATCAATCTCCTTACCTCCTAAACCATTTCTGGTACGCAGTCACAGTATAGGTATCTACATATCTATATATGATAATCTACCCTTACATCCTACCTATCCGGTAACCAGCACATTATATGTTCTTATATCTATATATGATAAATCTACCCTTGAATCCTCACCTATCTGGTAACCAGCACAGTAATATACTATCTATATATCTATATATGATAAATCACCCTTATGTCCTACCTATCTGTACCATCACAGATATGTGTATCTATATATCTATATATGATAAGATCTACCCTTACATCCTACTATATCCGGTAACCTGCCACAGTATATGGTATCTATATATCTATATATGATAAATCTACCTTTACATCCTACCATTCTGGTTAACCGCACAGTATACGGTATCTACATATCTATATATGGATCAATCTACCTTTACATCCTACCTATCTGGTACCCAGCCCAGTATATGGTATCTATATATGATAACTCTACCCTTAACACTCCTACCTATCTGGTAACCAGCACATATATGGTATCTATATATCTATCTATGATAAATCTACCCACAATCCTACCTACCGGTAACCAGCACAGTATACGTATCTATATATCTAGTATAGGATAAATCTACCTTTTACATCTACCATTCTGGTAACCAGCACAGTGTATACGGTATCTACATATCTATAATATGATCAAATCTCCCCTTCCATCCTACCGATCCCGGTAACCAGCACGTATAAGGTATCTATTATCTAATATATGATAAATCTACCCTTACATCCTACCTATCTTGGTAACCTCACATATATGTATCTATATTCTAGATATGATAAATCTACCCTTATGTCCTAACTATCTTTGTAACCAGCACAGTATCTGGTAGCTATAATCTATCCTATGATAATCTACCTTACAAACAAACATCCTACCATATCCGGCTGTAACCCAGCACGTATATTGTAATCTATATATCTATATATGCTAAATCTACCTTTACATCCCTAACCATCTGTAACCAGCACAGTAGAAGGTATCTATATATCTTATTATAAATCTAACCCTTACACAATCACCTATCTGGTAACCAGCACAGTTAATGGTAATCTAGATACTCTAGATGATAAATCTACCCTTACAATCCTACTATCTGGTAATCGCGCACATTCATACGTATCTACATATCTATATTGATAATCTACCCTCACATCAGACCTATCCGGTAACCAGCACAGTAAATTGGTTACTATATAGCTATATGATAATCTACCCTTACATCCAACCTATCCTGTAACCATCACAGTAGATTGATCTCTATATCTAACATTATAATCTACCTTTTACATCCTACCATTCTGTACCATCAAGTATATGGTATCTCTAGTATTCTATATATTCTAAATCCTCTACCTTTACAATCCACCATTCTGGTAAACCAGCAGCAGTAGATTGTTATCTATATATCTATATATGATAAATCTAACCTTACATCCTAACCCTTCTGGTAACCACATCACAGTATATGATATCTATATATATAAATCGTAACCCTTACATCCTACCTATCGTAACAGCACAGTATATGGTATCTATATATCTATATCATGGAATAAATCTAACCCTTACATCCTAGCTATCTGGTAACCAGGCACAGTATACGGTATCTACATATCTAGTATATGATAAATCTACCCTTACATCCTACCTATCCGGTAACCTGCACAGTATATGTATCTCTATATCTATTTATGATCAATCTACCAATACATCCTACCTATTCGGTAAACGCACACATATAGATGGTATCTATATATCTATATAGATAATCTACTACCCTTACATCCTACCTATCAGGTAACCGGCACAGTATATGGTATCTATCAATATCTATATATGATAAATCTACCCTTACATCCTACCTATCCGGTAACCAGCACAGTATATGGTATCTATACTATATAATGATAAATCTACCCTTCATCCGACCTATCTGGTAACCAGCCAGTATATGATATCTATATATCTATATATGATAAATTCGTAAACCCTGTACAATTCTACCACCAAACATATCTGGTAACCAGCCCAGTATATGGTATCTATATATCTATATATGATAAATCTACCCTTACTCCTACCTATCTGGTAACCAGCACAGTATATGGTATCTATATATCTAGTATAGGATAAATCTAAGCCTTACATCCTACCTATCTGGTAACCAGCACAGTATATGGATCTCTATATATCTATATATGATAAATCTACCCTTACATCCTACCTATCCGGTAACCAGCACAGTATATGGTATCTATATATCTATATATGATAAATCTACCCTTAACATCCTACCTATCCGGTACCAGCACAGTATAGGTAGATTTATATATCTATATATGGAATAAATCACCCTACATTCTACCTATCCTGTAAACCAGCACAGTATCTATCTATATATATCTAATAGATAAATCTACCCTTACATCCTACCTTCTGTAACCACACAGTATATGGTATCTATATATTTTATATGATAAATCTACCTTACATGCTACCTATCCGTAACCAGCACACGTATACGAGATCTATAACTATATAGATAAATCTCCCTTACATCCTACCTATCTGGTAACCAGCACAGTATAATTAATATCTATATGATCGATATATGATAAATCTACCCTACATCCTACCTATCGGTAACCACACAGTAATGGTTCTATATCTCTATATATGATAAATCTACTACCCTTACATCCTACCTATCCGGTAACCAGCACAGTATATATATCTATATATCTATATATGATAAATCTACCCTTACATCCTACCTATCGGTAACCAGCACAGTACTATGGTATCTATATACGTATGATGATCAATCTACCCTTACATCCTACCTATACTGTAACCAGCACAGTATATATATTATAGATACTCTATAGTGATAAATCGTAACCCTACATCCTACCTATCGGTAACCAGCACAGTATATGGTATCTATAATCTATATTGATAAATCTACCATTACATCCTTACCTATCTGGTAACCAGCACAGTATATGGTATCTATATATATATATATGATACTACCCTTACATCCTACCTATCTGGTAACCAGCACAGTATATGGTAATCTATATATCTTAATATGATAAACAATCCCTTACATCTACCTATGTTATAACCACACAGTTACAGTATAAATATCCCAAGTGGCGCTTATATCAATACGACATATACATCATACGTGTATAATCTGTATTGTTATAATGTACAGCTGCTGTGCCCCAATGGCGCTATATAATACACATATACAACTACTGTATAATCTTATTGTATAAGTACACGCTGTGTACCCAAGAGGTGCTATAATAATAAACATATAACATCATAGTATAATCTGTATTGTTTATAATGTACCGCTGATGTATCCAAGTGGGCGCTATAATAAATATAACATATACATACATACTGTATAATCTGTAGTTGTTATAACTAGTACAGCTCGGTGTACCCAAGTGGTCTATATAAATAAACATATACTACATACTGTATAATCTTATTTGTTCTAGATGTACCGCGCTGTGTCCCAAGGTGCGTATATAAATAAACATATACAAACAACTGTATATCTGTATTGTTATAGTACACGCTGTGTACCAAGTGGCGCTATATAAATAAACATATACTACGTACTGTAATAATCTGTATTGTTTATAATGTGAGCAGCGCTGTGTAACCCAAGAGTGCTATATAAATAAACATATACATACATACTGTATAATAATGTAGTGTTATAATGTACATCGCTGTGTCCCCAAGTGGCGTTATATAAAGAAACCTTACAAACATACTGTAGTCTTTAATGGTTAAATGTACAGCGCGGTGCCCCAAGTGGCGTTATCTAAATAAACATGACGTACATACTGTATAATCTGTAATTGTTCTAATGTACATTCGCTGTGTAGCCCAGAGGTGCTATATAAATAACATATATCATACATACGATAATATGTATTGTTATAAATGTACAGCGTGTGACCCACGTGGCGCTATATAATAAACATTACATACATACTGTATAATCTGTTTGTTATAATGTACATCGCTGTGTACCCGTGGCGCTATATAAATGAACTATCATACATACTGTCTAATCCTGTATTGTTATAATGTTACAGACCTGTGTACCCAAGTGTCGCTATATAACAAACATATACTACATACTGTTATCTGTATTTTATAATTACAGACCTGTGTCCCAAGTGAGCTATATAAAGTACCATATACAGAACATCTGTATATCTTAATTGTTTTTTTGTATAATATACCTCGCTGTGGACGCCAATGGCTCTATATAACTAATCATATACATACATAACTGTATAATCTGTATTGTTATAATTACAGCGCTGTGTCTCTCCGCCAAGTGGCGCTATATAATAAACATATACATACATACTGTATAATCGTATTGTTATAGAAGTACAGCGCTGTATATCCAAGTGCGCTATATAAATAAACATATAACGTATCATACCTGTAATACTCTTATTGTTATGATTACAGCGCTGTGTCCCCAAGTGGCGCTATATAAATAAACATATACCTACATACTGTATACTCTTTTGTTTATAATGTACAGGCCTGTGGACCCAAGTTGCGCTATATAAATAAACATATACGTACATACTGTTAATTGTATTGTTATAATGTACAGCGCTGTGTCCCCAAGTGGCGCTATATAAAAATAACATATCCATACATACTGTATAATCTTTACTGTTATAATTTATCAGCGCTGTGGTACCCAATCCAAGTGGCGCTATATAAATAACATATACATACATACTGTATAATATGTATTGTTTATAATGTAGCGCTGTGTCCACCAAAGTGGCGTCTATATAAATAACCATATACATACATTCTGTATTCTGTATGTTATAATGTACCGCGCTGTGTCCCCAAGTGGCGCTATATAAATAAACATATCATACATACTGTATATCTGTATTGTTATAATTAAAGCTCTGTTGTCCTCTAGTTGGCGCTGTATAAATAACCAGATACATACATACTGTCAATCTGTATTGTATAATGTACAGCGCGGTGTCCACCAAGGGGCGCTATAATACATATACTACATACTGTCATAATCTGTAAATTGTTATAATGTACAGCGCTGTGTCCCCAGTGGCGTCTAGATAAAAAACATATACCTACATACTGTATATCTGTATTGTTATGAGGTACAGCGCTGTGTCCCCAATTGGGCGCTTAAGAATGAACATATACTACAGACTGTCTATCTGTATTGTTATAATGTACAGCGCTGTGTCCCCGACGTGTCGCTATATAAATAAACATATACATACATCCGTATAATCTGTATTGTTATAATGTAGCAGCGCTGTTTCCCCCATGGACTATATAAATCATATACATACATACTGTATATCTGTATTGTTATAATGTACAGCGCTGTGTCTCAGTGGCACTATATAAATAACATATACATACATACTGTTATCATCTGTTATTGTTATAATGTACAGCGCTGTGTCCCCAAGTGGCACTATATAAATACACATATACATACATACTGTATAATCTTTATTGTTAATAAATGTCGCGCTGTGTACCCAAGTGGCCTATATAAATTAAACATATACATACATACTGTTATCTTATTGTTATAATGTACAGCGCTTGTGTACCCAAGGTGGCACTATATAAATAACATATACATACATACTGTAAATCTGTATTGTTTAATGTACTAGCGTGGTACCCAAGTGGCAACTATATAAATAAACATATACATACATACTGTATAATATGTGATTGTTATAATGTACATCGCTTGTCCGACCAAGTGGCACTATTAATAAACATAGACTACATACTGTACAGATCTGTATTGTTTAAATTTTACAGCGCTGTGTACTCAAGTGATGCTAATAAAAATAACATATACATACTACTGGCAATCTGTATTGTTATAATTACAGCGCTGTGTACCCTAAGTGATGCTATATAAATAAACCTATCACATACATACTGTATAATCTGTAATTGTTATCATGTACAGCGCTGTGTCTCCAAGTGGCAATCTATAAATAACATATACATACCTACTGTATAATCTGTAATTGTTATAATGTACTAGCGCTGTTCCCCAAGTGCACTATATAATAAACATATACATACATACTGTAGAATCTTTATTGTTTTCATGTTCACAGCGCTGTTTGGGGTCCTCCAAGTGGCAATATATAAATAACATATACTACATACTGTATAATCTGTAATTGTTATAGATGTACAGCGCTGTGTCCCCAATGGCACTATATAATACACATTTACATACAAACTGTATAATCTGTCTGTTTATTTACAGTCGCTGTGTACCCAAGTGGCACTATATAATAAACATATACGACATACTGTATGATCTGTATTGTTTAATGTACAGCGCGGGTAACCCAAGTGCGCTATAATAAACTAGACATACATACTGTTGATCTGTATTTTATAAATGTACGTGCGGTGTACTCCAAGTGCGCTATATAATAACATATCATCCATACTGTAATAAACATCTGTTATTTTATAATGTACATCGCTGTTTCCCTCCAAGTGGCATATATAACATAATCATACTGGATAATCCTGTAATTGGTTAATGTACAGCGGCTGTGTCCCCAAGTGCGCTATATAAAATAAAAATATACATACATACTGTATAATCTGTATTGTTTAATGTACAGCGCTGCGTCCCCAATTGCGCTTATAAACAAACATATACCATACATACTGTACTAATCTGGATTGGTTCTAATGTACAGCGGCTGTGTCCTCCCAGTGGCGCTATATAAATGAACCATCTACAACATACGTGTAATCTGTATTGTTATAATGTACAGCGCTGTGTACCCAAGTGGCGCTATATAAATGAACATAATACATACATACTTATAATCTGTATTGTTTAATGTACAGCGCTGTGTACCCAAGTGGCGCTATATAATCAACATATACCATACATCTGTATAATCTTATTGTTATAATGTCAGCGCTGTGTCCCCCAAGGTCCCCCAGTGCGGCTATATACATAAACATATACATACCTACTGTATAATCTGTATTGTTATAATGTACGACTGTGTCCCCAAGTGGCGCTATAGAAATAAACAGATACTTACAACTGTATAATCTGTATGTTATCAGGGTACCGACGCTGTGTACCAAGTGGGCGCTAAATATAAAATAAACATATACATACATACTGTATAATCTGTATTGTTATACGTACAGCGGCTGTGTCCCCAATATGGCGGCTATATAAATAAACATATACATACATACTGTATAATCTGTATTGTTTATAATGTAACGCTGGTCCCCAATGGCTCTATATAAATAAACATATACATACATACTGTATAACTGTATTGTTTTTATAATGTACAGAGCTGTGTTCCCAAGTGGCGCTATATAATACACATATACGTACATACTGTATAATCGGTATTGTTATAATGTACAGTGCGTGTACCCAGTGCGCTATATACTAACATATACATACATACTGATATCTGTATTGTTTATAAATTCCAGTCGCTTGTCCCCCAAGTGGCTCTATATCACACATATACATACATACTGTAAAATCTGTAGTGTTTATATGTACAGCGCTGTGTCCCCAAGTGGCCCTATATATATAACCGATACATACTACGGTATATCGTATTGTATAATGTACAGCGCTGTTCCCCAATGGCGCTATATAAATAAACATATACATACGAGACATACGGTATAATTCTGTCTTGTTATAATGTACGAGCGCTGTGTCCCCCAGTGGCGCTACATAAATAAACATATACAATACATACTGTATAACTGTATTGTTATAATTACGCGCTGTTGTCCCCAAGTGGCGCTATATAAAAAACATATACATACCTACTGTAATAATCTTGTATTTTAAAAGTACAGCGCTGTGTCCCCAAGAGTGGCGCTATTGTAAATAAACATATACATACATACTGGTATACTCTGTTTGTTAAATGTACAGGCGTGTGTCCCCAAGTTGCTCTATATAAATAACATATACATACATACTTTTATCTATATTGGTTATAATGTACAGCGCTGTGTCCCCAATGGGCGCTAATATAAATCAACTATGATTACATCGGTCTAGTCTGTTTGTTTATAATTTACAGCGCGTTCCCCAAGTGGCGATATATAAACATATACATACATACTGTATATCTGTATTGTTATAATGTACAGCGCTGGGTCCCAGTGGCGCTATATAACTCCCATATCCATACATACTGTATAATCTTATTGTTATAATGTACAGCGCTGCGTCCCAAGTGGCGCTATATACATAAACATATACTCTACTGTATAATCTGTATGTTATAAATGTACCTTGCGCGTCCCAAGTGGCTCTATATAAATAAACATATACATACATACTGTAACTCTGTATTGTTCTCCGGTACAGCGGCTGTGTCCCCAAGTGGCGCTATATACATAAACATTACAATACATACTGTATAATCCTTATCTTATTGTTATAAAAGTAAACAGCGCTGTGTCCCCCAAGTGGCGCTTATCATAACAATACACATCTGTAAATCGGTATTAGGGTTATAATGTACAGAGCGATGGGTCCCCCAATGGCGCTATATAAATAAACATATACATACATACGTCTAATCTGTATTGTTATAATTTACAAGCGCTGTGTCCCCAAGTGGCGGCTATATAAATAAACATATATATACATTCTGTTATAATCTGTATTGTTTATAATTTACAGCGCTGTGTCCCCATGGCGATATATAAACATATACACTAATACTGGTATAATCTGAGTGTTTATAATGTACGCGCTGTGTCCCCAAGTTGCCGCTATATAAATAAACTATACATACATACTGTATCTCGTATTGTTATACTGTACAGCGCTGCGTCCCCAAGTGGCTTATCTAAATAAACATATACATACATACTGTATAATCTGGCTTGTTATACTGTAAGCAGCTGTGGTCCCCAATTGGCGCTATAATAAAGAAACATTACAGACAATACTGTATAATCTGTATTGTTATAATGTCCAGAGCTGTGTCCCCAAGTGCCTGATATAAATAAACATCATACGACATACTGTAGAATCTGGTAATTGTTATAATGTACAGTGCGGTTACCCAAGTGGGTCGCTATATAAATAAACATATACATACCTCTGTATAATCTGTATGTTGATACTGACACGCTGTTCCCCAAGTGGCGCTCATATAAACATATACCTACATACTGTATAATCTGTATTGTTAAATGTACAGCGCTGGTCCCAATGGCGCTATAAATATATAAACATATACATACCTACTGTACATCTGTATTGTTATAATGTACAGCGCTGTGTTCCCCCAAGTTGCGCTATATAAATAAACATATACATACATACTGTATAATCTGTATTGTTATAATGTACAGGCGCTTTGTCCCCAAGTGGCGCTATATACATAAACATATACATAATACTGTATAATCTGTATTGTTATAAATGTAAACAGCGCTGTGTCCCCAAGTGGCGCTATAAAATAAACAATACATACATACTGTATAATCTGTATTGCTCTAAAGACAGGCGCTGGTCCCCAAGTGGGCGCTATATAAATAACATATACATACATACTGTGATAATCTTTATTGTTATAAATTACAGCGTGTGTCCCCAATGCGCTATATAAATAAACATATACATCATACTGTAATTAATCTGTATTGTTTATAATGTACAGCGCTGTGTCCCCAAGTGGCGCTATATAAATAACATAATACATACATACTGTAATCTGTATTGTTTAAAAGTACAGCGCTGTGTCCCCAGTGGGCGCTATATAAATAAACATATACATACATACTGTTATTCTGTATTGTTATAATTATAGGGGCACGATGTGTCCCCAAAGTGGCGGTCTATATAAATAACATATACATACATACTGTAAATCTGTATTGTTTATAATGTCAGCGCTTGTGGTTCCCCAAGTGCGCTATATTAAATAAACTATATATACAATTCTGTATAATCTGTATTTATAATTTACAGGCGCTGTGGTCCCCAAGTGGCGATATATAAAACATATACATACCTCTGTATAATCTGTATTGTATAATGTACAGCGCTGTGTCCCCAAGTGCGCTATAAGAAATAAACATATACATACATACTGTAAATCTGTATTGTTATAATGTACATCGCTGCGTCCCAAGTGGCGCTATATAAATAAACATCTACATACAGACTGTATAATCTGTATTGTTATATGTACATTGCGCCGTCCCCAAGTGGCGCATATATGCAAGTTAAACATATACATACATACGTAGAATCTGTATGTTAGAAGTACATCGTGTGTCCCCAAGTGGCGCTATATAAAGAAACATATACATACATACTGTAATAATCTGTATGTTATAATGTCAGCGCTGTGTCCCCAAGTGCGTTATATAAATAAACCGATTACATACATACGTATCATCTTATTGTTATAATTTACAGCGCTGTGTCCCCAATGGCGCATAATAAATAAACATATACATCTCCTGTATAATTCTGTATTGTTATAATGTAACAGAGCTTGTCCCCAAGTTGCGCTATATAATAAACATATACGTTACTACTGTATATCTGTTTGGTTAAATGTACATGCGGTGTCCCACGTGGCGCTATATAAATAAACATATACTACTACTGTATAATCTGTTATTGTTTATAATGTCACCATCGCTGGTGGTCCCCAAGTGGCGCTCTATAAACATATACATACTACTGTATAAGCTGTAGTGTTATAATGGTACGCGTGTGTCCCCACGTGGCCCTATATAATCATAAACATATAACATACATACTGTATAATCTGTATTGTTATAATTTACAGCGCTGTGTCCCCAAGTGGCGCTATATAAATACACATATACATACATACTGTATAATCTGTATTGTTATATGATGTAGCACGGCTGTGTCCCCAAGTGGCGCCTATATAGAATAACATATAACATACATACTGTATAAAATCTGTATTGTTTTAGGATGTTCAGCGCTGTGTCCCCAAGTGGGCGCTATATAAATAAACATATACCATACATACGTATAATCTGTCTTCGTATAATTACGCGCTGTTTCCCCCAAGTGGCGCTATATAAATAACATATACATACATACTGTATTAATCTTTATTGGGTGAAAGTAACACAGCGCGTGTCCCCAAGTGGCGCTATATAAATAAACATATACACACTACTGTATATCTGTATTGTTTAAATGTACAGCGATGTGTCCCCAAGTGCGCTATAATAAATAAACGATATACATACATACGTCTAATCTGTATTGTTATAATGTACAGCGCTGTGTCCCCAAGTGGCGCTAATAAATCAACATATATATAATTCTGTATAATCTGTATTGTTATAATTTACAGCGCTGGTGTCCCCAAGTGCGATATATAAACATATACATAATACTGTATAATCTTTATTGTTATAATGTAACAGCGCTGTTCCCCAAGTGGCGTCTATATAAATTAACCATATACCTACATACTTCAATAATCTGTATTGTTATAATGTACGCGCTGCTCCCCAAGTGCTCTATATAAATAAACATATACATACATACTGTATAACTGTATTGTTAAATTGTCAGCGCTGTGTCCCCAATTGCGCTATATAAATAACATATACATGACAATAACTGTAATAATCTGTATTGTTATATGTACAGCGCTGTGTCCCCAATGGCGTTATATAAATAAACTATACATACATACTGTATAATCTGTATTGTTAGAATGGTAACAGTCGCTGTGTCCCCAAGTGGCGCTATATAAATAAACAGATACATACATCTGTATAATCTGTAGTGTTATAATGTACAAGCTGTGTCCCAATTGGCGCTATCTAAATAACATATACGTACATAGCTGTATAATCTGTATTGTTATAATGTACAGTGCGTTAACCCAGTGGCGCTTATATAAATAAACATATACATACATACTGTATACTCTGTATTTTTTATAATGGTACAGCGCTGTGTCCCCCAAGTGTCGCTATACACGATAGAGATCATCATGATAGACGTGCTCATCCTCCAAGCCCGCCATAAACGCATTGGCATAGGCCGGAGCGACATTCGACCCCATCGCAGTCCCACGCACTTGGAGGTAAAATTCATTTTTAAATTCAAAATAATTTTTAGAATAATGCTTTCCTCTTCGGTTCCCAGTTTGTTCCCCAGAGGAACAAAAGGAAATATTCATGAAAAAGTATACCATAGAAGTGCTGTGCCATCCATTGTGTCATCATTCGAGAACCTCCTTCGAAGTAATAAGCAAAGTTCATATGCACACTGCCCCTGTGGGTGCAGACGTCTAATTTCTCTACTTTCAAGGGAACATGAGTAAAAGTATAGTACTGTGTCTTGGTCCTCACTGTTTTTCTGCACCGTGTTCCCTAAATTGTATTCCACTCCCCCTCACCAATCTCCCAACTGTGTTTATATCTCTGAATCTCTTTTCTCTACTTCCCCTTACTGCTCTCATTCGCTATATCAGCTCCTCCATAACTACTTGCTCTTCCCTCTCGTTCAAAGTCAAAGAAAAACAACAACTTACACAATCCTCCTCCCACCTTCTGTCTCTGTTCGTCCTCCTCTCTTCTGCTGCTGGTGATGTTGTCCCCAAATCCTGGCCTTGTAATTCTCTGTCTGCCATCGTCCCACGACCCCTGTCTTACCTTCTCTCGCTCCCCCTGTCATGTTCAATTCCCTCCCAACCTTCTATCTATTCCTCTGATTCCGCCATCTGTTTGCCCTTCTCCTGTGCTCTGCTTAATGTTTGCTCACTGGTTAACAAATCAACCCTCATTCATGATTCTTCTTCTTTGGCTCTAATAATTTCACCTTCTTGCCCTTACCGAAACCTGGCTTCCCAATATGACTTGGCTATCGAGGCCTCGCTTGCTCATGTGGGCTCCGCTTTTTCCAATCGCCTCGCCTCCTCCTCTTGTCGTGGTGGGGGTATGGGTCCTTTTTACGTTTCCTCCTCTTGTCGATTTCTCTAGCATTCTGACCTTTCATTCTCATCTTTTGAGGCTCATTCATTCAGCTCTCCCACCCCTTGTGGCTACCAAGTAGCTGTGGTGTACAGACGCCGTCTACAACTTGCCTTTTTTCCTCTCTGCTGACTGTCCCTGTTCTGATTCAGGAGAGGGGACCTTCTCCCTCCTGGCCCTCTAACTTCCACACTTAACCTCCTTATTCAATCTTCAGCCATCGACTCTCACAAGGATGGCCACTCTCCTGACCATTCCTGGACCATCTTATCACGTTTCAGGCTCAACACCCTCTTCTTCCTCTGTCTCTCCATCTTGTGCGTCTGTCGTAAATACTGGATCCATAGATATCCGCAGCACTGTCGCCTCATCCCTGTCCCTCTAGTCTCTCCTCCCTTTTGACAGTTTATGACCCTGACTCGCTTGCCAATTTCCTATATTTCCATCCTGAATAGCACAACTAGACTCTTTTGGCCTCTTTGCATTCCCGCGTCAAGGAAACTCTACTCCATGCCGTTTTATACGCAGGTGCACACGTGCTGGCAGAAAGTGCGTGGAGAACGTCCGTACAAAGGCTGACTTTCATGCTGCAATGTCCGGCACTGGCTCCTGCTCAAAACGAACATATTCGGAAACTATAAATAACACAAATCGAACCCACATCGCCTGTTCTCCATCTTCAACTCCCTTCTGCCCCCTCGCCGCGACCCTCTCCTTTCTCCACACTCTCCCCAGGACTTTGTGCAATACTTTCACATAAAGTGAAGTCCATCCGCGTGCAGATATCTGGTCCTAGGGATGACTCTCGAGTATGTTGGCCCTCTCCTCCCTCACTCTTCTTGATCTTTTGCTCATGTGACCCCCCATTCATAGTCTCCCCCTCGCTTCTATCATGTCACTCACGACCTGTCCATCTGATCCCATGCCCTCTGTATTACTGAAGCCCTGTAATCATGTGCTTACCCCTATACTACTCACCCACATATTCAACGCCTCCTTGCACCTGGAATTTTCCCTTCCATATTTAAGCATGCCCATGTTAAGCCCATACTAAAAATCCCTCACTGGACCCCTCCTGTTTAGCCCATATTACCTACGCCCGGTCTCTCTCTTACCGATAGCCTCTAAGCTGCTAGAACCATTAGTCTCTCCCGTATCACTAACTACCTTCATGCTCATAACCTATTGGATCCTTTGCAATCTGGATTCTGTCCTGCGCATTCCACCACAGACTGCTCTGTTAAGGTTTAAATGATCTGCAGGTTGCAAAGGCCGATGGTCATTTTCTATTCTAATCCTCCTTGACCTCTCCTCTGCTTTCCACACAGTCAATCATTCCCTCCTTATGCGGATATTTCACTCTTTGGGCATTCGGAATGAATTGGAATCTGGTTTCTTCTTCTATCTCTCTGACAGAACTTACTCTGTATCTGTTGCAACACCACCTCTTCTCCAGTTGCTCTTGGTGTGGGGGTCCTGCATGGGTCTTTACTTGGACCCTTATTGTTCTCCCTCTACACTATCCCCTTGGGAGATGTCATCAGCTCTTTGATGTCAAGTATCATTTATATGCAGACATACACAAATCTATTTGTCCACCCCTACGCCAACCCTGACATCCAATCACAGTGTCTCTGACTGCCTCCTTGCCGTCTCCTCCTGGATGTCTTCCAACGCTACCTCAAATTAAATCTTCTAAATCTGGACTGATCTTTTTTCCACCTAAACCTGGTCCAGTCCCATCTTTCTCCATCTCTGTTGACAATACCCCCACTTTTCCCTATCCAATCGGCACGCTACCTGGGGGTAATTATTGACTCCTCTCTCTCCTTTTTCTAACCTCATTAACTATGTTGCGAAAACTTGCCCTTCTTTCCTTCACAATATAGCCAAATCGCAGGTTTCTTTCTCTCCCAACCACCGCTAAGCTTATGCATCTCTCATCCTATCGCGCCTGACTATTGCAACCTACTACTTTCCTGGTCTTCTCTGCTTCCCACCTCTCTCCCCTTCAGTCATATAACTCTGCCCCATGTATTATTTCGCTCTCTAGTATAATCCCAAATCTCCTTTGTACCAGAACAACAACCTGGCTCCGTTAAACACGTATTGTATACAAATCCTTCTCCTACTTTTAATGCCCTTTGCTCTGCTGCTCCTTCTATATTCTTCTCTTGTCCCCATATGTCCTGCCCGTACCCTCGGCTCATCACAGAACCAGCTCATGTCAGACCCCCCACTCGTACTGCTTCTTCTCTATTAGCACGTTTAAATCTACCCTTACATCCTACCTATCTGGTAACCAGCACAGTATATGGTATCTTATATCTAATATATGATAAATCTACCCTTACAACCCCTACCTATCTGGTAACCAGCACAGTATATGATATCTATATATCTATATATGATAAATCTAGCCTTACATCCTACCTATCTGGTAACCAGCACAGTGTATGGTATCTATGT
Source organism: Hymenochirus boettgeri (assembly GCA_019447015.1). NCBI lineage: Eukaryota > Metazoa > Chordata > Amphibia > Anura > Pipidae > Hymenochirus > Hymenochirus boettgeri. The sequence goes on along the minus strand of CM033476.1, from coordinate 78,008,187 downwards.
ATCTATATATGATAAATCTAGCCTTACATCCCTACCTATCCTAACCAGCACAGTGTTGGTATCTATTATCTATATATGATAAATCTACCTTACATCCTACCTATCTGGTAACCAGCACAGTATATGGTATCTATGTATCTATATATGATAAATCTACCCTTACTTCTACCTATCTGGTAACCAGCACAGTATATGGTATCTATATATCTATATATGATAATCTACCCTTACATCCTACCTATCCGGTACCCAGCACAATATATGGTATCTATATCTATCTATATTAAATCTAGCCTTACATCCTACCTATCCGGTAACCCACGTGTATTATATCTAATATATCTATATATGATAAATCTACCTTACATCCTACCTATCTGGTAACCAGCACAGTATATGGTATCTATGTATCTTATATGATAAATCTACCCTTACATCCTACCTATCTGGGTACCAGCACAGTATATGATATCTATATATCTATATATATAAATCTACCCTTACATCCTACCTATCCGGTAACCACACAGTATATGGTATCTATATATCTATATATGATAAATCTACCCTTACACCCTACCTACTGGTAACCAGCACAGTATATGATTCTATATATCTAATATGATAAATATCTACACTTACACCCTACCTATCCGGTAACCAGCACAGTATATGGTATCTATATATCTATATAATGAAAATCTACCTTACATACACCCTACCTATCTGGTAACCAGCACAGTATATATATCTATAATATCTATATATGATAAATCTACCCTTACATCCTACCTATCCGTAACCAGCACAGTAATATGATATCTATATATCTATATATGTAAAATCTACCCTTACAAAACCCTACCTATCTGGTAACCACCAGTATATGATATCTATATATTAATTTATATAATTATGTACCCTGGAAAATCCCAATTAGCAAATCACAGCCAGGTGTCAAGGGTGTGATTGGATAGTGGCTAAGAGGTGCTATAGGAACGCCCAGAGTAAGGTGTCAAAACAGCATTGTACATGGCAGACAGTTGGTGTCGAACACCCCCACCTCTATTTAGGCTTGGTTTCTTTATTTTCACATAAATGGCCTCCTTAACACCTCTCTTGAACCAGTCACGTTCCTTCGCCAATATGTTAACATTACAATCTTCAAAGGTATGTCCTTTATCCTTAAGATGCAGGTACACGGCTGAGTCCTGACCCGAGGAATTGGCTCTTCTGTGCTGGGCCATACGTTGGACCAAACATCAACTGCATCAACCATAGATACCATATACTGTGCTGGTTACCGGATAGGTAGGATGTAAGGGTAGATTTATCATATATAGATATATAGATATCATATACTGTGCTGGTTACCGGATAGGTAGGGTGTAAGGGTAGATTTATCATATATAGATATATAGATACCATATACTGTGCTGGTTACAGGATAGGTAGGGTGTAAGGGTAGATTTATCATATATAGATATATAGATACCATATACTGTGCTGGTTACCGGATAGGTAGGATGTAAGGGTAGATTTATCATATATAGATATATAGATACCATATACTGTGCTGGTTACCGGATAGGTAGGATGTAAGGGCAGATTTATCATATATAGATATATAGATACCAGATATATAGATACCATATACTGTGCTGGTTACCGGATAGGTAGGATGTAAGGGTAGATTTATCATATATAGATATATAGATACCATATACTGTGCTGGTTACCGGATAGGTAGGATGTAAGGGTAGATTTATCATATATAGATATATAGATACCATATACTGTGCTGGTTACCAGATAGGTAGGAAGTAAGGGTAGATTTATCATATATGAATACATAGATACCATAATACTGTGCTGGTTACCAGATAGGTAGGATGTAAGGGAGATTTATCATATATAGATAATGAGTACCAACATACACTGTTGCTGTTACCGGATAGGTAGGATGTAAGGTAGATTTATCATATATAGATACATAGATACCATACACTGTGCTGGTTCCAATAGGTAGGATGTAAGGCTAGATTTATCATATATAGATATATAGATATCATATACTGTGCTGGTTACCAGATAGGTAGGGTGTAAGGGTAGATTTATCATATATAGATATATAGATACCATATACTGTGCTGGTTACCCTTCTTCAGAGGAACACTCTGGACATACAGGATGCACACTGTCTCAAGGAACTACTCATGGACATACAGGATGAAACACTTCTTCAGAGGGAATACTCTGGACATCAGGATGAAACTTCTTCAGAGTGGATACACTCTGACATACAGGGGAGACTCTTTCTTCAGAGGGGAACACTACTCTGGACATACAGGATGAACACTTCTTCAGAGGAATACTCTGGACATCAGATACGCTGAACACTTCTTAAGGGGAACTACCTGACATACAGGAAGGAACACTTCTTCAGAGGGACTACCTGGACAATACAGGGATGAACACTTCTTCAAAGGGAACTGGGGACTCGGACATACGGAATGACACTTCTTCAGAGGGCACTACTCTTGGACAACAGGATGGAACACTTCTTCAAGAGAACGACTCTGGTACATACAGGATGAAACACGCTTCTTCAGAGGGAACCCTATCCTGGACAATAGGCAGATGAACACTGTCTTCAGAGGGAACTACTACTGGACCATACAGTAATTGAAACTCTTAGAGGAGAACTACTCTGGACATACAGTGATAACCACGTTTCTTCAGAGGAATACTCTGGACCCTACAGGTATGAACGGCCTCTTCAGAGGGAACTACTATGGACATACCAGATGAGCACGTTCTTCAGAGGAACTACTGCTGGACTTACAGGATGAACACTTCTTCAGAGAGGAACTACTCTGGACATACAGGATGACACTTCTTCAGAGTGGAACTTACTCTGTGACATACAGGATGAACACGTTGCTTCAGAGGGAATACTTCTGGACATACAGGATAACACTTCTTCAGAGGGACTACTCTGGACATACACGGATGAAACTTCTTCAGAGGGGAACTACTACTGGACATACAGGAATGAACATCGTCTCAGGGGAACTACATCTGGACATACATGGATGGAAACTTTTCCGAGGGAACTATCTGGACATACAGGATGAACACTTCTGCGAGGAACTACTCTGACATACGGGATGAACACTTTTCAGAGGGAACTACTCTGGACATGACAAGTGAATGAAACTAAGCGAATCATTTAACGTACCTTCGCAGAGGGGGAAACTACTCTGGATGGACGTACAAGGAATGAACACTTCTTCGAGAGGGATAACTACTCTGGTGGACTACAGGATGAACACTTCTTCAGAGGGAACGTCCTCGGACATAAACGATGAAGATCACTTGCTTTCAGAGGGAACCGAGCGTCTGGACCATCTAGCAGGATGAGAGCACTTCTTCAGAGGAACTACTCTGGACTACAGATGAAAACACGTTCTCAAAGAGGGAACTACTCTGGACCCTATACAGGATGAACACTTCTTTGCAGAGGAACTAGGGACTCTGGACATACAGAGTGAACATTTCAGAGTGGAACTACCTAGGACAAACAGACTGATGACACATTCTTCAAGGCGACACTACTCTGGACATAAGCGTGATGACCACTTCTTCAGAGGAACTACTCGGGATTTAATACAGGATGAACACTTCTTCAGAGGGATATACGTATGGATACACGATGACACTTCTCGAGGACACTGATCGTGACATTCTCAGAGGGGAAACTACCTGGCATAAAGGATGAACACTTCTTCAAGAGGAACTACTCTGGACATACAGGATGAACATTCTTCAGAAGGGAACTATCTCTGGACAGTACAGGATGAACAACTTCTTCCAGAGGGAACTTACTCTGGACATACGGATGAACACATTCTTCAGAGGATAACTCTCTGGACATTATCGGACTGAACACTTCTTCAGAGGGAACTACTTGGACATCAAGATGAACACACCATGTCCCAAATGGGTTAAGACGATTGACATTCAATTGCTTGCTTTTTATAGTTATATCTATAGCAGCAAGGTTACTTTATATGCGGGGGTCAGTAAGAACTGATAATGGTTCATTGGATGGTGAGATACACAAGGAGTAAGTTATGGCTGTGATGTGAAGTGTGTTAATACCATATTATCAAATTAAACTGTACACGTTTCACCGCCCGGTTATAATTGTGTAATCCGATCAAAGCGTAATTATATCGCTCTTAACCATTTCTTTAAACCTTGTATAAACCACGTTTAACGAATGTACGGTTCATGAATATGATTTACTGTGTTATCTTCATATACTGGTATCGTTAAGTCTTGGAAACAAAGGGTGCAGCAGTTGGTCCTAGACTGCCCTGGCTGTTCTTGTGTATTTGGTGCACTACGAGCGGTGCAACTATTGGAGCTGTTCCCTTTAGCGCTCGCGGAACTACTGTGTCGGATCGTGGACTGCAGTCCGTGTATACTTATTGTTGGGCAGGGGGTGCAGGGTGCTCTTAGTTTCCTTGTCACTGGGTATATTTTCCCGCATGGGAGAGAGAAGGTATAATTCCAATGAAAATTGGGGATTCGGTGAATAGACCTGAACAATTCTCTGATATATGGTTTATGTACTGGGGCAATATATGTTGTATGTGGGAATTTGTTTTTTTATTATGGTTTTTTAGCATTGACCACAAATAAAGTTTACTTTTATGGCTTGCAAGCGTGAATTGTCTTAAAGGGGGGTTTATGGGCAAGTAGTCCTCCATTGGGGATAGCTGGCCCATATTCTTTTTGCTGTGGTTTTATATGTTTTTGACCCTCGTCACAGCCTTAATAGGGATTTCACCTACCAGGATCGCACTTTGTGAGTGTTGCTCTCAATCGTCCTATCCTACTGAGTAATGAAAGACTACAGCTCGTGAACTTCCCACAGGCCTTGACCATTAAATGTGTTTAATTTGTTTCACATGTGTGGCCTTGTATTAAGCTGCCAACACCAATCAAACAAGCTGGGCACAAATCGTGCAAACAACTGTGATGCTATATACTGCTTGTTTGCCTTTGAAGTGAAATTTGCAAGTTTGAGTGTAGAGAATTGGTCAATGGAAAAAATAAAAAAAAAGCGCTTGTTGGATGAGATCAGGTTTTAATGGCAGAAGTTGTATTTATGCGGTAAGGTGTGGTCTCAATATAATTTACCTTTATTAAAAATGGAGACATTCTACCTTTAAAACAACTCATGTCATGTTCTTGATGAGCCAAACTTATAGCACGTATAAAGGGTTGTGTTTCCATCTAGGTCACAATGAGCAATGTGACATCACCAGCACCATTGTCTAGCACACTGCCATAGTACCGAGGCGATGGAAGTGTATTGCCTTCTTTTTTGGGGGGGGGGGTAACTTGTTTTCTCCCCTTAGTCTGATGTACTTTTGTGTAGCCACTACAAGTCCGTAGCGCTTGCCACCGATTATTGGTTAGCTGTTAGCTGATTTGGCTTTATTTGTTACGTTACGTGTGTGAAGATCTGGGCCTGCGATTATTTTGCGTTCATATGGAGGTGGAATCTATGCCGATGGCCGTAGAGAGTCCTCTGCTTTGCAAATGAAGGTCACTCTGTTTGTTGGGTTGCCTTGGGCTTGCATGGCTGCTCGTTTATTTATGCACCCTTTAGCTACAAAAAGTGTGAGTGGCCAATTAATAGTATATATATATAGATTATAAACAGGAAAAAGGAAGCCGACAGCTGTTGAAACAATATCAAAAGAAGTTTTATAACATTCTTTCAAAAGGACAGACTGCCACATATTGAAATAACAACGTTTCGGAACGCAGTCTCCCTTTATCAAGAGAGGGCAGTAAGTAAATCCACGATTGTACAAAGCACATGTATAACAAAAGCCACACCAGAAGTTTGTACATACCGTCCCAGGGGGCCCCGACATCAGGAATATTGCTAGATGAAACGGGCAACTATCGTAACGTTACAAGAGTATCCCAAGGCAACATAAAGGATCTAACAATCATAAGTCAAATACTAAATGACATTTTATGACAACAACCACAATCGTCCGAACAAGAACTTATATGAATGCACATACAATAAATCTACAATCACCCCATTCAAATGAAATAGAAATAAATTACTCCTATTATAGTGAAGTCCACACGGACATAGTAGTGCATTAATCGGCAAAACGGGGAAGTGCACTATAGACCGGATTCTCACAATGAGACACTTTCTCCAGTTAGGTGTGATTGATAGTGACGTTAGTTCCTTATAAACGAAACGGCATGTACACAATCTATAGCAAGGAACCTTAACCTTTTTGTGTGCTTCTAGAGCACATTGCTACCCTCTTGCATGTTAGTGTCAATTTGGTTTTCAACCTAGACTAGACGATAAGCCTGGAACAATGGACACCACCGTCTCCTATACGGGTGAAAGAAACACGGGATACGATTAAATTCCGCCAACATTGTTATCAATTTCCAGTACGCATGTCAATGTCTAGTAATACATTCTTAATAGCACCACTTTCTGATTATCATTCTAGGGACAAAGGAATGCTTTGGCATGTATTTGTTGCTATCTCTTTTGCGAACTCTCCTGGTGTATACTTCCTTTTCTTCAAGTGTGTATCATAGGCATCAACAACATTGGTAGGATATAGTCCCTATTAACAAATTTACGACACATATTGTTATAATTGCGCTTTCTGTTTGCAAAGGGTTTACTCACCAGCCTGTCAACCCTGCACAATTGCTATGAGGTGGATAGATCCTTAATGATGTGCTCGGTGTGTATGGCTGTGGGTGAAGTGTCAAAATCTGATGTATACGATCTGTCTGGTTGACATATTATCAGTAAGTAAAGCATTCTCTTTTTTGTCAAACATACATCCAAAAATTGAATAGTATAGGGATCCACTGCTAAACTCAAATTTGATAGAAGGAATGTCACGTTTTAAAGAGTCTAGGGCGTGGACTTTTACAATAGTGGTAGTGACATTCCCCAGCGACGGAACGCGATTTTGTAACACGTCATCAATATATTCGCACCATGCACTCGACAGTGGAACACGATTAGGTAGATCACATCATGATGTCGTCTCATCCCTCACAGCCATGAATAGAAGCGCATGGCATAGGCCGGAAAGCGACATTCGACGGGGCCGGCATCGCAGTCGCCAGCGCACTTGGAGGAAAATCGATTTTTAAAATTCAAAAATTTTAGTTCGAGTATACACTCACAAATTTGTATAAGAGGGAAATAAACTCCTCTTGCCGTTACATGGACCATGATTCATAAGAAGTTTTTAGCAGCTGTCACCGCTCAATATGTGGGATTGACGTATCAAGCTGGGCCGACATCAAGTGTGCCGCTGTATGTCTCCCCCATCATGAACATGGATCATTCAATTAGATAGAATCTGTAGCTGTCCCTAAGGTATGATTTAGTATTACAGCCTAAGGTGGCCGGGCCAACATTTGTAGCATCATCGTAGGACAAGTGGCAAACTGGAGTCAATCCACCGAACCTATGGACTCCTGGGGGATGAGTTCATCTTTGTGTATTTGTGGTAACTTATAACCTTAGGCTACGAGTGCATCACCTGTAGAATACACTTAATGTCACCGCCGTAATATATCCTCCTCTAACAAAAGTTTGCAATAACTGTTTTCAAGGGATGTGCTCTTACACTTGAGGTGGGATCCACCCTCACATTAGTATTTACACTGTATTCTGTACAATTGGTGATATTTCATTCTTCATAATAACTACGATCTATAAAACAGCTTCTAAGAGACCTAATAATCGACCAGTTCGGCGTTTCCAGTCATAGAAATCGTGGGTAATGCGATACGCTCTATTTAAATGGTATATATAACTCATATATAATCAAACGTAATATACGTCATCAATTATATATGATAAATCTATCACTAGTCTGAGGTCCTGAAGATCGGTCTACCAAGTAATACGGTATGATCTATATTATAAGCTATTATTATCTATTATACGATATAGATCTATATAGTATATTCATAGAAAATTATAAGGACTATAGTACTGCGTTCACAATCACTGATGGGAATGCAGAAAAAACAGTTGAGAACACTCAATAGCATTGTATGCAAACGGAAAATGCAATAAATAAAATACCCTGAATCGCAGTAACCATGTGCTGCTAATCACGTTAAGTGGGCGTGGAGCAACTAGCTGATAGTGCTAAGGCAGTGTTCAAACATGAAATGTAAGTTTAGGTGGGGGTGGGGAACGCGGCCATGGGTGAACCAATGCTGCAAACCAATAATAGTGATCTGTTGTGGAGCCAAACAGACAGCAAATAACACACCTATGATGCAAAAATCTTGCAGCATTGCGTACCCGTGGGCCTAGTCCTACGTACGCATGCGATGTACAAAATCACATTTGTGACATATTATATGGGCACATAAGGATCTGCATAAAAAGTCCTTCTTTTAAGGAAACTTACAATTATAGAGTTTTTATTTTATTTTCCCCGTCAGGATAAAGAATGCAAATGGGCAGAGAAGAATATAGTATGTATGGAAGAAGGGGTTATTTCACCCCCATACCAGGTGGAAACTTGTAAAGGAAAGGAGGGCCGTGCCTGACCCACGTCTGCAAAATAGTGAGTACACTTATTCCACACTTTTTTGTTGCACAATGTTTTTAAAGTCATTAACATTTTCAATATCTTTTCCCAAATCTGATTATTCATTCTGCTCATTTAATTTTCTTATAGGTTGAGAAGCATTTTAGAGATGGAAAGTCAAAAGGGCGTGCAAAGAAATCCAGCCAAACATGCACAGAAAGAACCAGCACGTCGTTCCTGAGCCTTTGAACCAAGTTGATCTCACCCCCCCCACCCCGATCAACTTGCTCTTTTTGCCACCTATCATAGAGTGTCCTAAAAGAGCCCCAAAGGGTGGGCAAATGAGCAGGAATTTGGGTGGGATTGGGTAGCTTTTCTTTGACTAGTCACATTCATTTCCAATCCTTTTTTAATAGCCATCATTCTTAGTTGGCTTCTGGGGGGGTGTGAGGGGTAACCACATGCGATGGGAGACCTGCATCATTCATCATATTTTATTGTTTTTCCAGTCAGACATGCTCTTATTCAGAGTTTCCTTTCCTGACTGCATTTCTTCCAAAGACATTGTCCTCCCCTATTATGTGTTTTGAAAAAAAAATAAATCCTGGGGAGAAGCACAACCCTATCCAGCCAGAGGGGCAAGGCAGTGCCAGGCATGTCACCCTTTAGCTGCCGCAGTGGTTATAAAACTGTCTGTACAAAGGAAGAACAAAAAAAAAAAAAAGAGACGAAAAAATAAAATTAAAACACTGAGTACAATTTTGCATCATGTAATCTGATTTTTGGGTAATGTTAGTCACAATTCAGTCTTGGTCAGTGTGTTAAATGAAGAGTGAGTATTTCAAGTGAGTAAGAAAATTGTAGTTTTATTTGTAAAATACAAAAGTAAAGTATCTATTGGTTCTGCTACTACAATTTAATAGAGCTTGTGATTTAAAGGGTATCTCCACTAAAAAATAGTTTGGCCATTAGTTTTATTGAAGAACGGGAGGTAAAAGGAGCTGGTGTCTTACCTCCCGTTTCTTCAATAAAACCTCTGCAGGAACGAAGGTAAAAGGTATTGGTACTTACCTGACCGCTCGCTCCTCCCGTCGGGACCTGTCACACATGCGTTCGGTGGATGAACGGAGCGATCGGGGTAGTGATCTTACCTTCTCTTCCACTCCCTGATGTAGTTATTGAAGAAAGGAGGTCAGACGCCACTCCTTTAACCTCCCTTCTTTCATAAAAACTAAATGGCCAAACTTATTTTTTCAGTGAGTAGGCCCTTTAATGATAAGTTCTCTTCTCTTCGGCAAAGATACTGCCTCCACAAGCTGACCCAATGAACATTATTGTTTATGACGTCACATTCACAGGCCTTTGAATTAACGCTTTCCCCATTCTGGAAGAGTAACGTGGCTTTACTTCATGCAGTCAATCAAGGATATGACGACGGACATCTCTGCATTGATTATAATGCTCGGTTCACCTGCTGCCGCCCTACTGCACATGTTCAATTGCTTATAAAAATCTCTTGAGCAGAAGAGAGGAGGCAGATAACTCTTGCCAGAATGGAATAGAACCTACAAATCTGGTTACCAATACTTGTATCAACTGGTACAAAATAATAAACAGTTGGCAAGTCACCAGTTTTTTTGTTTTAAGGGTGGACATGCCCTTTAACGCTGGGTACACACATTAACCGATTAAGCCCCGTAACCGTCGGATCTCGACGGTATCTGGGGCTTATCGTTCACGTGTACGTTCATCTTTCCGAACGAGCGCGCGGGACCGCCAAACGATCGGGTCGGCCGAACGCTCGTTCGGGGAAAGGCCGGAAACAATTTCCATCGGCCGTGCGCTAACCCCTATAGAGGGTCTAGCGGGCCGATGGAAACACAGTCCGAGCGTTCTCACAGAGACACGCTCGGGACTGGTGTGTATGCAGATCTTTGAAAGATGGCAGACAGATCTTGCAGATCCAGTCTGTCATCTTTCAGAAATCTGTACAGTGTTCAGGAGTTTGATTCTGTCTCAGGTGCAACTGCAGGAGTTTGATTGTTCTCCCTGTGCTTGTGTGGTTTCCTCGGGTCTCCGTTTCCTCCCACATTTCAAAAACATGCTTCAATACAAAAACTATTCAGCAGCACAGAAGGTAGAGTGTCTAACGCTGTGATGCTCCGGGCAGAGTATTAGTTACTTGACGCCTTTGCAGCACTGAGGTTCAGTGTGCGTACATACCGCGTACAGTGGGTCCTCATCGCATGGAGTTGGAGGATGTTCTCCCTGTGTATGAAGTGGGTTTACTCCGGGTACTCCGGTTTCCCCACAATCAAAAACATCTAAGTAGTTGCGCCATTTGCGAAAGCCGGTGTGTCAGCGACTTTTTTTTTTTTATGACCATACAACCTATCATTCGGTCTTTATGGCTCACAAGCTTTAGGAGGGGGAATCCTAACTACAGATAAGAGACGACCAACCATAAGGGTTAGGTCCCCATCATAGGCCATTCCCCCATTAATAAAGGCTGCGGATGTAAAGTAATGAGTTCCATGTGCCAATGTCAAAGCCATTGTATGCTGCTCTGCCTTTTCCATTGTAAATGATGATGAAATAACTGACGCCAGTCAGCCATTACAACTGTTACAAAACTGACAGTTACCTGTTCATTGCACCTTAGGCTATGTGCTTCTATCAATACACAACTGGGCAGTGATGATCATAGCTCCGCCCCTTATACAAATAGCCAGTAGTGATGTCACCAGTTACTATGTCTTATATTTTTTTTTTACTAATAATACTTGGGCAGCACAGTGGCTGAATGGTATGACTCGTGCCTTGCAGCTCTGGGGGTCCTGGTTCGATTCCATCCTCAGACACAACTGCAAGTGAGTGTACCATTCTCCCTGTGTTAGCGTGGTTACTCGGGTACTGGCCGTTTCCTCCCACAATACAAAAAGCAATCAGTAGCACAGTATGGTGGAGTGATAAGCGATGAAGCCATTGCAGGTCCTTGTGTGTGGATACAAGATCTGATGGAGTTTGGATGGTTCTCCCTGTGCTTGACCGTGGGTTTACTCCGGGTACTCTCCGGTTCCCACAAAAAGACATCCAAGTGGTTGCCACATTTGCGAAAGCCCAGTGTGTCAGCCACTTTTTTTTTTTTATGACCATACAAGCTATATTCGGTCTTTTGGCTCCAAGCTTTAGGAGGGGGAATCCTAACTACAGATAAGAGACGACCAACCATAAGGGTTAGGTCCCCATATAGGCCATTCCCCCATTAATAAAGGCTGCGGATGTAAAGATAATGAGTTCCATGTGCCAATGTCAAAGCCATTGTATGATGCTCTGCCTTTTTCCCATTGTAAATATGGAAATAATACTGACAGCCAGTCAGCCATTACAACTGTTACAAACTGACAGTTAACTGTTCTATACTGGATTTATATGGCAAAACACTTTCCTTGTAGTAGGAATCTAGTGTCATTTTTATTTTATATACACTGTGGATTTAATAATAATGCTGAAAAGAGATTCTCCTTATATATAGGGTTGTATGATTTCTTCAGGGCTGTCTCCCTACTGAGTCAGTGTGAAGCACATTAAAAATTGCAACAGCCGCTATGGATAAACCTTCTAACCTGCTCTTGTCCATTTTTATATGTGAGGAAAACGACCCAAATTAAAGAAAGATTGGGGTCGGCGCTATCCAACATGAGAAATCATCAAGGGACAAAAGCTTAGATAAAGAATTACAGGGGTGTCAGACATTTCCTTACTAAGCATAATAGCAGGATTGATACCTTAAATGCCAAGTGATTGATGGGATACAGAGGAGGGCAAATGGGAAACCATGTTACTACAGAGGAAGCCCAATGGATCTTTGATTAAATACAATACAGCATAGGGCTTAATAAAGACGTGGACCTTACTCCCTTTATTTAGACTTAAATAATATCAAATGGTTTTTGTTCTGACAGTAGGACGTTTTATCTCTTCTAGATACTGGACTGGACCCAGATTGTATCTTTGGCTGATTACTGTCGTTATTCCATATAAGTGATACCACACTTGGGCTTCTGGATACACTCCATCTTTGGCAAATTCGTTGGAAACCCTTATTATAATGAACAAAAGTCCTGGGACATCTTGAAAGAATCTATTATATTCTGATTCGGGATAGGTGGATGTTTTCTACTGTATCCTGGCTCCAAATGATTTGGCCCGATATATACAGGAGGTTTACCAAATATACAATGTAGAGTCGCACTCCAAAGTAAATGGTGGGTTAATTGAAACCAATCAGCAACACATCCAATGTTTTGAGGGTACAAGCCCCCTTCATCACCTGTTGAAGTGGGCTTGTACCCTCAAAACGTTTTATGTGTTGATGATTGGTTTCAAATTAACCCCCATTTATCTTGGAGTGCGACTCTACATTGCATTTCTGCTGATTGTATGTATGTATGAAGTTTATTTATAAAGCCCCACTTGGGACGCAGCGCTGTACATTAATAAAATAGAATAAAGTCATACAAGGGGGATAAATACTAGATAGTTCAGTACATCAATATATAAATAGAAGTGCTAGGGCTGCCACAAGATGTAAGGAGGTCCCTGCCCCGTAGAGCTTACAATAGTTAGGTGGGTAACACACCAGATACAATGGAATGGGTATATAGTGCTGGAGTGAGACGTATGCAGTGCAAATAAAACAATCAAATACTGTGCTGGTTACCAGATAGGTAGGATGTAAGGCTAGATTTATCATATATAGATATATAGATATCATATACTGTGGGCTGTACCAGATAGTAGGGTGTGTGTAGGTAGATTTATCATATATAGATATATAGTATCATATACTGTGCTGGTTACGGATAGGTAGGATGTAAGGGTAGATTTATCATATATAGATATATAGTATATCATATACTGTGCTGGTTACCAGATAGGTAGGGTGTAGGTTTAGGTAGTTTATCATAATAGATATATAGATACCATATACTGTGCTGGTTACCGGATAGGTAGGTGTAAGGGTAGATTTATCATATATAGATTATAAGATATCATATACTGTCTGGTTACCAGATAGGTAGGGTGTAAGGGTTTAGATTTATCATATTAGATATATAGATACCATATACTGTGCTGGTTACCGGATAGGTAGGATGGTAAGGGTAGATTTATCAATATAGATATATGATATCATATACTGTGCTGGTACCAGATAGGTAGGATGTAAGGGTAGATTTATCATATATAGATACATAGATACCATACTGGTGCTGGTTACCAGATAGGTAGGATGTAAGGGTAGATTTATCATATATGATATATAGATATAATACACTGTGGGTGTTACCGATAGGTAGGATGTAAGGCTAGATTTATCATATATATATATAGATACCATATTTGTGCTGGTTACCGGATAGGTAGGATGTAAGGGTAGATTTATCATATATAGATATATAGATACCATATACTGTGCTGGTTACCAGATAGGTAGGAAGTAAGGGTAGATTTATCATATATGATACATAGATACCATATACTGTGCTGGTTACCAGATAGGTAGGATGTAAGGGTAGATTTATCATATATAGATACATGATACCAACATACACTGTGTGCTGTTACCGGATAGGTAGGATGTAAGGCTGAGATTTATCATATATAGATACATAGATACCATACACTGTGCTGGTTCCAGATAGGTAGGATGTAAGGCTAGATTTATCATATATAGATATATAGATATCATATACTGTGCTGGTTACCGATAGGAGGGTGTAAGGTAGATTTACATATAGAGATATCTAAGATACCATATACTGTGCTGGTTACCAGATAGGTAGGATGTAAGGGTAGATTTAAACCTGCTAATAGAGAAGAAGCAGTACGAGTGGGGGGTCTGTACATGAGCTGGTTCTGTGATGAGCCGAGGGTACGGGCAGGAACATATGGGGACACTAGAGAAGAAATATAAGAAGGAGCAGCAGAGCAAAGGGCATTAAAAGTTAGGAGAAGGATTTTGTATACAATACGCTGTTTAACGGGGAGCCAGGTTGTTGTCTGGTACAAAGGAGATTTGGGATTATTACTAGAGAGCGAAATAATACATGGGGCAGAGTTAATTATAGACTGAAGGGGAGAGAGGTGGGAAGCAGGAAGACCAGAAAGTAGTAGGTTGCAATAGTCCAGGCGCGATAGGATGAGAGCATGCATAAGCTTAGCGGTGGTTGGGAGAGAAAGAAACCTGCGATTTGGCTATATTGTGAAGGAAGAAGCGGCAAGTTTTCGCAACATAGTTAATGAGGTTAGAAAAAGGAGAGAGAGGAGTCAATAATTACCCCCAGGTAGCGTGCCGATTGGATAGGGAAAATGGGGGTATTGTCAACAGAGATGGAGAAAGATGGGACTGGACCAGGTTTAGGTGGAAAAACGATCAGTCCAGATTTAGAAAGATTTAATTTGAGGTCGCGTTGAGACATCCAGGAGGAGACGGCAAGGAGGCAGTCAGAGACACGTGATTGGATGTCAGGAGTTGGCGTAGGGGTGGACAAATAGATTTGTGTATCGTCTGCATATAAATGATACTTGAATCCAAAAGAGCTGATGACATCTCCCAAGGGGATAGTGTAGAGGGAGAACAATAAGGGTCCAAGTACAGACCCCTGCAGGACCCCCACACCAAGAGCAACTGGAGAAGAGGTGTTGTTAGCAACAGATACAGAGTAAGTTCTGTCAGAGAGATAGGAAAGAAACCAGGATTCCACTTCATTCCGAATGCCCAAAGAGTGAAATATCCGCATAAGGAGGGAATGATTGACTGTGTGGAAAGCAGAGGAGAGGTCAAGGAGGATTAGAATAGAAAAGTGACCATCGGCCTTTGCAACCTGCAGATCATTTATAACCTTACACAGAGCAGTCTTGGTGGAATGCGCAGGACAGAATCCAGATTGCAAAGGATCCAATAGGTTATGAGCATGAAGGTAGTTAGTGATACGGGAGAAGACTAATGGTTCTAGCAGCTTAGAGGCTATCGGTAAGAGAGAGACCGGGCGGTAATTGGCTAAACAGGAGGGGTCCAGTGAGGGATTTTTTAGTATGGGCTTAACATGGGCATGCTTAAATATGGAAGGGAAAATTCCAGGTGCAAGGGAGGCGTTGAATATGTGGGTGAGTATAGGGGTAAGCACATGATTACAGGGCTTCAGTAATACAGAGGGCATGGGATCAAGAGGACAGGTCGTGAGCTGACATGATAGAAGCAGGCGGGAGACTTCTGAATGGGTCACATGAGCAAAAGATCCAAGAATAGCTGAGGGAGGAGAGGGCAACATAATCTGAGAGTCATCCCTAGGACCAGATATCTGCACGCGGATGGACTTCACTTTATGTTGAAAGTATTGCACAAAGTCCTGGGGAGAGTGTGGAGAAAGGAGAGGGTCAGCGGGCGAGGGGCGCAGAAGGGAGTTGAAGATGGAGAACAGGCGATGTGGGTTCGATTTGTTGTTATTTATAAGTTTCCGGTAATAGTTCTGTTTTGCCAGCAGGAGCTCAGTGCCGAGACATTGCAGCATGAAAGTCAGCCTTTGTACGGGACGTTCTCCACGCACTTTCTGCAGCACGTGTGCACCTGCGTATAAAACGGATGAGGATTAGAGTTTCCTTGACTGCGGGAATGCAAAGAGGCAAAAGAGTCTATTGTGCTATTCAGGATGGAATTATAGGAATTGGCAAGCGAGTCAGGGTCATAAACTGTCAAAAGGGAGGAGAGACTAGAGGACAGGGATGAGGCGAGTGCCGGGATATCTATGGATCCAGTATTACGGACAGACGCACAAGATGGAGAGACAGGAGGAAGAAGAGGGTGTTGAGCCTGAAACGTGATAAGATGGTCCAGGAATGGTCCAGGAAGTGGCCATCCTTGTGAGTAGTCGATTGCTGAAGATTGAATAAGGAGGTTAAGTGTAGGAAGTTAGAGGGCCAGGAGAGGGAGTCCCCTCTCCTGAATCAGAACAGGACAGTCAGCAGAGAGGAAAAAAGGCAAGTTGTAGACGGCAGTCTGTACACCACAGCTACTTGTAGCAACAAGGGGTGGGAGAGCTGAATTAAATGAGCCTCAAAAGATGAGAATGAAAGGTCAGAATGCTAGTAAATCGACAAGAGGAGGAAAGTAAAAGACCCATACCCCCACCACGACCAGAGGAGCGAGGCGATTGGAAAAAGCGGAGCCCACCATGAGCAAGCGAGGCCTCGATAGCCAAGTCATATTGGGAAAGCCAGGTTTCGGTAAGGGCAAGAAGGTGAAAATTATTAGAGCAGAAGAGATCATGAATGAGGGTAGATTTGTTAACCAGTGAGCAAACATTAAGCAGAGCACAGGAGAAGGGCAAACAAGATGGCGGAATCAGAGGAATAGATAGAAGGTTGGAGGGAATTGAACCATGACAGGGGGCGAGAGAAGGTAAGACAGGGCGTGGACGATGGCAGACAGAGATATTACAAGGCCCAGGATTTGGGGACACATCACCAGCAGACAGAATGAGGAGGACGAACAGAGACAGAAGGTGGGAGGAGGATTTGTAAGTTGTTTTTTTCTTTGACTTTGAACGAGAGGGAAGAGCAGTGTTATGGAGGAGCTGATATAGCGAATGAGAGCAGTAAGAGGGAGTAGAGAAAAGAGATTCAGAGATATAAACACAGTTGGGAGATTGGTGAGGGGGAGTGGAATACAATTTAGGGAACACGGTGCAGAAAACAGTGAGACCAAGACACAGTATATACTTTTACTCATGTTCCCTTGAAAGTAGAGAAATTAGACGTCTGCACCCACAGGGGCAGTGTGCATATGAACTTTGCTTATTACTTCGACAGGAGGTTCTCGAATGATGACACAATGGATGGCACAGCACTTCTAATGGTATACTTTTTCATGAATATTTCCTTTTGTTTCCTCTGGGAACCAACTGGACACCGAAGAGGAAATGATTCTTCTCATCGTTTGAATTCTTCTACTTATCTCTTTTAATATATGGGGCCTCTTTCTAACTTATGGCTTCAAGATCTCTTGGTAATTACTAAAGGATGCGCTATATGTCTATGACAGTAGCCGTATAAGCTATGTTTTAAATGAATACATCGCCTATGTTCATCAGAGAGTCGTTTAGGCTAGGAATAGGAGTCCAGGATGCTGGAATGCACCGCTATAATTTGGGACATATAATAGAGGGGACCCTTTCCCTGGACCTGTATATATGTTTCTTAAGCTCGGCCAACAGGGGAACAATGAATATACAATAAGGGGAGTGATAAATATGTTAATTTCACACCTTCATTCCTGTGGGTGGGCAGGGCGAATATCCGCCCAGTTTGTACAGGATGTAAATTCTAATTAGCTTCCCTTTACGTAAGTATAGTCATGAGTTGCCCCTCTGTATGTATATTGGTACTGACGTTGAGTAAGAGCGAGAGGGTATACAAAGACAAGGAGGAAACAGGTATGTCTGGCTGCTGACGAAGTCTTAGTAAAGATGAAACGTGTCTAGCCATTGTTTTAACTTGTTCCTCCAGATACTCCCATCTACAAATCCGGTGTAGTATAATTTTTCTGCTTGCTTTGGGGTTTTGGTCTGCCACATTGTTATATTGCATTTGATAGCCAATATGTTATTGCTATACTGCAGCTAAGGATAATTGCTATACTTACTTCAGAATATGTATTAGGGTACATGTTAGTTTAATAATAATTTTTGCATTTATTACTAATGAGACCTTAACCTTATTATCCAGAGGCAGCACTACTATTGGGCACGTGTACCCAGCTACTTGAGATTGTGGAAAAGTGGGCACGGACGCATACACTGCAGTGGTATGCTACTGTGCCACACACCCTTTAAGATATACCGGTATATCTATTGACTACTAATGTTGTACTGATATGGGCTATACCTGGGGAGTGTTTGTAACATTTTGGGGTTTTCTTGTTGTCTATTGTGTATTGTACATTAACCCGTGACTCCCGCTATTTGTAATGAAGGAGGTTTTTACTATTTACATGCTTGGAGGTGTGTCTGTTTTTATCTACTTCTATTGTTCTTTCTGGTTATTGTGCAACCCCTACTTTGAACCTATACCCTAGATTTGATGACCAGTGCCCTTATAATACATTTCTCTTGAAGCACATTACAGAGCGGCACCTTGTAGGGAGGAAGCCGTTTTGATGCCAGAAAAGAAAGTTTTTTCATGTGCCTGGTGCCCAGATGCCAGGGGTGTTAAAATGATACATTTGTTGTAACAATCTGTTCCTGTCCCTTTAAAGGCTGTTCGACGCAGCAGGTACAGAACAATGAACAGGGTGGAAGAGGCGGAGCCCGACGCAGCAGGTACAGAACAATGAACAGGGTGGAAGAGGCGGAGCCATGACTATCTCCACTGTCCTACCATGCGGCTGATGCAGCGTTTCGCTTCAGCCACTAGATGGCGCTACTGTACAATCTTTTCTAACCGGCCTCATTCGACTGTTCAGAAATCTCTGCGTACATTGTGCCGACTATGGCCACCAGGCGGCGCTGCTTGTTCGGTAAGAAGGGGAGAGGCGTGGCGAAGAGAAGCACAGTGGGAGGTGGGGCTGTGAGGGATTGTGGCAGATCTGTGGGGATGGAGGGGTGACGGAGAGGCATGGGGCTAACAGCGGTCTCGGGGATGAACACTGGGGGGTGTCTGGGCTTTTTGCTGGTCCTTTGCACGGTCTGGTGCTTGGGAGGAGAAGGGAAATCGCTACCGGAAAGCTCAGTGCCTCAGGGTAAGTGGAAGACAATGAGATGGGTGGTACCAAAGTCAGCTACAGGGGGGCAGTGGAATGGTACAGTCGGTCCTGGGGGGTATGGTAATGGCAGAGACTGGTTTATATGGGAATGAATGGAAGGACAATTCTGTTTTCTGATTGGAAGATTTGGGGGGTTCATCATTTGTGGGGGGTTAAATACCTGAAGAAGAAGGACCCATTGTAAGGACAGATGAGGTCATATGGATGGGCTGTGCCTTTAATGGCTACTGGGATAAGTGCCACAGATGGAATGGAGAATGGGTTGGTCTGGGAGGGTCCTTTCTGGGGGGGGGGGGCATTTAAATAACACTAATCAACCAATAAAGTCTTTACCAGCCACAGAAACATGTTCCATTGATTTATATGGAGATCTGGAAGGATTCAGTTGGGTAGTTCCCATTCTCTGTGAGTTGGGCGGTCCATGTCTGATATTGGGGGGTGGAGGTCTATTGATGACATATTGGGTGTTGGTATCAGTCTGCACTGGGTGACATGTGATCAGAGCAGGATTATCCACAAGGCAACTGCCTAGGGCCCAGGAAACTTCTGGGGGCCCAGCTTCAGAAGCAATAACAATATTTTAGTCTATACAATATATGTAGCAAAAAAAGGGGGGCCCTAAATGATGTCCTTGCCTAGGGCCCCATATGATCTTAATCCATATGATCAATTCTCTGGTGTTGTATCTAATTTACCCATCATTCCACCACCCTCCCTCCACATTGTAATACCTGCTGGAAAGAGAACGGTTCCATTTCTAATGTTCTATTGTGGATCTAGTGACACTTTTATCTTGATAAAACCATTTTTTAAATTTCTAATGGAAAAGGTATGTTACTATGGAAAACATTGTGCTCTTCAGCTGTCTTTCCACTGGCAGCTGTCTCCGGGGAGGGGGTGTGTGTGTCTGCATTTGTGATTATATTTTGCTCACAGCTGTCTCGTGTGGGGGTCCCTTTGCATACTAGGGAGTGTTTGGCAATGACATGTTTGTTGTCTGTTAAGAAAATGACGTTTACTTGCCATAATATTGTATGTAACCTTTGTCTATCAGAGGCTAAATGGGAGTTGTACATAGTTAAGATCTCGGTGGCTGTGCACAGATTATACAGTGTTGTAGACATTAGAGCAGGAGATTGTGTTTTTAGTTCTGCAAAGATTAAACCAACTCTGCAAGAAGATGGCAAGTGACTGACTGGCCCTCAGGGTTACAGGGGACCTGGCCACGGTGCACCAATAGTAATCTGATCACATGTTAGAAAGTGTACATTAGTTTTGGCCAATTGGCCAACGGCAACATGTAATAGCATACCGGAAATGCAAGCGTGCATGCTTCTGGTCCGCTTCTACGCAATGTAGTGTGGTCTTGGCCTAAGAAATGCATTTTAATAAACAATAGGATTTAGATATATATACAATAATGTTGAAATACTCCAATGCACTCACAGGTCTTGTTCAGTGAAATAGAATTTATTCAAACATCAGGTGCATACATTTTATTTCACTGAACAAGACCTGTGAGTGCATTGGAGTGTTTTCAAAATTATGTATAGATCCCATGATTTTCCAGTGCAAACTCAGGCATCTGAAAGGGTTGGAGGAGCCAGTGCATTTCAAACTTTAATTCTATATTAATATTATAATATATATTGATATATATATTATATATGTATATGTGTGTAATGAGTAAAAATAGAGATAGATGAAATGTTAGGTGGGCCCTTAAACCCGTCCTTGTGGGCCTCTATATCCATCCTGGTGGGCCCCTGGTCTCAGATTTCCTGGTGGGCCACAACCATACAGTCCAACGCTGGAGATGGCAGGATATGGGAGAGTTTAGACACAATGGATGCATCCGTACTGAACAGGAAGGAAGCCTTGTTCCTGTGAGACAAATTGTGCTTTGAATGGGGAATGATAAAGATGGGAAGTGTGGAAAAGCAGTTTAAGAACCAGTGTGGCTAGGCCACACTGCAACGCAAACGCAATAGCATGCGATTTCATGTGCGATTTTCGTTGCGTTTGCGCTTGCGATTTCTTCAATAAGTATAGGAAAACGCATGCGATTGCGATTAAAAATGCAAAACGCAATCGCACCGAAAAACACGCGGTTTTTTTTGCGTTGCCGCGTTTTCAATGATTTTGTAAAATCGCAAACGCAAGCGCAAACGCAAAAAAAACGCAGCAGTGTGGCCTAGCCCTAATAGTCTAGTTTTTTTTTTTTTTGCAGTCTCCCAGCATTCCCTGGGTATATCCAGAAAACTGTCATGGAATGCTGGGAGTTGTAATTTGCAGGCATTTGGAGAGCTGCAAGTTGGACATTCCTGGTCCCTGTGTTTTACTAGCCCCTGTCATTGACTTGAATGTGGTTATAACCCTTGTCAATGTGGTCACTCTGTGAATGTAGGTAGCGCACAATATGTGACTTTGTATCCGCACAATCGGCACACACAGCCAATAAACAATTAGAGGGAACTTTGCTACATATTTACATTGTAGTGCAAAATCTTTCCATTCTAACAGCAGAGTAGTGTATTGTGGTGCAAGAGTATGGTTATCTTGGATGCAGGGAGAGAGGTAATGTATCTTGGATGCAGAAGAGTAATGTTATCTTGGATGCAGGAGAGTAATGTTATCTTGGATGCAGGAGAGGCAATGTTATCTTGGATGCAGGAGAGCAATGTTATCTTGGATGCAGGAGAGCAATGTTATCTTGGATGCAGCAGAGCAATGTTATCTTGGATGCAGGAGAGCAAGGTTATCTTGGATGCAGGGATAGCAATGTATCTGGGAATGGCAGGAGAAGCATGTATCTGATGCAGGGAAGCAATGTTACTTGGATGCAGTGAGAGTCAATGTTATCTTTGGATGCAGGAGCTGAGATGTTTTCTGGATGTCTAGAGATTTGATCAGGAGAAGTCTATCAGAACAGGTTATCTTGGATGCAGGAGGAGAGCAAGGTTTCTTGGATGCGAACAGGTATGTATGCGAAGAGTATCTGGATGCAGGAGAGCGCAAGGTTATTTGGATGCAGGGAGAGCAAGGTTATCTTGGATGCAAAGAGAAGTTATCTTGTATTGAGATTAGATTTCTGGATGCAGAGAGAGCAAGGTTTTTTTGGTTTTTATAGGATTTTTTCAGTTATTTTTTGACTCGATGTTTTTCTGATGAGGAGAGTCATGTTAATTTCTTGGAGCAGGAAGCAAGTTATCTCTTGGATTGCAGGAGGAGCAAGGATTCTTTGGATGCAGGGAGAGATCAAGGGTTATCTCTGGATGCAGGAGAGCAAGGTATCTTGGATTGAGGGGGGGAAGCAAAGGGTGTAGCTTGGATGCAGGGGAGCAGAATGTTATCTGGATGCAGGAGAGAGAGCAATGTTATCTCTGGATGCAGGAGATGTAGGAGGGAGAGCAATGTTATATCTTGGTGGGAGAGGAGAAGCTAATGCTATCTTCTTGGATGGAGGAGAGAATTTATCTTCTTGGATTGCTCAGGAGGCAATGCATCTTTAGTGGATGAGCGGAGGAGCTAATGTATCT
Source organism: Hymenochirus boettgeri (assembly GCA_019447015.1). NCBI lineage: Eukaryota > Metazoa > Chordata > Amphibia > Anura > Pipidae > Hymenochirus > Hymenochirus boettgeri. The sequence continues at coordinate 77,985,190 of CM033476.1, read as the reverse complement.
TCATTGGATGCTGGAGAGAATGCAGAGAGGGACGAAATGTTATCTTCTTGGAGCAGGGAGAGTAAAGTTTTTCTTGGGGTGGAGAGGAATGTGTATCTTCTTGGATGGCGAGAGAGGAGAGTATATCTTGGGAGGAGATGTAATTGTTATTCTTGGGATGCAGGAGAGGGGAAGAGGGAGAGTAATGTTATGATTAGGATTGATGCAGGGATAGTGGAGGAGTAATGTTATCTTCTTGGATGCAGGAGAGTAATGTTATCTTTTGGATGCAGGAGGAGTAATGTTATCTTCTTGGATGCAGGGAGTAATGTTATCTTGGATGCAGGAGAGTAATGTTATCTTCCTGGAATTGCAGGAGAGTAATGTTATTCTTTGGATGTCTGGGCAGGAGAGTAATGTTATCTTCTTGGTGCAGGAGGGAGAGTATGTTATCTTCTTGGATGCAGGAGAGTAATGTTATCTTCTTGGATGTAGGAGATAATGTTATCTTCTTGGATGCAGGAGAGTAATGTTATCTTCTTGGATGCAGGATGAGGAATGTTATCGTCTTGGATTGCAGGAGAGTAATGTCTATCTTCTTGGATGCAGGAGAGTAATGTTATCTTGAATGTAGGAGAGTAATGATATCTTGGATGCAGGGGAGTAATGTTATCTTGGATGCAGGAGAGTAATGTTATCTTGGATGCAGGAGAGTAATGTTATCTTGGATGTAGGAGAGTAATGTTGTTTCTTGGATGTAGGAAGATGAAGAGTAGTAATGTTTCGGAAATTTTCTTGGATGCAGGAGAGTAATGTTTCCTTTTGCAAGGAGAGTGAAGGATTATCTTGGATGAGAGGAGAGGAATGTTATCTTGGGAGCAGAAGAGTGTATCTGGATGCAGGAGAGCAAGGTTATCTTGGATGCAGGAGAGCAATGTTATTCTTGGATGCAGGAGAGCAATGTTATCTTGGATGCAGGAGAGCAAGGTTATCTTGGATGCAGGAGAGCAAGGTTATCTTGGATGCAGGAGAGCAAGGTTATCTTGGATGCAGGAGAGCAAGGTTATCTTGGATGCAGGAGAGCAAGGTTATCTTGGATGCAGGAGAGCAAGGTTATCTTCTTGGATGACAGGAGAGCAAGGTTATCTTGGATGAGGAAGGCAAGTTTATCCTTGGGATGCAGGGGGAGAAGCAAGTGCATCTTATCTTGGATGCGGAGGCAAGTTATCTTGGTGTGCAGAGAGAGCAAGTTTAATTTGGATGCAGGAGAGCAAGTTATCTTGGATGCAGGAGAGCAAGTGGGATTGGAGCAAGGGAGAGCAAGGTTAGGTTTTATTTGGATGCGAGGAGAGAGCAAGGTTATCTTGGATGCAGGAGAGCAAGGTCTTCTTGGAGCAGGGAGGGAGAGCAAGGTATCTTCTTGGATGCAGGGAGGGAGCAATTGTAATGATTGGATGGAGGAGAAGGCAATGTATATTCTTGGATGGCAGGAGAGCAATGTAGTCTTGATGCAGGAGAGCAATGATATTTTATTGGAGGCAGGAGAGCAATGTACTTCTTGGATGCGAGAGATTATCTTCTGGATGCAGGAGAGCTAATGCTAGTTCTTATTCATGGGAGTGGAGAGCAATGTTATCTTCTGGTGGATGCTGGAGAGCAATGATTAGTCTTCTTGGATCTTGGAGCGGAATTGTACTTCTTGGATGCGAGGAGTAATGTTATCTTCTTGGATTGCAGGAGAGAAATGCTTATTTCTTGGATGCAGGGAGGAGTAATGTTTCTCTTGGATGCAGGGAGAGTAATGTTATCTTCCTTGGACGGGGGAGAGATGTATGTTACATCGTTCTTGGATGCCAGGAGAGTAATGTATCTTACTTGGATGCAGGAGAGTATGGTGATCATTATCGGCGATGCAGGGAGAGTAATGTTATCTTGGATGCAGGAGAGTAATGTTATCTTGGATGCAGGAGAGTAAATGGTATCTTCTTGGATGCAGGAGGGAATGTTATCTGTCTAGAGTTGCTGGAGAGTAATTATCTTCTTGGATGCTGGGAGAGTAATGTTATCTTCTTGGATTGCAGGAGGAGTAGAGTAATGTGATATTCTTGGGATTGCAGGAAAGAGTAATGGTTATTTCTGGATGGCAGGAGAGGAGTAATGGTTTTCTTTGGGATGACAGGAGAGTAATGTTTATCTTCTTGATGCAGGAGAGTAATGTATTTCTTGGATGCAGGAGATAATGTTTACTTCTTGGTGCAGAGAGAGTAACGTTTTCTTCTTGGATGCAGGAAGTATGTTATCTGAATGTAGGAGAGTAATGTATCTTGAATGGAGGAGAGTAATGTTATCTTGGATGCAGGAGAGTAAGGTTACTCTTGGATGCAAGGAAGTAATGTTATCTTGGCTGCTAGGAGAAGTAGTAATGTTATCTTGGATGCAGGAGGGCGTAATGTATGTTCTTGGATATAGGGAGAGTATTTTTGAGTATGTTATCTTGGATGCAGGGGAGAGTAATGTTATCTGGATGGCAGGAGAGTAATGTTAATTTCTGAGAAGTTACTTAGGGGAGGAGTAATGTTATTCTTGGATGCAGGGAGTAAGGTAATGCTTCTTGGATGCAGGGAGAGTAATGTACTTGATAGCAGTTCTTTGATGCAGGATTTGAGTAATGTTAATCTTCTTGGATGCATGAGAGCAATGTTATCTGAATGGATGCAGAGAGTAATGTTATCTATTCTTGGATGCAGGAGATGTAATGTTATTTCTTGGATGCAGGAGAGAGTAATTGTTATTCTTGGATGCGAAGAGTTAATCGGGAGCATAGGTACATTTACCTGTCTTGGATGCAGGAGAGTAATGTTATTCTTGGATGCGCTGATGACGGTAATGTTATCTCTGGATGCTGGAGAGATTTACTGAGTGGCGAGTAATGTTATTCTGGATGAAGGAGGAGTACTGTATTCTTGGATGCAGGGAGAGTAATGTTATCTTGGATGGCGGAGAGTATGTTTCGGGGATGTAGAGAGTAATTTTCTGAGCATTTCTTGGATGGCTAGGAGAGTAATTTATCTTGCTTGATGCAGGAGAGTAATGTTATTCTTGGCTGCAGGGGAGTAATGTTCTGTTGATGTCAGGAGAGTAATGTTTTCTGTAGTAGTTGGTTTCTGATTGCAGGAGGTACATGGTTATCTTAGATGTAGGAGGAGGACATGTTTTTCTGAGTAATGTATCCTTGATTGCGAGAGGAACGTTTTTCTTCTGGATGAGGCGAAAGAGTAAATGTTATCTTCTTGGATGGGCAGGGAGAGTAATGTATTTCTTGGATTGCAGGAGAGTAAGTTATCTTCTTGGATGCAGGAGGTTAATTATCTTCTTGGATGCAGGAGAGTAATGTTTGTTATATTCTGGATGGGCAGGGAGAGCGGAGCGTAATGCTTATCTTCTTGGACCGATGAGGAGGATAGTAATGATTTATCTTTCTTGGACTGCCGGGAGAGTTGAACGTTGTTTACCTATTCTTGGATTTGGCAGGAGAGGGAAATGGTTACTCTCTGGGCTATTGCATTGTGAGAGTTAAGGAAGTGTGAGAATTAATGTTATCTTCTTGGGACTGCTGTCGAGAGTAATGTTTACTCTTGGATGATGGAGAGTGATGTTACGCCACTTCTATGGCATGCTGGAGTTATATGTCTCTTTATTGGGATGGCAGGAGAGTAATGTTATCTTTTCTTGGATTTGCATGAGAGTAATGTATATTTATTGGGATTTGAGAGAGTAATGTTTAATCTTTCTTCTTGGATGCAGGAGAGTAAGTTATCTTCTTGGAGCAGGAGAGAATGTATTTCTGGTGGATGCAGGGAGATTGTATGATGTTACCTCTCTTGGATGCGACGAGAGAGTAATAAATGTAATTCTGGATGCAGGAGGTAGGTTACCTTATTGGATTGCAGGAAGGGAAGTAAGGTTATAGATCACTTGAGAAGGAAGGAACACAATGTTATCTACTTGGAGCAGGGAGTTAGTAATGTTACCTTCTTGGATGGAGGAGAGTAATGGTTACCTTTTTGAATTGCAGGAGATGTTAATTGTTTATCTTCTTGGATGCAGAAGAAAGGAGTAATGTTACCTTCTTGGACTGCGGAGAAGAGTAAGTTTACCGCTGGGATGCAGGAGCGGTAATGTACCTTCTTGGATGCAGGAGAGGAGAGTTGAGTAAGTACATTATTGGAGGAAGGAGCGGAGAGTAGAGAGTAAGTATGGTCTTGGATTGCAGGGAGAGTTATGTGGAGAGTAATGTTTCTTTGATGCAGGAGGAGCAATGATCTTCTTGGATGCAGGAGAGCAATGTTATTATTCTGGATGCAGGAGGTAAGCAATGTTTCTCTTATTATTGCAGGAGTGGGAGAGAGGCAATGTATTTCTTGGATGGCGGAGAGAAAGCAATGGTATCTTTCTTGGATGCGGAGAGCACAATGTTATCTTCTGGGATGCAGGAGAGCAGGTGATCTTCTTGGTAGAAGGAGGATGTTGCAGGAGAGGCAATGTTATCTTTCTTTGGATCAGGGAGAGCGATGTTATCTTCTTGGTGCAGTGAGAGCAAATGTTTATGTCTTGGTATGTGCAGGAGAGTAATGTTATCTTCTTGGATGGCAGGAGGGTGTAATGTTATCTTCTGGATGCTAAAGGAGCGTAATGTTATCTTCTTGGATGACCAGGAGCGTAATGTTAGTCTTCTTGGATTGCAGGAGCGTAATGGTATGTTAGCTTGGGGATGCAGGAGAGTTGAGTAATGTTTCAGCAGTAAAGTTATCTTGGATGATAGGAGAGTGATATGTTATCTTAGATGTACGGAGAGTAATGTTTTCTGTAAGTTGAGACATTGTTATCTTGGTTTGCTTGTGAGAAGTAATGTTATCTTATTGGGCATGCTGGAGGAGAGTAATGTTATCTTCTTGGTGCTGGAGAGGAGTCACTAGTAACTGTAACTTCTTGGATGCTGGAGCCGCTAATGTTATCTTCTTGGGATGGGAGAAAGGAGAGGGGCAATAGTGTATCTTCTGGATGCAGGAGAGCTGGTTTACCTCTTGGATGCGGAAGAAAGGAGAGTTAATGTTACCTTTTGGATCAGGAGGAGTAAAGGTTCCTTATTGGAGCAGGGAGGTTAATGTTTATCTTCTTGGATGCAGAGAGTTAATGTTATTCTTTGGGATGCTGGAGAGTAATTATCCTTGGATGCAGACGCGTATGTATATTCTGGGATGCAGGAGAAGTAATGTTATCTTCTTGATTGAAGGGAGGAATGTTATCTTCTTGGATGCAGGGAGAGTAGTAATGTTATCGCTTGGACTGACAGGAGAGTAAGTGGTTATTTCTGGAATGCAGGGAAGAGTTAATGTTTATCTATCTTGGGATGGCAGGAGAAGTAATGTTTATCCTTCTTGGATGGCAGGAGGAGTGGTTTTTGTTTGGATGGCAGGGGAGGTAATGTTATCTCTTGGGATGCAGGAGGGTAGTAATATGTTTCTTCTTGGGGATGCAGGGAGGTAATGTTATCTTTCGGGTGCCGGAGAGTAATGGTTATCTTCTTGGATGCAAGGAGAGTAATGTTATCTTCTGGATGCAGGAAGAGAAGTAAGTAATGTTATCTTCTTGGGATTGCGATGGAGAGTATCAGTATAATGTTATCTGCTTGGATGCAGAGGAGAGGTAATGTTATTCTTCGCGATATCTTGGAGTATTCGCACAAGCAGATATGCCGAAGTGTTATGTCTTGATGCAGGAGAGTAATGTATTTTTGAGTATGTTATCTTGGACTGCAGGGAGGAGTAATCAGAGATCACAGAAGATGCTAGGTAGGAGTCATGTTTTCTGAGGAATGTTCTCTTAGATGCAGGAGGTAATAGTAATGTGATCTTAGAGCAGGAGAGGATATGATTATTCTTGGATTGCAGAAGAGAATGTTATCGTAATGTTACTTGGATGGCAGGAGAGTAAGGAGTATGTTATCTTGGGTAGGTTGGTGGCAGGAGAATTATGTGTTGTCTTGGATGCCAGGAGAGTATATGTTATCTTGGATGCAGGAAGAGTAATGTTATTGTCTGGAATTACAGATTGATGCAGGAGGATAATGTTATCTGGAAGGCCAGGAAGAGTACAGTGTTTATTCGTAATGTAATCTGGGAATGGTGCAGGTAGTGGGGAGAGTTAATTGTTATCTTGGTTGCCAGGAGAGTCATGGTTATCTTGGGTAGGGCAGGAGAGTAATGTTTATATTTGGATGCAGGAGAAGTAATGATGTATTCTTGGGAATGCCAAGAGAGGTACGTAACGTTAATGTTAAGTCTTGGATTGACAGGAGAGCGAGTAGGGCGTTAGTGTTTAGTCGGGGAGTACCCGGAGGGTAATGTTGTATTGGGCTTACAGGAGGAAGTAAAATTTGTTCTGGATACGGAGGTAATGTTGTTCTTGGGAAGGCAGGTGAGAGAATGTTGTATTGGATATAGTAGAGTAATGTTTTAGCTGGAAGCAGGAGGTTTGTTATCTCGCGGATACAGGTGGAGTTGCAGGAGGTAATGTTTGTCTTGGATTAAAAGGAAGAGTACATGGTTATCTTGGATTGGATTACAGTTGGATACGGCGAGTAATGTTGTATTGGAGCAGGTGAGTCAATGTGGTTCTTGGGATGCAGGGGAGCAATGTTATCTTGATGCCAGTAGAGCGATGTTATCTTGGATGCAAGAGGAGCAATGTTATCTTGGATGCAAGAGAGCAATGTTAATCTGGGAGGCAAAGAGAGCAATGTATTTGGATGCCGAAGAGAGCAAATGTTATCCTTGTGATCAAGAGAGCAATTGTATCTGGTATGAAGAGGAGCAATTTATCTGGATGCAAGAGAGCAAGGTTATCTTGGATTTTGCACAGAGGAGCAATTGTTTTATATTGGGCCACGAGAGCAAGTTTATCTTGGATGCAAGAAGAGCAATGTTATCTTGGATTGCCGCAAGAGGGGAGCAGTTATCTGGAGTGCCCCCGACGGCATGTTATGTGGATGCAAGAGAGGCAAGGTTATCTTGTATTGCAAAAGAGCAATGTTATCTTGGGATTTGCAAGAGAGCAATGTTATCTTGGTTTTGCAAGAGAGCAATTATATTGGATGCTGCAAGAGAGCAATGTTATCTTGATGCAAGAGAGGCAATGTTATCTGGGAGCAAGAGAGCAATGTTATCTTGGATGCAAGGAAGAGCAATGTTTTATCTTGGGATGCAAGAGAGCAAAAGAGAGCAATGTTATCTTGGATGCAAGAGAGCAATGTTATCTTGGATGCAAGAGAGCAATGTTATCTTGGATGCAAGAGAGCAATGTTATCTTGGATGCAAGAGAGCATGTTATCTTGGATTGGCAGGGGAAGGCAATGTTATTTGGATGTTAGGAGGAGTAATGTTATAGTGGATGTAGGAGAGTTTGTTTTGAGAGTAAATGTGTCTTGGATGAAGCGAGAGTAATGTTGTCTGGATGCAGGAGAAGCAATTTATTGGATGCAGATTGGATGCAGGAGAGCAATGTTATCTTGGATGCACGGAGAGACCAATGTTATTTTTTCTTGGATTGCAGGAGGACCAAGTTTTATCTTTTTGGAATTTGCCGGAGGACCCAATGTTATCTGGTGCAGGGGAGACCAATGTTAGCTGGATTTGCAGCGGAGACCAATGTATCTGGATGCAGGAGACCAATGGATCTTGGATTGGCAGGAGGGACCACTTATCTTGGATTTGCAGGGATGCCGGAGGGGGAGGACCAAGTTATGCTTGGGAGGAGCGTAATGTTATCTGGCAGGTCGTGTTGTCTTGGAATGTTGTTGGAGATAGTGAGGAGTATTTGTCTTGGATAAAAACATTTGGATATACAAGGAGAGTAATGTTATCTTGGGGATACAGGAGAAGTAATTTATCTTGGATACAGGAGAGTGAAATGTTATCTTGGATTACAGGAGGGGTAATGTTATCTTGGATACAGTGGGATAAGGAGAGTAATGTTGTCTGGATGTTGCGGAGAGTAATGTGGTCTTGGATGGCAGGAGAAGGAGCGTGAGAGTAAGTTGTCTGGATACAGGCGAGTAATGTATCGTGGATTACAGGAGAGTAAATGTTATTCTTGGCATTACAGGAGGAGTAAATGTTATCTGGGATACAGGAGGCGTAATGTATCTTGGATCAGGTGAGTAATTATATTGGATACAGTTGGATTAAAGGGAGCGTAATTTGTATTGGATTGCAGAGAGTAATGTGTTCTTGGAATGCAGAGAGGTAATTTTGGTCTTGGATGCAGGAGACCAAATGTTTATCTTGGATGCAGCGTGATGACCAATGTTACTTGAAGGGAGAGTAATGTTATGCTTGACGGAGGGTAGTGTTTGTCTTGGGATGGCAGGGAGGAGTGAGAGTAATTGTGTCTGATGCTGAGAAAGTAATGTTGTCTGGGAATGTCAGGAGAGAGTAATGTTCTTATTGGATTCTGTGGAGGCAGGAGGGAGTAAAATGTTTTCTTGGATTACAGTTTGGATACAAGGAGAGTAAATATTATCTTGCTACAGGTGGTAAATGAATGTTTATATTGGATTTATCAGGTGAGTGAGTGAATGTTATCTCGGATACAGGTAAGTTAGTGTTTAAAGTGGGTATCTGGGGTACAGCGGAGGTAAAGTTTTTGTCTGGAGGCGGGAGAGGATAATTGGTCTGTCTGAGCAGCAGACCAAATGTATTATGGGATGCAGGAGTTGTGTGTTTTTGTTAATGGTTGTCTGGGATGGCCCGGAGAGTTAATGTTGTTAGTGGGAGGCAGGAGAGTTTTAATGGTGTCTGGTTTTGGATGCAGGTTTTGAGAGTAATGTGCTTGGATCAGGAGCGTAATGTTTTTGGATTCCTAGTTGCTTACAGGAGAGTAAATTATCTTGGATTAGAGTGAGTAATGTTATTTGTGTATAACAGGTGGTCGTAATGTTTATCTGGATACAGGTGAGTAATGTTCATTCTTGGATTACAAGGGGAGCGTTACATGTATGTTTGGGATTGCTTGGCAGGAGAGTAATGTTTTGTCTGGTGGATGCAGAGGCGGTAAATTGTTTGTACTTGGATTGTCAGGGGACAGTAGGTCATGTGTTTATGTCTTGGAATGAGGAGAGTGAACTGTTGTCTTGGATGCAGGAGAGTAATGTTGGCTTGGATGCAGGAGAGCTAATGTTTGTCTGGGAGCAGGAGGAGTAATAGATAGAGGGGTAAATGTTGGCTTGGGATACAAGCTTGGGAGTACAGGGATAGTAACTATTATCTGGATAAGGAGAGGTAATGTTTATCTTGGGATACAGGTGAGTATAATGTTATCTTTGATACGAGTTGGATAACAGGGCCAAGAGTAATGTGTTTGGGATTGCACGGAGAGTAAGTTGTTCTTGGATGCAGGATGAGTAAATGTGGTCTTGGATGAAGGAGGAGCGTTAATGTATTGTCTTGGTATGCAGGAGGAGTAAAGTAAATGTTGTCTGGATGGAAGGAGATAATGTTGTCTTCCTGGGATGCAGGAGAGTGTAAATGTTTGTATTGGATACAGGAGAGATATTATCTGGGATATCCAGAGAGAGTGAAATGTTATCTTGGATACAGGTGAGTTGTGTATCTTGGATTACAAGTTGGAACAGGAGCGTAATTTGTGCTTGGATTTGCAGGAGGGGAAAAAGGGGTAATATTGTCTTGGAGGCAGGAGACCAATGTTATTCTTGGATGCAGGGAGACAATGTTATCTCGAGGGAGGATAAAGTAATGTTATTCTGGAGGAGAGTAGTGTTTGGCTTGGTTTTTTGCAGGAGAGTGAGTAAGGTGTCTGGTTTGCAGGAGAAGTAATTGCTGTCTGGATGAGGAGGAGAAGTGAGGATGTTGTCTGGTGCAGGAGAGAATGTTTGTCTGGGAGCAGGGAGAGTGTAATGTTTGTCTTGGGATTTTCAGGGAGGAGTAATGTTTTCTTGGATTTAAAGTGGATACAGGAGAGTAGTAATAATCTTGGAACAGGTGCGTAAATGTTATTCTTGGGGAGTAACAGGTGAGTAATGGTATCTTGGATTACAGTGAGTAGTAATGTTATCTTGGATACAGGAGAGGTAATGGTCTTGGATGCAGGAGAGTAATGGTGTATGGATGCAGGGACAATGTATCTTAGATGCAGGGAGACCAATCGTTAATGTTGGGAGAGTAATGTTTATCTTATGAGGAGGGAGGAGTAATAGTGTTGTGTCTTGGATGCAAGAGAGCGAGGCGATGTATCTTGGATGGCAATGAGGAGCATGTGATCTTGGGATGCGAAGGTGTTGTGCAATGTTAGCTTGGGATGCAAGAGAGCAATGTAACATTGCTTCTTCTGCAATCAAGATAACAGTGCTCTTCCTTGCATTCAAGATATCTTGGATGCAAAAGGAGAGCCAATGTTATACTTGGATGTAGGAGGAGTAGAGTACTGTTGGTCATGGATGCAGGAGAGTATGCTGCTTGGAGGCAAGGAGAGCAAGTATCTTGGAGGCAGGAGAGGCAATGTATCTTGGATTGCAGGAGAGCAGATGTTATCTTGGAGTGCAGGGGAGAGCAATTGTATCTTGAGCAGGAGAGCAATGTATCTTGGAATGGCAGCAGGAGCAAGTTATTCTTGGAGGCGGAGGACCAATTGTTATCTTTGGAATGCGAGGAGAGCCAATGTTATTCTTGTGATGCAGGAGACAATGTGATCTTGAGGGGTATGAGTAGTCTAATGTATACTAGACGACGGAGAGTAGTGTTGTCTTGGGATTTGAGGAGAGTAATTGTTGTCTACGGAGGGCTCGGAGGAGGAATGTGGTCTGGGAACTTTGATGTAGGGAGAGATAATGTCCGATTCTTGGCGTGCAGGAGCAGTAATTCTGTTCTGGATTGTTACAGGATGAGTAATGTTTTACTTCTTGATAAAGGAGAGCTAATGGGTACTCACACTGGGGTACAGGGGAGAAGTAATGTATCTTGGATGCAGGAGGAGGTAATGTGTATCTTGGGATAAGGAGGGAGAGTAATGGTGCGTCTTGGATGTGCAGGAGAGTAATGTTTGTCTGGAGGCAGGAGAGAGATAATGTTCGTGCCTTGGATGCAGGAGAGTAAATGTTGTCTTGGATTCGACGAGGGAGTGATGTTGTCGTGGATGCAGGAGAGGTCGAAAGTATGTCTGGGAATTGACAGTGAGAGTTAAGGTTGTGGTGGATTTCGAGAGGTAAGTTTTCTTGGATTTACAGTGTTGGGATACCAGGAGGGAGTAATGTTATCTTGGATACAGGAGAGTAATGTTATCTTGACAGGATGGCAGTAATGTTATCGTGAGGAGGAATTGATTTGAACAGAGGTATGTCTTGGAGACAGGAGGTAATGTGTTCTTGGATGCAGGAGAGTAATGTTGCTTGCTATGCAGAGAGGGTGTGCAGGAGAGTAATGTGTGGACGATATGGTATGGATGCAGGAGAGTAATTGTTTTGCTTGTAGCGGAGTAATGTTTCGTCTGATACAGGAGAGTAATATTATTTGATACAGGAGCGTAATGTATCTGGATAAGGTGAGTTAATGTTATCTTGGATCAGTTGGATACAGGAGTGCGGTGAGGAGGTAATGTTGGTATTGGATGCAGGGGAGAGTAATGTATGTCTAGGAATGGCAGAGTAATGTTTTTTGCTGATGCAGGAGAGTACAAGTTAGTCTTGAGGAGAGTAATGTTTAGCTGGGGATATTAGCTTGGAGTACATGCCGTAAGTTCTTGGAGTGTCAGTGGAGATGTTATAGAAATTAGGGAGGTAACGGGCAATGTTGCGGGAGGCGAGTAGAATGGTTGGTTGGATGCAGAGAGAGGCATGAATGTTTAATGCCATTGGAGGACGGAGAAACTGGATGCAGAGAGGAGACGGGGGGAGGTAATTGCATTATGCTGTTGGATGTCGTAGGGGTAGTAGGTCGGAGAGAGTGATATGTGGAGCAGGAGAGTAATTGCTAGTTGGATGCGTGGAGAGTAATGCATGTTGGATGCGGGGGAGTAGTGACAGGGAGGATGGTAGGTTGGGGCGGGAGAGTAATGCTATGTTGGATGGGGAGAGTAGAGGAGTAATGATATTGATGCGGGAGAGTTAATGCTATTTGGATGCGGGGAGGAGGTAAGTATGATATTTTGCATGCGGGAGAGTAATGCTATCTTGGATGCGGGAGAGTAATGCTATCATGGATGTGTGAGAGTAAAGTTATCTTGGGAGAGTAAAGTTATCTTGGGAGAGTAATGTTATCTTGGATGCAGGAGAGTAATGCTATCTGGAGCAGGAGAGTAATGCTATCTTGGATTGCAGAGAGAGGTAATGCTATTGGATGCAGAGAGAGTAATGCTATCTTGGATGCAGGAGAGTATAATGCTAGTTCTGGTAGGCAGGAGAGTATGCTATCTGGAGCCGCGGAGGGAGAGTAATGCTATCTGGAGGCAGGAGAGTAATGTTATCTTGGGAGAGTAATGTTATCTTGGATGCAGGAGAGTAATGCTATCTTGGAGGCAGGAGAGTAATGCTATCTTGGAGGCAGGAGAGTAATGTTATCTTGGAGGCAGGAGAGTAATGTTATCTTGGATGCAGGAGAGTAATGCTATCTTGGATGCAGGAGAGTAATGCTATCTTGGATGCAGGAGAGTAATGCTATCTTGGATGCAGGAGAGTAATGCTATCTTGGATGCAGGAGAGTAATGCTATGTTGGATGCAGGAGAGTAATGCTATGTTGGATGCAGGAGAGTAATGCTATGTTGGATGCAGGAGAGTAATGTCTGATGTGAGATGCAGGAGAGTAATTGCTATGTTGGATGCAGGGGAGTAATGCATGTTGGGATGCAGGAGAGTAAGCTATGTTGGAGATGCAGGAGAGTACTAGCTATGTTGGATGCAGGAGAGTATGCTATCTTGGATGCAGGAGAGTAATGCTATGTTGGATGCAGGGGGAGGAGGGAGAATGCTGATCTTGGATGCAGGAGGAGAGTATGCTAGTGGATGCAGGGAGAGTAATGCTATCTTGGATGCAGGAGAGTAATGCTATCTTGGATGCAGGAGCGTATGCTACTTGGATGCAGGAGAGTAATGCTATCTTGGATGCAGGAGAGTAATGCTATCTTGGATGCAGGAGAGTAATGCTATCTTGGATGCAGGAGAGTAGTTCAAGAACAAGTTCCACAAACCAACAATTTCAATGATCACAAACAATGCTGGATGGGGTGACGATATCTGTCCACCCAGGGATCTACATAGTGAGATTTCTGATAGGAAAAGCTTATTGCACAATGTATTAACCCCAGGAAATAGAAAATATCTCTAAATCATTTTAAAAAGCCGTCAGGGTAACGTTTCCTTCAGTTCATTTCAGTTTCCCGTTTAAGTGTGATTATCTCAGTTGTTTGTCACCTTGAGGTGCCTCCCTCTGTGGCTGTCATGTCCGTCCCTCTCCTTACGCTCAGGCATTGCACCCAGCTATGGACGCAGGATGTTCACTGCAGTGTTCTTGTTTATGTTTTCTTTGTGGATTGTTTGTTTTCTCTCACTGGGAGAATCCTTCATCATCTTTAATGTCCTTTCTCGCTGTTTCCTGCCTAATACCCTGACAATGTGAAACCCCATCCTCTCTCCTTGCTCTACCTTTTCCGCATCTCCACCTCCTCTTTGTTTCACTACTTTTCCCTCCCGCTCGCTTACTGTATTGCTCCCAGTCTCCCACCTATTCCCCTTTCCTCTGTTGTTATATCTCCATCCTCTCTTCCTTTTCCATAACCTCTCGTCCTCTCTTTGCTTTCTCTTTCATTCCCAACCTTTTTGTTTTCTTAATTCCTCAATTAATCTTCTACCCCTTGTCACACACTATGCCTCCCTGTGAACTTGGATGGAATGAATGAGGTCATTACCATGGTAACAGGAACTTTGTTGCATCCCACGCTAGCCATTCAATGCCCAGGATGCAGATATGTTTACTTACCTGAATAGCGTTGCTATACCTAAAGGGCAAGTTCGAACCTGGAAACAAATTTTGTACAAATTTAAATTAGCCCCTCAGACTGCAATACTTACATTGCCCCTATCCACCAGTAAGGAGATGTTCCTCGTTTCCCCAGGTCTTTTATGAGATTGCACAAGCAGCTTAGGGAACAGCTCATGTCATAGCCAATGATTGAAAGCTGTTCCACTGAGCATGTGCTAGCTTGGAGGTGCAGTTGGGGACAAGAGGGTTGGGAGGATTCAGGGAGGAAGGTAAATATAGCGGTCTGGGGGTTTGGAGAATTATTTAAGCTAAGTAAACACCATACAATAATTCAGCCCGATCATCCGTCATTTCAGTGTTTTGGCCAGTCGGGCCGAACTATTGTATGGGTTCTTCTTGCAGCTGTGATGAACTGTTTGTTCGCCTGAATCGGACGAATGCACGATCAGATGTGTCTGAAAACCTTGGCCGATACTAGTTAAGTATTATTAATTATTTTCAATTACTTTTCAATTAAGGTTTGACTTGCCCTTTAAACTCATGCAGTATAACCACATTGAAACCATTACAGCCTTCTTCATATTCTAATGGGAATTCTGATCAGCCTTGCATCATACTCATTATATAGGTCAGCGATGTCGAACTTCCGTCCCACTAGATGTTTGAAAACTATAACTCCCAGCATTCTGTTGTTGTAGAATGCAGGGAGTTGTAGTTCTATAACATCTGAAGGTAACCCAGATGTAACATGGCAGCACAAGCACATGTGACACCCTTTTGTGGCCTTGGGGCACCTTGGAAAAGCTAGTTAACGTGCTAAAATAATCTTGCAAGTGTAAAAAAGGGGCCTGGACTGGGCAGTTTTGCAGGAGTTTTTACTGACCTATTGGCACCTATTAAACCTACATCTAAATTCCTTATTAAATCACAAGTGTTCTCTCAAGGAATATTTTGCAGCCGGGTGGCATGAAAAAGTAGCCACGTGGGCCACCCGGCTAAAAGACTTTAGGAAGAACATTGGTGCATCATCCAAAGCGATGAGCTTTCCATTTAGCTACCATGGGGCATGTGGTCCTTTATTCCATCTGATTTCGATTTAGGACACAAACAATATTTTTTAAACCTTTTTTTCTGCAGATTTGGTCAGAATCTTGTTTTCCTCCTTTGACAGAAACAACCTCTAGTTGATGTTTGTTGTAACTGTCTATTAGTCTGACATTAGTTAGTAGGTCAAAAGCCTTCCAACCACCAGATGATATCCATTTGTGCCACGTTTATCAGTCGGGCATGACCAGAAGACACCCATTTGTGCCACGTTTTTCAGTCAGGTTGACCAGATGACATCCATTTGTGACACGTTTTTCAGTCGGGCTTGACCAGATGACATCCATTTGTGCCACGTTTTTCAGTCGGGCTTGACCAGAAGACATCCATTTGTGCCACGTTTTCCAGTTGGGCTTGACCAAATGACATCAATTTGTGCCACGTTTTTCAGTCGGGCTTGACCAGATGACATCCATTTGTGCCACGTTTTTCAGTCGGGCTTGACCAAATGACATTAATTTGTGCCACGTTTTCAGTCGGGCTTGACCAGATGACATCCATTTGTGCCATGTTTTTCAGTCGGGTTGACCAGATGACATCCATTTGTGCCACGTTTTTCAGTCGGGTTGACCAGATGACATCCATTTGTGCCACGTTTTTCAGTCGGGCTTGACCAGATGACATTCATTTGTGCCACATTTTTCAGTCGGGTTGACCAGATTACATTCATTTGTGCCACGTTTTTCAGTCGGGTTGACCAGATGACATCCGTTTGTGCCACGTTTTCCAGTCGGGCTTGACCAGATGACATCCATTTGTGCCACGTTTTTCAGTCGGGCTTGACCAGATGACATCCATTTGTGCCACATTTTTCGCACGCGGTCTTTAAAAGGTTTATTTATAGAAACAGATGTAAGCCCACCTGGAATAACAGCCAAAGTGGTTTGAAATGACTTTTCTTTTGACATCTTCACATATATGGGATCTAAACATATATCAAACTAGCAGTGAGGGTTTTTTTAATGTTGCTCCTGGTCGTCCATCTTCTAGCCATTTTTTTGTTCCTTGTTCATCCATCCAGCCTTTAACATGTGGGCGGACAGTAATTTGCAGAGGAAATTTGCCATTCTTAGGCAAAGTCTTCTTTTAAATATAATAAAAGGACACAGCTTGACTCCATTGGCCAAACATGCCAGAACCACTGTGAAATTATTTTTCTCATTCCCGGTTGTTCTAAGGTTAACAATGTTTTTCTCCTGAGGATGCCACAGTTCTGTTGTTTGAAAGAGCAAAAGTCATTACTGTCTCATCCATATTCCCGATACTTCCGAGGTCCTAATTAGAAAACGTTCTTTTGTGTTTCTCACCGCATGTGGCCCCCAGGCCTTACTTTGCCCAGGTCTGCATTACTGTGATCACTGATGAATGAAAAGCCTTCCAACCACATCAAGTTAACCCCAGTCTGGTGGTTACAATATATAATAAATTAGACTGGCAAAAATATATTCAATAACAAAAGGTAGTGCCACACCACTGGCTAACACTATGCAAATGTGGTGCAGAGCAAATCGGCTCATAGCAGCTGTCAGAAGGCCCACATCCTATGTTTACATATATAGAGCCTATCTAGCTCCCCAGCTGCCCTTCCCTCTATCTTCATCTGACAGCTCATTAAACCCTCCAACAAGCTGGGCTTTTCGCTTTGCCAGCTTAATATTAAAGGAATAGTTCACTTGAAAAGTGAACTTTTCCTTTAATGTATTGATTGAAGCCCGGTAGGTTAAGGAGCTCTGCCTTACCTCCTGTTCTTCAATCAATAACTTAGGAGCCAGGGCCGAAGTTACCTACCGAGCTTCAATCAATACATTAAAGGAAAAGTTCACTTTTCCTTTATATATAAATGTCAATCAGGGCGATGCACCACTCCTGTTCTGGAAGTCTGAAGTCTTGTTAACAGATAATATATCGTTTAGCGGGACTTAAACTCCTTCATTGAGGCGGCGGGGTGGCTAACACGGAAGTTAAGCATGTAGCCGCCACAAGCGATGGTATATGTTAAAGGTCAAATAGAAACCGGCACTTAGCGATGCACCGAGATAGCGGCCCTTGGTGCAACAAGCTGAATGTATATGTATGTTTATAAAAACCAAAAAAAACTTCCAAATGGCTTGAAAAGTTTTCATGAGACTTGGTATATTTATGTATAAGGACCTGGACAAAAACATAGGATACTTTACAACTTTTAAAAATGCCTCCCTACCCCCCTTTTTCAAAATTTTTGAAAGGATATGTACACTGATAAATTAACTTCATGTGCGTCCATTTTTTTTTGCCTATTTCCTTCCCACCTCCTACCTTCAGCATTCTTTTCTTGCTGGCGTCGTCCTCCATGGTAATGTGGCTCCTAAGGTCGCCCCCACGAGATGTGGTGTGCTAAACCAAAAAGGGTGGTCTAAGAATCTAGCTGCAGCTTGTGACGCGTGATGGTGCGTGTGCGGCTGGTAACGTAACTGCGCAAGTGCCTGGGATGTAACCATGCATGCTGATGACGTCACCGCGCCCTTGATATAATGCGTCATCAGCACGAATTGACATCACAGAGCGTGCGTCGGTACGCGCTGTCACATGCCACAAGCAGTAGCTAGATTCTTAGACCCCCCTCTTGGTTTAGCAAACCACATCTCATGGGGGCGGTAAGAACGAGAGGTAAGACGTAGCTCCTTTACCTCCCGTTCTTCAATTAATGCAAAATCGGAATAGTTCTCTTTCTGAGTGAACTAATCCTTTAACCACATCATACACTTGAAAATATTACAGGTAACAATGTAAAATGGGAATCATGGTCTTTAAATTGTGTGTAACCTAAACAAAGTGGCCATGGTCTGTTACATCTCTTCTCTTGATGTGTCCCTTTTTTGCATTTTAAAATGTTTGGAAGTATGTTTCCAAATGTTGTGAGGTATGTAAATTGGGGATGAGATCTGCCCTAGAACCCTGCATCATGTCGGGCAACCGAGGTTTACCAGATTTGCGGCTCAGCTAAACCACAGTAAGTTTGAATGGGTCAGGATTGGGTAGAAAGCTGCAGGTGCTGGTCTGTTGAATTTTGGATGCAGATTCGGGTCGGGTCGGAAAAAACGGGCAAAGTTGGGTACTCTGCTAGTACTTGATAAATGCATTAAATCACTTTATGCATGAAAATATGAATGTTTTACTTCTTCCATCTCATAAATTAGATCTTCAATGTGTGAAAAATGCAGTGGAATTTTATATTTAACATCCGATTCTTATCTGCTCATTAATTCAAAATGTGGCATTGTGGGTTACTGCGTGCTGTGGCCAAGGAAGAAATCTGACTAGTGGTACATTAGACATTACAAGTCCAAAGAATTCAGTATTTATTGGACCCAGGCACACTTATAAAGTGCTACCTCAGTAAGTCCTCTACCTAGGGACTGTAAAGCTATAGCACAAGCAAGAAAAGTACTGAGGTGTACACTGCTCAAGTGGATTTCCTTTTATTGGTGAATAACAAAACACAATGATGAAGGGGACAATGTGATCCTCTTAACGTTGGGTTTTGTGATTTACCAATAAACTTAAATCCACTTGTGTGTGTACTTTTCTTGTTTGTGCTATACATTAGACATTAGTAAACGTATTACAAAATCAGGTACATTTTGTAATGTGGTTGTTTGTATATGTTTATGTTCAGTATATGATTAGTCATGGGAAAAAGAAAATACACCCTCATCCAATTCGAACGTTCTACATCACGACATCATCTGGTCCTTACCAGGTTCTAGAATGATTTAAATTAACACCTAACAAATTTTGCAGAATGCCATACTTACCTTGCTGGGTGATGTATGCGTAAGGTCATATTCCACCCGATCTGCTCCCCAGCTGTCTCCTACACCGCACATACAAGATCATTTATCAGTTCAAACATGAACAGAGGGATTCCCGAGCCAACTCTGCACCATTTAAGCTTCAAAAATTATTTTTATGTGCAATGGAAGAAATAGCTTTGGTGCTGAAGATTGCATGCTAATGCTAGAGATAGAGAGAATATGTCAGGACGGTTAGGTTAAAAAATATTTATTATCATTATAGTGGCTTACTCCTGGCAACCTGTCCAAACAAGCCACACTTGGGGGTGCCACAGGGGTCTGTACTGGGGCTACTTCTATTTGGAGTTAGGAAAGATTCCCCCCATCGTACTGTTTTATAGTGTGTGGGGGGGAGATGTTGTCTTCCTCTGGATTAACAGTTATTATAGGGTGGGCTAGTTGGACTAGATGAATCTGTGTCTATTCAACCTCCAATAGTGTGTAACTATGAAACTGCATAATTAGGGATCCTTTTTTTTAAAAAAGTAACTTGTGTTTTCCTTTACTATGAGGCCTTTGTACAACACTGCAGAAAATTGCAAATACCAGTAACCAATCACCATTAAGCACATCATTCAAACAGGTTTAACATTGGTTCAAACGTCTTCTGCTACTTTCACACAAGCGGCTGACGGCTTGTTTTTCCTAATGTTTTCTGTGTCTATGAATTGTTGATACAAAATCCACCTAGTGTAGTCAATTGAAATCGTGTGTCCCTAGAAAATGAGCGTCCTAGTGGCGTTTGTTCAGCGTGGCGGGTTTCCAGTGTTACACAAAACATTGCGTGTAGTTTTTCTTCAGTTGCAGACAATGAGAAAACTTCATTATCCTTAGACTGGGGCATTTCTGGCTATGCATATACTTCCACGGGACGCCTGTGCTCTTAAAACTCCTGTAATCCCCCACGAGCAGTATTTCATACACATTATAGTGTACATTGTAATAGAGTTTACCATTGGACCCCTGCATACAATTTAGGAAACCCTGTGTTACAATTACCAATATATATTACTAATTTATCTTAGAAACAATTATATTTTTGTTTGTATCTAGTAATTATTTTGAAATCTTCCTACTAAGCTGTGTACTCATGCGGGCATACAGGTTGTATAGCACCCGAGGAAGGGGTGTCCCCCCCGAAGCGTGCACTGGTGTGGAGCTGTTCTGCATCATGAATAAACCTAGAGTGCGTCCGTTCTGTTACTTGTGTTTGTTGCTCTGGAACCTTGAGTAGTTTGTGATGTGTTATGTGCGCCTTAATTTCTGGAAATAATTGGGAAGTTTTAAAATGTTCTGTGTGGCTTTGCGACTGTGTCGTCCATTTAAAATTGTGATTGCGGTAATATTCTAGGACTTCTTACTGCCAGTACGGACTAAGAAAGGGAGATGTGTAAGCAGGGCAGTGTCCATGGCACGGCTGTGCAGAACTTATAAGTGTCGCACTACAAGGAGGAAGTGAGTAAGGGAGGTGGGGGTAATTAGGAGCACTCACTGTACATTAATAATTTAATGACAAAGCAAGCACAGATAAATATGTGAATACCACCATTTTACTTCTCTTAAATTGTAGTTTCAGATAATGTAAAGTTTTCTGAGTGAGTATAGTGACCCTTTAACACAAAAAAAAACGGCTGGTTAATTTTCCCAATTTTCTTCCTATTTTTTGATATTGATCTTTTTTCCCTCCTACAGAAATCCAAATCAAAGTACAGGTGTATGAGAATGGAGACCTCTCTCCTTTGACTTCGGCTGCAGTGGAGATATTTGGGAATCAGAGTGGTCTTGCTTCAGCACTTACTGACCGCGATGGAGTTGCCAAACTGGGCATCAGCTACAAACTTGGAACCTGGGTCCTTGTAACTGCTACTAAGAGAGGCTATGTTACCAACTCCTTGCCATGGCGTGTGGATAGACTCCCATGTAAGCACTTTGAGATATTGGGGTGGCTTGTATGAATGTTTTTAGATTAGTCCTTTATAAATGTTCCAGCATTTCACAGATTCCATTAAAGGGTATGTCCATCCCATCGAAAAAAATATATTGTGCCGGACCCCTCAAAAACCCATTTAAAACTTTTGTTTAAAGTTGTCAAATATGTTCCCAGAGTGAGAAATTCTACTTACTGGTTCAAGTCCACGATCCACCACCAGGCAGCAGCATCAGTGGAGACTGAGGAAGCAGCGGGGGATTGTGGTTTTGTAAGTATAATTTCTCACAATGGGAGCATGTTTGACAACTTAAAGGGCATGTCCACCCCCAAAACTAAAATTTAACCCCATACTGGACCCACTCTGTAGTTTAATAAAATTATTACCTTACATTTCTGCTCCAAATGGTTCTCCTGCTATGCCCCTCCAAAGTCCAGGAAACTGCATGTAGGATCTGTCCTGCTCCTGCGTCTGCCTCAACCTCGACAAGGTTTGAGGCATGCGCAGGAGAGCCCTCCCACCCGCTTTGGTCTCCCTCCCCCTAGCGTAAATCCGTTGTTATATAATATAGTTCATGTTCCCCCAGCCCCAACCGCTATAATTATATCATCAGAAAGTCCCCCGATCATTACTTTCCCTTCCTCTCTTCTTCGACGTTGTGAGCAGCTGGCAGCCGCGTCCATGATTGGCTGCCTCTCAGCCAATCACAGACGCGGCTGCCGGTCCCGCCCCCTGCTAGCAGTTCCGTGCAAGCAGAGGGCCGGGGCAGTGCGGCGAAGGAGAGAGGGAAGGTAAGTAATGATTGGGGGACTTTCTGATGATATAATTATAGCGGTTGGGGCTGGGGGAACATGAACTATATTATATTAAAACTTTTTATAAAGGGTGGACATGCCCTTTAAAGAAAAATGTAGCTGAAGTTTTGGGGGGGTCCTGCATACCATATTAATTGTTTTTCCAAGGGGTGGACATACCATTTACTTTTATTTATTGATTAATCTGTTTGCTAATTCACTTGACTATGTACAACTGTGTATTATAATTGGCCACATGTTAGTGTTAAATGTCTAAGGGATAGCAAGAACCCTTTAAAACGGGATAATTGAGAGTTTCACCCGTCAAAATTCAGTGCAGTGCATAGTCACTGGGAAAGGTTGTAAAAAATCTTAAAATATTAACATGACCAGCGTGATGCTATCTGCAGAACCCTCCAAACTGCTGTAAAACTGTGTCTGTCACACAATACAATATAAACAAATGTCAGATACTCAACCCCATCTCAGGTCTCAGAAGGGAGATTTTTCTATTGCAGCGTTGTTGTGTAGCTGCCACAACCATACAATAAACCCTCCTATGTGTAGCAGATAAAGTTCTATATGAGCCCAAATACACAAAATGATTGTATTTTTTTCTAGGTCGTCACATAGGAATAATCATTTGGTAATAGAACAGGGGAAATATTGGTTATGAAGACAGTGACTGTAACTATTATCTCCAGTCTATTTCATTCCTTCTCTCACTGACCATTTTCCTCTATCATTGCAGTATATGCATCGGTCAGCCTTTATTTGGTTCCAGAACGACCAGCAACTCTCATCATGTACGAAGACATTGTGCAGATACTTTTGGGCTCCCCAGGTACATATCCATACATACCTGTATAAATAACTACTGTATGACAGAGGTTTAATAAAACAGGCTCCTTCAAGATAAGATGTTCCATGCCATTTTCACCTGGTGCTAGGTCATTTTACACACACTTCCTGCTTTCACCAGCTTGTACCCATGTGACCAGTCTCTGTCTGCATTAATAGGCCCCCTCTTATCTGTCAATTTTTTTAAAAGTCTGTGCAGGTGTATCTGTGGTATTCAGTTAAGTTCTAGAAGATGTTTTGCCAGTTATCCAACTGACTTTCTCAATTCATCTCAAATGTCCGTGCATGCGTTTGCGTGAGCGATTCTTGTGCCTTGCCACACGTTGTTCGGCGTTTGTGCATGCGATTTTGCTATTTTGAATTATAGAAATGCTTGAATTTGCACAAAAAAATGGAAACGGATGCGCATTGGAAATCGCCTAAATTTTTGCGTTCCCGTGATTTCCATTCTAACCAAAATTGCATGCTCAATCGAAAGCGAAAATGCATGCGCAAGCATTTTAGTGGGTCCTAGCCGTAAGTCTTAAGTGAGCATGCTCAGACTCTGTGAGCAGGGGAGGAGCAGAGGGTCCGATTATGTCACTAAAGCTACTGAAAGCAGTGAGTTTGAACATAATCTGCAATATAATTTCTCACAGGCTGCAGAAAGAAAGAAATCCAGGGCTCATTTTAATAGAAAAGACTGTCTGGAGACCACAGTTGCCCAAAAGTCAGGCCTGTAATTTGGCACTCTAAAACTAATGTCTTAAACATGACAAAAAAAGTAACACTTCTGGTAGCTGCCTATCTTTTATTTGCTTCCTGCTGAATTAAAGACGACAGAGGGCCTGGAGAACTAGGATAAAAATAGGAAACCTCACCTATACTGCCTAACTATCTTTCACAGTTTCATTGTTCTTCAGTGGCAAACTCTGGCAAACAGTTTATTTTAATGCTCACTATACCCTATGTACAAATTGTCTTCGACATTATGAGCCAATTTTACAAGCTAATATTTTCTTGGCAGCTCCATAGACCTTAAACCCTTAAAAATGCAGTTACCAGGTGTGAATTTCTAGGCTCTGTTAGAACTTTCTCTGGTCAATCGAATGTTTTTGCTGGCGGCATTTTTACCTTCTAATGTTCCTGCAACGTTCCCTGCCTGGCCCATTTATTTTACAATTGCAGGTCCGTCACAAAATAAATCATGCCAGGTGGTTCTTTGAAAGTCGTGGCAACCCCAAAAGGTGTTTGGAAACCTTATACAAATAAATCATATACACCCACTAGGCCAGTAAGCTAGCCTAGCTTCATAGCCCAGTTCCCTTATTTTTAAACCCCCTTTATCTATAATGTCTTTCTTGTATACCCCCTTTATCTATAATGTCTTTCTTGTATACCCCTTTATCTATAATGTCTTTCTTGTATACTAGATTTTAAAACTCCGTTATGTGTCCTAGATAAAGAGGGAGAATATTGTATTTTTCCTTGAATAATATATCTTTATACTTTGCTGGATTTGGCTGTAGCTGCCTGATATTGTTTGCTAGAACTAATCCTGCCATCTTCTAATACACTTGGGCCACTCCTCAACTGGGATTATTATAACAAAGAGTATAACCAACACACAGATTTGTATTCAGATGATGGGTACCAGAGGTGGATCAAGATCAAATGGGATTATAGACAGAGTTGTCATTTGGGGCCTCCTTGTTCTATATACTTGTATACGGAATATATTATATACTCAAGCTGGGACCCCTGGTGTTTACTGGACCCTAGGAGATGCCTAATTTGCCTTGCAGATAATCCTGCTCTGATGGATTCATCTATTACTAGGGCAACAGGAGAGCATTTGACATGGGTCATGGAAGGGAATTCCCTCCTAAGCGGGTGCCAATGTTATAAACATTATAAAAGGTGTCTGGCTTTTCCTGACAATTCCGCAAAAGACGACTGTGCTTCTTTAATATACGAGCACTAATATTCCTTTTAGATGATTAACATGAATATTTTTGTGATTATGACCTTAGACCCACTTTTCTGTTTTAATTATCTCTTTATGGAAGAACATACCTATGGATACCTACTTTGTATAGAAAATAAGAAGCCTTGCTGAAGGGAGAATTTCCACAGATAGGATGACACAGGAATAGACATTCAAACTTGTTTATTGAAGTTGAACAAGAGAAAAGGTTCCCTGTTTCCTGAAGTCAGAAGGATAATCAAGATAAAGGGGTAAAAATTTTATATAAAAAAAAAGGATGTGTATAATAATATTCAAATAAGGAACAAAGACTTCTGGGTATTTACCATGTTTCCATGGAAGCTTTTAGGAAAGCTATATCTTAAAAAAGACTTTTACAGCATTCCACAAGCTAAATGCAAAACCAGAGCGCCAACTACAGACCGGTATATTCCACACTGTGGTGACGGCACACTCACTGGGAACTAAATACCTTAGCCTAGCCTATCAAATGACTTGTTTTTGATTTAGTCGTGTCCTTACAATTGATTATCCAATCATGTGTACTTTGTCTTTAAAATAGCTTCCTTCAATGAGAATGAGCTTGTGAAAGTCTCTACATACTGCCAATGTCTTCTTGTCCCACATACCTCTCGCATCCACCCACCCAAAGCCTTTTACTGTGTCACGTGTCTCCTTAATTAGCAGTACAGACTTACATTGGGATAATGAAGTTGAGCAGATTAGGAAACAAAGTAATTGACATTTTTGACTTTGACAGGGTTTTTTTTCTCACTGAAGGAAACTTAACAGGCAGTGTAATCTCAATAGGTTTATTATGGACCTTTTTAACTCCTTTGCAAACTCTACTTTTTTGCAAACATTGCCCTGTTGTTTTTTCAGGTGTACGCAGCCAACCCTGGGTCCAGTTCCAAAGAAAGGCGGCTCGCTTGCCACACTCCTCTACTTACAACCAGCTTACGTCTTCCCTAACGACTGCCAACAACATGCACCAGATGAGAGGATTCCCAGCATTCATAGGGGCAGATCCCGATTCCAGCAATGGTGGTGAGCCTTTTAACTGAAATGCTTAATGTCTGAGGATTAAAGCCTCGTACACACGTTACATCATCATGTCCAAAGACTGACACCGACAATCATTTTCGTTAAGTGAACCATCCTGTCGGATCACAAAATGGCTTCAAAAGCTGCCACACGCGTTCGATTGTTACCCAAAGCGGTCAGTCATTAGACATCCATTGCCTGCTCCGGCAGATTACAATCTAACGTGTATACAATGTTTTTGAGCAGTGCTTTTATACACTATGCTTCCATTTAAATGTATTTCACCTACCGAGGATTAGAGACGGCCAAACCTGCCGGGTTTCGTTCCATTTTCGTGTTTTCAGATCTCAGGAAAATTTCCAAGATCCGAAAACGGAACTTAAATTCGGGACTTCAGGTTGCATTTTCGATTTTTATCGAATGCTCTTGGCTATTGTCAAAAATTCTAGAAAATAGCCTCGAACATTCCACAATCCTTGAAAATACAATCGGAAACTATTTTCGAGTATTATCGAACTTTCAAGGCTAATTTCGAGAATTTTCGTAAATAGCTCGAACGTTCGATAAAAATCTAAATTGTGCTCCGTAATCCGAACGATCCATCCGGTTTCAGACGGAACATTCGGATTTCAGAACCAATGGGTTCCGTGTCGGATCCGGATCCCATCTCTACTGAGGAGGACTTTCAAAGTGAAAAAGACCTCTTAGAAGTCACAGGTGGATTCAGGACTTCCCAGTCTATAAACATTCCTACATCTTACAGTGATATAGCAGTTGGCATATTTTTGTTACCAAATTGTGTCGTTTAGGATTGAGTTTTAAAGATTTCCTTAAGAGGGTGTCCCCAAGCATATCAGAAATAAATTAATAGTGTTTTGGGTTGGAGGCTTCTAATAACAAGTGAACAAGTGTTTTTTTAAGTTTGATCCCCCTAAGCCTTATTTATTTTGTACTGCCAAACTATAGCCAATAAAAGCCATGATTGTGAATCTAGCGCTGATGAGATCTATGTAATTGCAGCGGTCTGCATGTTGGATGCATTATACCTTCTAGATGGGGCTATGGGATCAAGTCAGCCATTCTACATAATAATAATTTGCTGATGAACAGCACTTGAGTGTTTTCTTTTTAAAGAAGACCTTACTTTATTGTACCAATGGGTAAAACAATCACCACTTTTTTGGGGGGTTTCACCTGATGGACTGTCTTTTTTCAGCCCAAAGCAAACTATGTAACATGGGGGGAGACGGGCCAAACCTCAAGGTTTAGTAAAGGTCCAAGGTCGTTATCTGTATTACACCATGTTTAAATAAAGCACTTTTTTTGACTTGTTAGAAAACCCTTGGGTTTTTCCTTTTAGAGGAAGAATGGTTGTTCTGGACATAATTCCATTTTTCATGTTACTTTCTTAAAGGAGAGCTATACTCACCTCAGCCATGATCCTCTTGTTTGGCCCTTTTAAAGTACCCAGAGTGAGAACCTAGACCGCTAGGTTTTTTTTAGGGGGGGGGGGGTACAAAACCCCCCCCCCCAAAAAAACAATGTTGCTGGTGACCTTTAAGATATCGGAATTTCTGTGTTGAGTAGGTGGTATTTTCAAGACTTATAAATAGATCTTGCCGGCATCAAGAACCAAAGAAAAGGTGATATCTAGTAACTAAGATACTAACAATTACAAGCTTCCAGAATGTTACGGCTTCTTTTTCAAGCCATCTTAAAGTGGTGTAAAGATTGTAAAGTATCTGTATACCTATTAATTCCCCCCATAAAGACATAAGGTTTCACAATCCTGCATCAGGTTCACTACCTGCAGGGTTCCTGGTTTGTGGGTCTGGTGTCCAGCAGGTGTCGCTGTAGCAGGTGAGGATTTGGTTCCTGACACATTTGGGTTGCAGTTCAGGTCAGGTTTGGACATTGGCAGTTGTTTGGCTTTGGAGCTCTGCAGGCCAATTAATAAATATTTCAAGCTGAAACTTCCAACGCTGACACTAATGGAACACCAGTCCCTTGATAGACCAATCAGAGGCACTGAAATCTACGCCCCAGGCATAGATGGATCCATCAATAAATACTCCATCACTCTTGTTTCTGAACTGGTGCCACATGTTAAAGCTGTGATAAACCATGTTCCTTCAAATGGTTATTCCACCAGGCTAAACATTCTACTCTGCCCAAAATATGAAAAATTTATATCTGCTCCATGTTTTTGCCAGAGCTTTGCTTTTATTATTCTTGTTATAAACACAATATTGGTAACATTTCACTGAATTAGGTGGTGTAAAATGGACGGAATATTAATAATACATTGTTGATACATTTTTAACACTAAGACCCCCTTTTGATTGAGATTGTCGCTCCTGTTAAACTGGAGCAAATCCACTTTAATCAGTGTGGAATGTAATACTTAAAGTGAAAGTTCAGTGCAAAATATCCTTAATTTTTAAAATTCTTCGTTTATATTATGCATTCCTAGTTATTTTACATGTTCTCTTTCATTTTAAAAAAACATTTGCATTTATACCCCTTGCTGTTCCCTGCTGTTGACATTTCAGAGTCTAACGGTCCTTCTTCCCAGAATACACCACTTCCGAGATCAAACATGCTGGAGGATTTAATTCCGTTTACTAATGCAGAGATGTATAGATTATTTCATGATCACACCATTTACCCTGTAACAGCAGATTGGGTTACATCATCTCCAGTGCTCTCCTCCTTAGCCAGTAGGGTGTAGCCCTCTGGAGACTGGAACATCTGTTGGTGAGCTGCTAATGCACATCAGATTCCGATTAGAACTAATAAACTAACACCCTAAATGTATTCATTATGTATTCATTATGTCACTGATGATCAGAGGAGGCTGCTGTAAGAAAAAAACCTTTTGAAAAGTAAAAGTAGACATATAACTATACAGTATTTACTGTATACTATAAGGCTTTATTACTGTATACTCTACTGTCTACTGTACTGTTTTATTACTGTCTACTTTACACTATTGTAGTGTTAGGTACTGCTACTGTACCTGTTTATAAATATGCGCTGTCTAGCGGTACTGGTTTGGTTTAATTACGTGTCTACTGTAACTGTTAGAGTAATTATATTACTGTGCTACAAGAATAACGGAATTATTATGCTGTCTACTCTACTGTCTACTGTACTGTTTCATTACTGTCTACTGTACTGTTTCATTACTGTATACTATATACTGTAAGGTTTCATTACTGTATACTGTACTATTTCATTACTGTATACTCTACTGTACTGTTTCATTACTGTATACTATATACTGTAAGGTTTCATTACTGTATACTGTACTATTTGGTTACTGTATACTCTACTGTTTCATTACTGTACACTACTGTTTCATTACTGTACACTGTACTATTTCATTACTGTATACTGTACTATTTCATTACTGTATACTCTACTGTATACTGTACTGTTTCATTACTGTATACTATACTGTACGGTTTCATTACTGTATACTATAGGTTTTTATTACTGTATACTATACTGAACTGTTTTGTTACTATATACTGTACTATTTCATTACTGTATACTCTACTGTATACTGTACTGTTTCATTACCGTATACTGTACTGTTTCATTACTGTATACTATACTGTACGGTTTCATTACTGTATACTATAAGGTTTTATTACTGTATACTGTAACTGTTTTTGTGTACTATATACTGTAACTATTTCATTACTGTATACTCTACTGTATAAACTGTACTTTTTACTTTCTGTTACTTCGTACGTGTTTCATTACTGTATACTATAAGGTTTTATTACTGTATACTATACTGTACTGTTTTGTTACTATATACTGTACTATTTCATTACTGTATACTCTACTGTATACTGTACTGTTCATTACTGTATATTGTACTATTCCATTACTGTATACTAGAATGTTTATTACTGTATACTATACTGTACTGTTTCATTACTATATACTGTACTATTTCATTACTGATACTACTCTAACGTTTCATTATGACTGGTATCTCTAAGCCTTTTCATTACTGTATACTCTACGTGTTTCACATAAGATCGTATACTCTACGATGTTCATTACTGTTACTAGACTAGCTTCTTACTGTATACTCTACTGTTTCATTACTGTATACTCTACTGTTTCATTACTGTATACTCTACTGTTTCATTACTGTATACTCTACTGTTTCATTACTGTATACTCTACTGTTTCATTACTGTATACTCCTACTGTACTGTTTCATTACTGTATACTCTACTGTACTGTTTCATACTGTATACTCTACTGTACTGTTTCATTACCTGTAATCTCTACTGTACTGTTTCATTACTGTATACTCTACTGTTTCATTACTGTATACTTTACACTGTACTGTTTCATTACTGTATACTGTACCATTACTGTATGCTATACTGTACTATTTCATTACTGTATACTGTATGGTTTCATTACTGTATACTATATACTGTACGGTTTCATTACTGTATACTCTACTGTACACTACTGTTTCATTACTGTATACTCTACTGTTTCATTACTGTATACTCTACTGTTTCATTACTGTATACTTTACTGTTTCATTACTGTATACTGTACCATTACTGTATGCTATACTGTACTATTTCATTACTGTATACTGTACGGTTTCATTCTGTGTAACTACTGTTTCATTACTGTATACTGTACTGTTTCATTACTGTTATGTACATGTCATACTGTATACGTACTGTTTTCATTACTGTATACTGTACTGTTTCATTACTGTATACTCTACTGTTTCATTACTGTATACTCTACTGTTTCATTACTGTATACTCTACTGTTTTTTCATTACTGTATACTATACTGTACTGTTTGTCTATATACTGTACTATTCATTACTGTATCTTACTGTATCTGTACTGTTCATTACTGTATACTGTACTGTTTCATTACTGTATACTATACTGTACGGTTTCATTACTGTATACTATAAGGTTTTATTACTGTATACTATACTGTACTGTTTTGTTACTATATACTGTACTATTTCATTACTGTATACTCTACTGTATACTGTACTGTTTCATTACTGTATACTGTACTGTTTCATTACTGTATACTATACTGTACGGTTTCATTACTGTATACTATAGGTTTTATTACTGTATACTATCTGTACTGTTTTGTTACTGTATACTGTACTGTTTCATTACTGTAATCTACTGTACTGTTTCAATTACTGTTCCTCTACTGTTTCTTACTGTTACTTTTACACTGTACTTTTTCATTACTGTATACTGTACCCATTACTGTATCTATACTGTACTATTTCATTACTGTATACTTATGGTTTCATTACTGTATACTATAGTATTGTACGGTTTCATTACTGTATACTCTACTGTACACTACTGTTTCATTACTGTATACTCTACTGTTTCATTACTGTATACTTTACTGTTTCATTACTGTATACTTTACTGTTTCATTACTGTATACTGTACCATTACTGTATGCTATACTGTACTATTTCATTACTGTATACTGTACGGTTTCATTACTGTGTACACTACTGTTTCATTACTGTATACTGTACTGTTTCATTACTGTATACTGTACTGTTTCATTACTGTATACTGTACGTTCATTACTGTATACTCTACTGTTTCATTACTGTATACTCTACTGTTTCATTACTGTATACTCTACTGTTTCATTACTGTATACTCTACTGTTTCATTACTGTATACTCTACTGTTCATTGTACTATACTGTACTGTTTGTTTACTATAACTGTACTATTTCATTACTGTAATCCTCTACTGTATACTGTACTATTTCATTACTGTATACTCTACTGTACACTACTGTTTCATTACTGTATCTTACTGTTTCATTACTGTATACTTTACTGTTCATTACTGAATACTTTACTGTTTATTACTGTATACTGTACCATTACTGTATGCATAACTTTAACTATTTCATTACTGTATACTGTACGGTTTCATTACTGTGTACACTACTGTTTCATTACTGTATACTGTACTGTTTCATTACTGTTAACTGTACTGTTTCATTACTGTATACTGTACTGTTTCCATTACTGTATACTGTACTGTTTCATTACTGTATACTCTACTGTTTCATTACTGTATACTCTACTGTTTCATTACTGTATACTCTACTGTTTCATTACTGTATACTCTACTGTTTCATACTGTGACACTACTGTGTTTCATACTGTATACTCTACTGTACTATTTCATTACTGTATACGCTACTTTTTCATTACTGTATACTTTACACTGTACTGTTTCATTACTGTATACTGTACCATTACTGTATGCTATACTGTACTATTTCATTACTGTATACTGTACGTTTTCATTACTGTATACTATATACTGTACGGTTTCATTACTGTATACTGTTTCATTACTGTATACTCTACTGTTTCATTACTGTATACTCTACTGTTCATTACTGTATACGCTACGTACTGTTTCATACTGTATACTCTACTGTTTCATTACTGTATACTCTACTGTTTTCATTACGGTATACTCTACTGTTTTCATTACTGTATATCACTGTACTGTTTCATTACTGTATCTTACTGTACGTTCATTACTGTATACTCTACTGTACTTTTTCATTAACTGAATCTCTACTGTTTTCATTACTGTATACTTTACACTGTACTGTTTCATTACTGTATACTGTACCATTACTGTATACTGTATGGTTTCATTACTGTATACTATATACTGTACGGTTTCATTACTGTATACTGTTTCATTACTGTATACTCTACTGTTTCATTCTGTATACTCTGTTTCATTACTGTATACTCTACTGTTTCATTACTGTATACTCTACTGTTTCATTACTGTATACTCTACTGTTTCATTACTGTATACTCTACTGTTTCATTACTGTATACTGTACCATTACTGTATGCTATACTGTACTATTTCATTACTGTATACTGTACCTACGGTATGCTATACTGTACTATTTCATTACTGTATACTGTACCATTACTGTATGCTATACTGTACTATTTCATTACTGTATACTGTACGGTTTCATTACTGTATACTATATACTGTACGGTTTCATTACTGTATACTGTTTCATTACTGTATACTCTACTGTTTCATTACTGTATACTCTACTGTTTCATTACTGTATACTTTACACTGTACTGTTTCATTAACTGTATACTGTACTATTTCATTACTGTATACTGTTTCATTACTGTATACTGTACCATTACTGTATGCTATACTGTACTGTTTCATTACTGTATACTGTACCATTACTGTATGCTATACTGTACTGTTTCATTACTGTATACTGTACCATTACTGTATGCTATACTGTACTATTTCATTACTGTATACTGTACGGTTTCATTACTGTATGCTATACTGTACTATTTCATTACTGTATACTGTACGGTTTTATTACTGTATACTGTACGGTTTCATTACTGTATACTCTACTGTTCATTACTGTATACTCTACTGTACTATTTCATTACTGTATACGCTACTTTTTCATTACTGTATACTTTACACTGTACTGTTTCATTACTGTATACTGTACCATTACTGTATGCTATACTGTACTATTTCATTACTGTATACTGTACGGTTTCATTACTGTATACTGTACGGTTTCATTACTGTATACTGTTTTCATTACTGTATACTCTACTGTTTCATTACTGTATACTCTACTGTTTCATTACTGTATACTCTACTGTTTCATTACTGTATACTCTACTGTTTCATTACTGTATACTCTACTGTACTGTTTCATTACTGTATACTCTACTGTTTCATTACTGTATACTCTACTGTACTGTTTCATTACTGTATACTTACTGTTTCATACTGTATAAACTCTACTGTTTCATTACTGTATACTCTACTGTTTCATTACTGTATACTTTCATACTGTATACTTTACTGTACTGTTCATTACTGTATACTGTACTATTTCATTACTGTATACTCTACTGTTTCATTACTGTATACTGTACCTTACTGTATGCTATACTGTACTATTTCATTACTGTATACTGTACCATTACTGTATGCTATACTGTACTATTTCATTCCTGTATACTGTACGGTTTCATTACTGTATACTGTACGGTTTTATTACTGTTACACTACTGTTTCATTACTGTATACTCTCCTGTTTCATTACTGTATACTCTACTGTACTATTTCATTACTGTATACGCTACTTTTTCATTACTGTATACTTTACACTGTACTGTTTCATTACTAATACTGTACCATTACTGTATGCTATACTGTACTATTTCATTACTGTATACTGTACGGTTTCATTACTGTATACTATATACTGTACGGTTTCATTACTGTATACTGTTTCATTACTGTATACTCTACTGTTTCATTACTGTATACTCTACTGTTTCATTACTGTATACCTTATCACTGTACTGTTTCATTACTGTATACTGTACTATTTCATTACTGTATACTCTACTGTTTCATTACTGTATACTTTACACTGTACTGTTTCATTACTGTATACTGTACTATTTCATTACTGTATACTCTACTGTTTCATTACTGTATACTGTACCATTACTTATGCTATAGTCTATTTCTTACTGTAATACTGTTACCATTACTGTGTGCTATACTGTACGGTTTCATTACGTTACTCTACTGTTTCATTACTGTATACTCTACTGTTTCATTACTGTATACTTTACACTGTACTGTTTCATTACTGTATACTGTACTGTTTCATTACTGTATACTGTACTATTTCATTACTGTATACTGTACTATTTCATTACTGTATATTCTAACTGTTTCATTACTGTATACTTTACACTGTACTATTTCATTACTGTATACTCTACTGCACGGTTTCATTACTGTATATTGTACTGTTTCATTACTGTATACTATACCCCATTACACTGTATACAACCATAGTAATTGAGGTTGAATAAAGACATATGTCCATAAAGTCCAAACATTTCACCCTCCTTTTTAACCCAACAGTTGATCTAGAGGAAAAAAATCCTTCCAGAACTACAGTATATGTAGTAATACCGGTAATTCTCTTGTGAAGGTTCTCATTCATCCAGGTCATGGTATATCTATTGTATTCAATTAGATCAATTGGACTTGAAGCTTAGTTCTTGAAGACGTTTCGCTAGTCATCCGACTGGCTTTCTCAATTCAGAATGACTTGTACAAGAATCTTTGGCAATTATGTACCCTGGAAAATCCCAATTAGCATATCACAGCCAAGTGTTAAGGGCGTGATTGGATGGTGGCTAAGAGGTGTTAAAACACCATTGTACATGACACCAACTGTCTGCCATGTACAATGCTGTTTTGACAGCTTACTCTGGGCGTTCCTATAACACCTCTTAGCCACCATCCAATCACGCCCTTAACACTTGGCTGTGACAGCTAATTGGGATTTTCCAGGGTACATAATTGCCAAAGATTCTTGTACAAGTCATTCTGAATTGAGATCCAGTCGGATGACGACTAGTGAAACGTCCTAAACTTCAAGTCCATTTGATCTAATTGAATACAACAGATATACCGGTAATTCTCAATATTATAAAGTATCCCCGTACCAACCAGAACTACAGTATATGTATTAATACCAATAATTCTCAATATTTTTTAGTTTTAGAAACTTATCTAGCCTACTTTAAAGCTATTCAATGAACTTGTCATACCACATCTCATTGTAAAGAAACCTTTCCTAACCTGAAGATGAAACTTCTTTTCTTCCAACCTTAAAGGATGTCAATGAGTTCTCTGATATGATCTATTAATGAAAAATGTACCAGAGAGTTTATTATATGGCCCATTAATATATTTGTATAAAGTGATCCTATCCCCATGCAAATGTAGCTTCTTTTATGTAAACAGCCCTAACGAGTCTAATCTGCCTGCATAGTCAAGCCCCTCTATTCCCTTTATTATTTTAGTTGCCCTTCTCTGAACTGTTTCCATTGCCAAGATGTCCCTTACGTATATGGGGATTCCAAAACTGCACCACATATTCCAAATGAGGTCTTACCAGTGCCTTGTAAAGAGGGAGTATAATGTTTTTTTCTCTTGAATCTATTCCCCTCTTTATTTAAGACAATATCTTGCTAGTTCAAGCCCTTTCTGCCTGGCATTGTTTGCTACAGCTAAGTTATCTACCAGAACCCCCAAATCTTTTTCCATTAGTGAATATTCCCCATTTATACCCTTCATATTATTACTGTCCCTGCTATAAGGACTAGGAATCTCTATAGTGAATACCAAGGGGGGGGAAATGATTTAGTACCGTTTTTGCTGCTATGTGTACCGTACGTACCGTTGCTGCATAGTGTACCGTTTTCGTTACTGCATAGTGTTACCGTTTCGTTGCTGCACTCTGTACCGTCCGTTCGTTGCTGACTCTTACGTACGTTCGTTGCTGCACTCTGTACCGTACCGTTTCGTTGCTGCCCCTTCTGTACCGTTACCGTTCGTTGCTGCCACACTGTACCGTAACCGTTTCGTTGCTCACTGTACGTACGTTTCGTTGATGCACACTGTACCGTACGTTTCGTTGCTGCAACTTGTACCGTACCCGTTTCGTTGCTGCCAAGTCACCGTACGTTTCGTTTCGTTCCCTTGCTGCACACTGTACCGTACGTTTCGTTTCGTTGTGCACACTGTACCGTACCGTTCGTTTCGTTGCTGCACTGCACCGTACCGTTTCGTTGCTGCCACTGCACCGTACCGTTTCGTTTGCTGCACACTGTACCGTACCGTTTCGTGCTGCACTCTGTACGTACCGTTTCGTTGCTGCATTTGTACCGTTCTTAGCATGTGTACGTTTCGTTGCTGCATTCTGTACCGTACCGGTTCGTTGCTGCATTCTGTACCGTACCGGTTCGTTGCTGCATTCTGGACCGGTTCGTTGCGCATTCTGGACCGTACCGGTCGTTGCTGCATTCTGGACCGTACCGGTTCGTTGCTGCATTCTGGGACCGTACCGGTTCGTTCTGCTTGGCGTACGGTTCTGTGCATCGGACGTACCGGTTCGTTGCTGCATTCTGGACCGTACGGTTCGTTGCTGCCTCTGGACCGTACCGGTTCGTTGCTGCATTCTGGACCGTACGGTTCGTTGCTGCACTCTGTACCTACGTTCGTTGCTGCACACTGTACCGTACCGTTTCGTTGCTGCATCTGTACCGTACCGGTTCGTTGTGCACTTTGTACGTACCGGTTCGTTGCTGACATTCTGTACCCGTACGGTTCGTTGCTGCATCTGGAGTACCGGTTCGTTGCTGCATTCTGGACCGTACCGGTTCGTTGCTGCATCTGGACGTACCGGTTCGTTGCTGCATTCTGGACCGTACGGTTCGTTGCTGCACTCGGACGCTACCGTTCGTTGCGCACTCTGTACCGTACCGTCGTTGCTGACTGTACCGTACCGTGTTCGTTGCTGCACTGTACGAAGTTTCGTTGTGCACTCTGTACCGTACCGTTTCGTTGCTGCACTCTGTACCGTACCGTTTCGTTGCTGCACTCTGTACCGTTACCGTTTCGTTGCTGCACTCGTACAGTACCGTTCGTTGCTTGCTGCATCTGTACCGTACGTTCGTTTGCGCACACTGTCCGTACCGTTTCGTTCTGCACACTGGTACCGTACCGTTTCGTTGCTGCACACTGTACCGTACCGTTTCGTTGCTGCACATGTACCGTTACCGTTTCGTTTCGTGCTGCACACTGTACCGTTTCGTTTCGTTTGCTGACACGTACCGTACCGTTGCGTTGTGCACCACTGTACCGTACCGTTTCGTTGCTGCACTCTGTACCGTACCGTTTCGTTGCTGCTAGTGTAGTTTCTGGGCGCATCTGTACCGTACGGTTCGTTGCTGCATTCTGTACCGTACCGGTTCGTTGCTGCATTCTGGACCGGTTCGTTGCTGCATTCTGGACCGTACCGGTTCGTGCTGCATTCTGACCGTACGGTTCGTTGCTGATTCTGGCCGTACGTTCGTTGCTGCATTCTGGACCGTACCGGTTCGTTGCCTGCATTCTGGACCGTACCGCGTTCGTTGCTGCATTCTGGACCGACGGTTCGTTGCTGCATTCTGACCGTACCGGTCGTTGCTGATCTGGACCTACCGGTTCGTTGCTGCATTCTGGACCGTACGGTTCGTGCTGCATTCTGGACCGTGACCGGTTTCGTTGCTGCACTCTGTACCGACCGTTTCGTTGCTGCAACTGTACCGTACCGTTTCGGTTGCTGCACTCTGTACCGTACCGGTCGTTGCTGCACATCTGTACGTACCGGTTCGTTGCTGCATCTGTCCGTACGTTCGTTGCTGCATTCTGGACCGTTAGTTGTGCTTCTGGACCGTACCGGTTCGTTGCTGCATTCTGGACCGTACCGGTTCGTTGCTGCATTCTGGACCGTACCGGTTCGTTGCTGCATTCTGGACCGTACCGGTTCGTTGCTGCATTCTGGACCGTACCGGTTCGTTGCTGCATTCTGTACCGTACCGGTTCGGTTGCTGCTATTCTGGACCAGTACGGTTTGTTGCTGCACTCTGTACCGTACCGTTTCGTTGCTGCACTCTGTACGTTACCGTTTTCGTTGCTGCACTCTGTACCGTACCGGTTCGTTTTGCTGCATTCTGTACCGTACCGGTTTCGTTGCTGCATTCTGTACCGTACGGTTCGTTGCTGCATTCGGACCGGTTCGTTGCTGCATTCTGGACCGAGGTTCGTTGCTGCATTCGGACCGTACGGTTCGTTGCTGCATTCTGGACCGTACCGGTACGTTGCTGCATTCTGGACCGTACCGGTTCGTTGCTGCATCTGGACCGTACGGTTCGTTGCTGCATTCTGGACCGTACCGTTCTGCATTCTGTACCGGACCGGTTTCGTGCGATTCTGTACCGTACCGGTTCGTTGCTGCATTCTGTACCGTTTCGTTGCTGCATTCTGTTACCGTTTCGTTGCTTGCTGCATCTACCGTCGTTGCTGATTACGTTTCGTGCTGCATTCTGTACCGTTCGTTTGAATACTGTACAGTTACGTTTCGTTGCTGCTTATGTACGTACCGTTACGTTGCTGCATTCTGTACCGTTTCGTTGCTGCATCTGTTGTACGTTTCTGCCTGATCGGTCGTGTTGCTGCATTCTGTACCGTTTCGTTGCTGAATTCTGTTACCGTTTCGTTGCTGCATTCTGTACCGTTTCGTTGCTGCATTCTGTACCGTTTCGTTGCCTGCATTCTGTACCGTTTCGTTGCTGCATTCTGTACCGTTTCGTTGCTGCATTCTGTACCGTTTTTGTTGCTGCATTTCTGTACCGTTTCGTTGCTGCATTCTGTGCCGTTTCGTTGTGATTCTGGTGCCGTTTCGTTGCTGCATTCTGTGCCGTTTCGTGTGCTGCATTCGCGTTTCGTTGCTGTTCTGTGCCGTTTCGTTGCTGCATTCTGTACCGTTTCGTTGCTGCATTCTGTACCGTTTCGTTGCTGCATTCTGTACCGTACCGTTTCTGAATACTGTACCGTTTCTGCATACTGTACCGTACCGTACCGTTACGTTGCTGCATACTGTACCGTACAGTTTCGTTGCTGCATACTGTACCGTACCGTTTCGTTGCTGCTTAGTGTACCGTACTTTCTGTAGTTACTGTTTCTGCATACTTACACGTTCGTGCTGCATACTGTACCGTACGGTTCGTTGCTGCATCTGTTACCGTTACCGTTTCTTGTGCTCTGTACCTTACGTTTGTTGCTGCATTCTGTACCGTTGCTGCCATTTCGTACCGTTTCGTTGCTGCATTCTGTAGCGTTGTTCGCTGCATTCTGTACCGTACGTTTCTGCATACTGTACCGTACCGTTCTGCATACTGTACGTACCGTTATGCTCTGTACGTACCGGTTCGTTTGCTGATTCTGTACCGTACCGGTTCGTTGCTGCATTTTGTACGTACCGTACCGGCTGATCTGTACGTTCGTGCTGCATCTGTAGCGTTTCGTTGCTGCATTCTGCTGACCGTACCGTTTCTGCATACTGTACCGTACAGTTTCTGCATACTGTACCGTACCGGTTCGTTGCTGCATTCTGTACCGTACCGTTCGTTGCTGCATTCTGTACCGTACCGTTTCGTTGCTGCATTCTGTACCGTACCGTTTCGTTGCTGCATTCTGTACCGTACCGTTTCGTTGCTGCATTCTGTACCGTTGCTGCATTCTGTACCGTTTCGTTGCTGCATTCTTGTAGCGTTCGTTGCTGCATTCTGTACCGTTTCGTTGCTGCATTCTGTACCGTACCGTTTCTGCATACTGTACCGTACCGTTTCGTTGCTGCATTCTGTACCGTACCGGTTCGTTGCTGATCTGTACCGTACCGTTTCGTTGCTGCATTCTGTACCGTTGCTGCATTCTGTACCGTTTCGTTGCTGCATTCTGTACCGTTTCGTTGCTGCATCTGTACGTACGTTCTGCATACTGTCCGTACCGTTTCGTGCTGCATTTCGTTACGTGACCGGTTCGTTGCTGCATTCTGTACCGTACCGTTTCGTTGCTGCATCGGTATTACACGTTGCTGCATTCTGTACGTTTCGTTGCTGCATTCTGTACCGTTTCGTTGCTGCATTCTGTACCGTTGCTGCATTCTGTACCGTTGCTGCATTCTGTACCGTTTCGTTGCTGCATTCTGTACCGTTTCGTGCTGCATTCTGTACCCGTTTTCGTTGCTGACTTCTGACGTACCGGTTCGTTTGCTGCATTCTGTACCGTCGGTTCGTTGCTGCATTCTGGGGACCGGTTCGTTGCTGCCATTCTGTACCGTACCGGTTCGTTGCTGCATTCTGTACCGTACCGGTTCGTTGCTGCATTCTGTACCGTACCGGTTCGTTGCTGCATTCTGGACCGTACCGGTTCGTTGCTGCATTCTGGACCGTACCGGTTCGTTGCTGCATTCTGGACCGTACCGGTTCGTTGCTGCATTCTGGACCGTACCGGTTCGTTGCTGCACTCTGTACCGTACCGTTTCGTTGCTGCACACTGTACCGTACCGTTTCGTTGCTGCACTCTGTACCGTACCGTTTCGTTGCTGCACTCTGTACCGTACCGGTTCGTTGCTGCATTCTGACCGTACCGGTGTTGCTGCATTCGGACCGTTCGGTTGCTTGCTGCATTCTGGACCGTACGGTTCGTGCTGATTGCGTACGTTGCTGCATTCGGACGTACAGTTCGTGCTGCACTCTGGACCGTACGGTTCGTTGCTGCACACTTGTACCGTACCGGTTCGTTGCTGCACTCTGTACGTACCGTTAGTTGTGCACACTGTACCGTACCGTTTCGTTGCTGCACTTGACCGTTACCGTTCGTTGCTGCACTCTGTACCGTACCGTTTCGTTGCTGCACTCTGTACCGTACCGTTTCGTTGCTGCACTCTGTACCGTACCGTTTCGTTGCTGCACTCTGTACCGTACCGTTTCGTTGCTGCACATGCTTACCGTACCGTTGTTGTTGGCACACTGTACCGTACCGTTTCGTTGCTGCACACTGTACGTACGTTTCGTTGCTGCCACATGTACCGTCCGTTTCGTTGTGCTGCACACTGTACCGTTCGTTCGTTGTGCTGTACCGTACCGTTCTTGCTGCACACTGTACCGTTACCGTTTCGTTGCTGCACCTGTACGTACGTTTCGTTGCTGATTATGACCGTTCGGCTGTGCATTTGTACCGTACCGGTTCGTTGCTGATCTGTACCGTACCGGTTCGTTGCTGCACTTTGGACGTTCGTGCGCATTTGCGCTACTTCGTGTGCATTGACGTACCGGTCGTTGCTGCATTCTGACGTACGGTTTGCGCATTCTGGACGTCGTCGTTGCGGCATTCGGACGTACCGGTTCGTTGCTGATTCTGGACGTACCGGTTCGTTGCTGCATCTGGACCGTACGGTTCGTGCTGCATTCTGGACCGTACTTCTGGCGTCGGTTCGTTGCTGCATTCTCGTACCGTTACCGGTTCGTTGCTGACATTCTGGACCGTACCGGTTCGTTTGTGCATTCTGGACCGTACCGGTTCGTTTGCTGCATTCTGGACCGTACCGGTTTCGTTGCTGCACTCGGTACCGTACCGTTTGTTGCTGCACACTGTACCACCGTTTCGTTGCTGCACTCTGTACCGTTACGGTTCGTTGCTGCACTCTGTACCGTACCGGTTCGTTGCTGCAATTCTGTACCGTACCGGTCGTGCTGCATTCTGGACGGTTCGTTGCTGCATTCTGGACCGTACCGGTTCGTTTGCTGCATTCTGGACCGGTACGGTTCGTTGCTGCATTCTGGACCGTACCGGTTGTTGCTGCTGTCTGGACCGTACCGGTTCGTTGCTGCATTCTGGACCGTACCGGTTCGTTGCTGCATTCTGGACCGTACCGGTTGTTTGCTGCACTCTGTACCGTACCGTTTCGTTGCTGCACTCTGTACCGTACCGTTTCGTTGCTGCACTCTGTACCGTACCGGTTCGTTGCTGCATTCTGTACCGTACCGGTTCGTTGCTGCATTCTGTACCGTACCGGTTCGTTGCTGCATTCTGGACCGGTTCGTTGCTGCATTCTGTGACCGTACCGGTTCGTTGCTGCATTCGGAAGTACCGGTTCGTTGCTGCATTCTGGACCGTACCGTTCGTTGCTGCATTCTGGACCGTACCGGTTCGTTGCTGCATTCTGGACCGTACCGGTTGCTGCATTCTGGTACCGTAC
This sequence comes from Hymenochirus boettgeri, assembly GCA_019447015.1. Classification (NCBI taxonomy): domain Eukaryota; kingdom Metazoa; phylum Chordata; class Amphibia; order Anura; family Pipidae; genus Hymenochirus; species Hymenochirus boettgeri. Next base: position 77,942,859 of record CM033476.1, on the reverse strand, counting down.
GGTTCGTTGCTGCATTCTGTACAGTACCGGTTCGTTGCTGCTTCTGTACCGTTCGTTGCTGCATTCTGTACCGTTTCGTTTGCTGCATTCTGTACGTTCGTTGCTTGATCTGTACCGTTCGTTGCTGCATTCTGTACCGTTTGTTTCTGAATACTGTACGTACCGTTTCGTGTTGTGCTTAGTGTACCGTACCGTACGTTGCTGATTCTGTACCGTTCGTTGCTGCATCTGTCACCGTTCGTTGGGCATTCGTACCGTTTCGTTGCTGCTTCGTTACGTCGTGCTGCATTCTGTACCGTTTCGTTGCTGCATTCTGTACGTTTTTGCTGGCATTCTGTACCGTTTCGTTGCTGCATTCTGTACGTTTGTTGCTGGCTTCTGTACCGTTTCGTTGCTGCATTCTGTACCGTTTCGTTGCTGCATTCTGTACCGTTTCGTTGCTGCATTTGTACCGTTCGGGTGATGATCTGGACCAGTTCGCCGTTGCTGCATCTGTTTACCGTTTCGTGGCCTGCATTCTGTGCCGTTTTTGTCGTTGTTGCGATTTCTGTGCACGTTCGTTGAGCATTCTGTGTGCCGTTTCGTTGCTGCATTACTGTGTCCGTTTCGTTGCTGACATATGCTCTCTGTACCGTTTCAGTTGCTGCTTTCTGTACCGTTTCGTTTGCTGCATTCGTGTACCGTACCGTTTCTGATACTGTACCGTTTCTGCATACTGTACCGTACGTACGTTACGTTTGCTGCATACTGTACCGTACCAGTTCGTGGCATCTGTAACGTTTCGTGTCGTTGTCTGCTCTAGGTGTACCGTACCGTTTCTGCATACTGTACCGTACAGTTTGCTACTGTCACGTTCACTGTACCGTACCGGTTCGTTGCGCATTCTGTACCGTACCGGTTCGTTGCTGATTCATACCGTACGTTCGGTGCTGCATTCTCGTACTCGTTGCTGATTCTGTTACGTTGTTGCTGCATTCTGTAGCGTTGTGTTGCTGCAGATTCGTACTAGTTTTGCATTTTAGTACCGTTATGCCGTCTGGACCGTACCGTTTATGCTACTGTACCGTACCGGTGTTGCTGCATATCGTACCGTACGGTCGTTGCTGCATTCTGTACCGTACCGTCGTTGCTGCATTTGTTTACGTTCGTTGCTGCATTCTGTTAGGTTTCGTTGCTGCATTCTGTACCGTACCGTTCTGCATATGTACGTCCGTACCTAATCGTTGCACTCATTCTGTTACGACCGGTTCGTTGCTGCATTCTGTACCGTTACCGTTTCGTTGCTGCATTCTGTACCGTACGTTCGTTGCTGCATTCTGTACCGTCCGTTTCGTGCTATTGTACGTTTGCTGCATTCGTACCGTTTCGTTTGCAGCATTCTGTACGCGTTTCTTGCTGCATTCTGTACCGTTGTCGTTGCTGCATTCTGTAGCACGTTCGTTTCTGCATTTGTACCGTACCGTTTCGTTGCTGCATTCATGTACGTACCGGTTGTTGCTGCATTCTGTACCGTACCGTTTCGGTTGCTGCATTCTGTACCGTTTGTTGCTGATCTGTACCGTGTTCGTGTTGCTTGCATTCTGTACCGTTACCGATTTCTGATACTGTACCGTACCGTTTCGTTGCTGCATTCTGTACCGATACCGGTTCGTTGCTGCATTCTGCTACCGTACGTTTCGTTGCTGCATTCTGTACCGTTGCTGCTTCTGTACCGGTAACGTTTGCTGCATTCTTGGTACCGTTTCGTTGCTGCATTCTGTACCTTGCTGCAATGCTGTCGCGTTGCTGCATTCTGTACCGTTTCGTGCTGCCATTCGTGTACCGTTTCGTTGCTGCATTCTGTACCGTTTCGTTGTGCATTCTGTACCGTACCGTTTTGCATACGTTACCGTACGTGTTGTTGCTGCATTCTGTACCGTACCGGTTCGTTGCTGCATTCTGTACGTACCGTTTCGTTGCTGCATTCTGTCCGTGCTGCATTCTGCTACCGTACCGTTGCTGCATTGCTGACCAGTGCTGATTCTACCGTTACCTTGCTGCATCTGTACGTTTCGTTTCTGCATACTGTACCGTACCGTTTCGTTGCTGCATCCTGTACCGTTTCGTTTCGTTGCTGCATCCTGTACCGTTTCGTTTCGTTGCTGCATCCTGTACCGTTTCGTTTCGTTGCTGCACTGTACGTACCGTTCGTGTGCACCTGTACGTACGTTTGTTGCTGCATCCTGACCGTACCGTTTCGTTGCTGCATCCTGTACCGTACCGTTCGTGTGCGCATCCTGTACCGTACCGTTTCGTTGCTTCATCCTGTATTTTCGTACCGTTTCGTTGCTGGCATCCTGGTACCGTACCGTTTCGTGTGCTGCATCTAGTGTACGTCTTGCTGTTCTGTACCGTTTCGTTGCTGCATTTCTGTTACCGTTACCGTTTTCTGCATACTGTACCGTTGCTGCATTCTGTACGTTGCTGCATTCATGTACCGTTTCTTTGCATCTGTACCGTTTCGTTTGCTGCATCCTGTAACGTACGTTTCGTTGCGGCATCATGTACCGTTAACCGTTTCGGCTGCACTGTTACCGTACCGTTCGTTGCTGCATCCTGTACCGTACCGTTTCGTTGCTGCATCCTGTACCGTACCGTTTCGTTGCTGCATCCTGTACCGTACCGTTTTCGTTGCTGCATCCTGTACCGTACCGTTTCGTTGCTGCATTCTGTACCGTTGCTGCATTCTGTACCGTTGCTGCATTCTGTACCGTACCGTTGCTGCATTCTGTACCGTTTCGTTGCTGCATTCTGTACCGTTTCGTTGCTGCATTCTGTTTCGTTGCTGCATTCTGTACCGTACCGTTTTGCATTACTGTACCGTACCGTTTGTTGCTGCATTCTGTACCGTACGGTTCGTTGCTGATCGTACCGGCTGCATTCTGTACGTACCGTTGCTGCATTCTGTACCGTTTCGTTCTGCATACTGTACCGTACAGTTCGTTGTGCATCTGTACCGTTCGTTTTTGCTGCATTTCATACCGTTTCGTTTCGTTGCTGATCGACCGTACCGTTTCGTTGCTGCATCTGTTAGGACCGTTTCGTTGCTGATCTGGACCGTTACAGTTCGTTGTGATCTGTTACCGTACCGTTTCGTTGGCTGCATCCTGTACCGTACCGTTTCGTCGCTGCATCCTGTACCGTTACCGTTTCGTGCATCCTGTACCGTACCGTTTCGGCTGCTTCGTGACGTGCTGCATTTGCATACTGTTACGTTGCGCATTCTGTACCGTTTACGTTGCTGCATTCTGTACCGTTTGTTTCTGAATCCTGTACGTTTCGTTGCTGCATACTGTTACCGTACCGTTTCGTTGCTGACCTGACCGTACCGTTCGTGCTGACCTGTACGTACCGTTTCGTTGCTGATCTGTACCGTACAGTTTCGTGCATGCTCTGTACGTTTCGTGATGCATTCGTACCGTTTCGTTGCTGCCTTCGTACCGTTTCGTATTGCTGCTCTGTACCGTTTCGTTGCTGCATTCTGTACACGTTTGTTGCTGCATTCGTACCGTTCGTTGCTGCATTCTGTTACGTTCGTTGCTGCATTCTGTAACGTTCGTTTGTGCATTCTGTACCGTTGTGTGCTGCACGTCCGTTTCGTGCTGATTCCATGTACCGTTTCGTTGCTGCATCCTGTACCGTTTCGTCGCTGCATTCTGTACCGTTTCGTCGCTGCATTCTGTACCGTTTCGTGCTGTGCATTCTGTACGTACGTTTCTGCATACGTACCGTACTTGTTTCAACTGTACCGTACGTTTCTGCATTACTGTACCGTACCGTTTCTGCATATGCTACCGTAACGTTGTGTTAGTGTACCGTACCGTTTCGTTGCTGCTTAGTGTACCGTACAGTTTCGTTGCTGCATTCTGTACCGTAAAGTTTCGTTGCTGCATACTGTACCGTACCGTTGCTGCATTCTGTACCGTTTCGTTGCTGCATTCTGTACCGTACCGTTTCGTTGCTGCATTCTGTACCGTACCGTTTCGTTGCTGCATTCTGTACCGTACCCTTTCGTTGCTGCATTCTGTACCGTACCGTTGCTGCATTCTGTACCGTTGCTGCATTCTGTACCGTTGCTGCATTCTGTACCGTTGCTGCATTCTGTACCGTTGCTGCATTCTGTACCGTTGCTGCATTCTGTACCGTTGCTGCATTCTGTACCGTACCGTTGCTTGCATTCTGTACCGTTTCGTTGCTTGCATTCTGTACCGTTTCGTTGCTTGCATTCTGTACCGTTTAGTTACTGCACTCTGTACCGTACCGTTGCTGCATTCTGTACCGTTGCTGCATTCTGTACCGTTTCGTTGCTGCATTCTGTACCGTTTCGTTGCTTGCATTCTGTACCACTCCGTTGCTGCACTCGTACCGTCGTTGTGCATTCTGTTACCGTTTCGTTGCTGCATTCGTACGTTTCGTTTGATTGCATTCGTTACCGTTTCGTTGCTGCATTCTGTACCGTTGCTGCATTCTGTACCGTTTCGTTGCTGCATTCTGTACCGTTTCGTTGCTTGCATTCTGTACCGTTTCGTTGCTTGCATTCTGTACCGTTTCGTTGCTGCATTCTGTACCGTTCGTTGGCACTCTGTACCGTTTCGTTGCTGCACTCTGTACCGTACCGTTTTGTTGCTGCACTCTGTACCGTTTCGTTGCTGCACTCTGTACCGTACCGTTTCGTTGCTGCACACTGTACCGTTTCGTTACATTAGCTCCACACACTATATATAATAATTGTTCTTTTCCCATGTGTATCTAATCTACTGCCCTCTAGCATTTCCAGCACTGCTTATGATTATTCAGATGCCAGACAGGAGACATGTTATAATGTATGCCATAGAGCTGCTAATAAGAAATTGGCTTATTTTTTTTACATTTTTCTATCAACAGGTAACGCCAGCTGGGTGGAGCTGATGCCGGTGGCTGTTGTTAGTGTCCATATATTTACTGGGGATGGGTCAGAGGTGCATCTTTCTGGCCCTGTCCAACTATCTCTGCCTCTTCCTCCTGACTCTGGACTAAGTTCTTCAAGCAGTATTCCAGCCTGGAGATTTGAGCCAAAAGCCGGTATGTCCCCAGAAAATAAAACAGAAAGGAATAAGAAGCCTCCAGTAATATAAAAAGCATAGATGACAAACTGTAAGGGAAATTAACGAGGGAAAAAAAAACCCCATTAAGTCAGATTATTTCTTACTTTATGGGAATGTGAACTTCCCCTCCTTCCGTTCCTATAGTCCGTACTGCTTCCAGTGTGCATAAATAACCCCATTAACTCAAATAAGGAATAGTTTTATCAGCTGTGGAGAAATTGGCACAAATACCCAATCAAATGACAGAGAAATTGTCAAGTTTGGATGTACCTGAACTGAAAAAGATAAATCATGTAACATAGTGTCTAATGCTTTTTTAACAGCCATTTATATAAAGCTGTGGTATTGTGAAATATTGATGTAAATTACCATTATCATTATTATTATTATTATTCTGTAAAATAACAATGGTATACCAGTGAATAAGGGGTGTTATTTAATGATAAGATGCCCCCAGTGACTGGTAAATAAGAGATGCCCTGGTAAATAAGAGATGCCCTCAGTGACTGGTAAATACGAGATGCCCACAGTGACTGGTAAATAAGAGATGCCCACAGTGACTGGTAAAGACGAGATGCCCTGGTAAAGACGAGATGCCCACAGTGACTGGTAAATACGAGATGCTCTTGTAAAGACGAGATGCCCACAGTGACTGGTAAATAAGAGATGCCCTGGTAAATACGAGATGCCCACAGTGACTGGTAAAGACGAGATTCCCACAGTGACTGGTTAATAAGAGATGCCCTGGTAAATAAGAGATGCCCTGGTAAATAAAAGATGCCCACAGTGACTGGTAAATAAGTGGGACATCCTGGTAAAGAGTTGACAGGATGGTAAGACGAGATGCCCACAGTGACTGGTAAAGACGAGATGCCCACAGTGACTGGTAAAGACGAGATGCCCACAGTGACTGGTAAAGACGAGATGCCACAGGACTGTAAGACGATATGCCACAGTGACTGGTAAAGACGAGGATGCCACAGTGACTGGTAAAGACGAGATGCCCACAGTGACTGGTAAAGACGAGATGCCCACGTGACTGGTAACGGATGCCCACATGACTGGTAAAGCGAGAGATGCCCACAGTGACTGGTTAATAAGAGATGCCCTGGTAAAGACGAGATGCCCACAGTGACTGGTTAATAAGAGATGCCCTGGTAAAGACGAGATGCCCACAGTGACTGGTAAATAAGAGATGCCCACAGTGACTGGTAAGACGATGCCAGGATGGTTAAGACGAGATGCCTGGTAAAGACGAGATGCCCACAGTGACTGGTAAATACGAGATGCCTTGTAAAGACGAGATGCCCACAGTGACTGGTAAATAAGAGATGCCCTGGTAAATACGAGATGCCCTCAGTGACAGGAAAATACGAGATGCCCTCAGTGACTGGTAAATACGAGATGCCCTCAGTGACTGGTAAATACGAGATGCCCTCAGTGACAGGAAAATACGAGATGCCCTCAGTGACTGGAAAATACGAGATGCCCTCAGTGAATGGTAAATAAGACATGCCCTCAGTGACTGGTAAATAAGAGGTAACTGGTAAATAAGAGGTGACTGGTAAATAAGACATGCCCTCAGTGACTGGTAAATAAAAGATGCCCTGGTAAATACGAGATGCCCACAGTGACGGTAAAGACGAGATGCCCACAGTGACTGGTAAAGACTAGATGCCCTGGTAAATACGAGATGCCCTCAGTGACTGGTAAATAAGACATGCCCTCAGTGACTGGTAAATAAGACATGCCCTCAGTGACTGGTAAATAAGACATGCCCTGGTAAATACAAGATGCCCTCAGTGACTGGTAAATAAGACATGCCCTGGTAAATACGAGTTGGTAAATAAGAGATGCCCTGGTAAATACGAGATGCCCTCAGTGACTGGTAAAGACGAGATGCCCACAGTGACTGGTAAATACGAGATGCCCTGGTAAAGACGAGATGCCCTCAGTGACTGGTAAAGACGAGATGCCCACAGTGACTGGTAAAGACAAGATGCCCTCAGTGACTGGTAAATAAGAGATGCCCTGGTAAAGACGAGATGCCCTCAGTGACTGGTAAAGACGAGATGCCCACAGTGACTGGTAAAGACAAGATGCCCTCAGTGACTGGTAAATACAAGATGCCCACAGTGACTGGTAAAGACGAGATGCCCTGGTAAATAAGAGATGCCCTCAGTGACTGGTAAATACGAGATGCCCTCAGTGACTGGTAAAGACGAGATGCCCACAGTGACTGGTAAAGATGAGATGCCCTGGTAAATAAGAGATGCCCTCAGTGACTGGTAAATAAGACATGCCCACAGTGACTGGTAAAGACAAGATGCCCACAGTGACTGGTAAAGACAAGATGCCCCACAGTGACTGGTAAAGACAAGATGCCCACAGTGACTGGTAAAGACGAGATGCCCTCAGTGACTGGTAAAGACGAGATGCCCTCAGTGACTGGAAATACAAGATGCCCACAGTGACTGGTAAAGACGAGATGCCCACAGTGACTGGTAAAGACGAGATGTCCACAGTGACTGGTAAAGACGAGATGCCCTGGTAAATACGAGTTGCCCACAGTGACTGGTAAATAAGAGATGCCCTGGTAAATACGAGTTGGTAAATAAGAGATGCCCTGGTAAATACGAGTTGCCCACAGTGACTGGTAAATACGAGATGCCCACAGTGACTGGTAAATACAAGATGCCCACGTGTGGTAAAGACGAGATGCCCTGGTAAATAAGAGATGCCCACAGTGACTGGTAAATACGAGATGCCCACAGTGACTGGCAAATACGAAATGCCTGGTAAATACGAGATGCCCTCAGTGACTGGTAAATAAGACATGCCCTCAGTGACTGGTAAATAAGACATGCCCTGGTAAATACGAGATGCCCTCAGTGACTGGTAAAGACGAGATGCCCACAGTGACTGGTTAATAAGAGATGCCCTGGTAAATAAGAGATGCCCTGGTAAATAAAAGATGCCCACATGTAATAAGACAGGCCTCAGTGAATGGTAAAGACATGCCCTCAGTGACTGGTAAATAAGACATGCCCTCAGTGACTGGTAAATAAGACATGCCCTCAGTGACTGGTAAATAAGACATGCCCTGGTAAATAAGACATGCCCTGGTAAATACGAGTTGCCCACAGTGACTGGTAAAGACGAGATGCCCACAGTGACTGGTAAATACAAGATGCCCACAGTGACTGGTAAAGACGAGATGCCCTGGTAAAGACGAGATGCCCTCAGTGACTGGTAAAGACGAGATGCCACAGATGACTGGTAAAGACGAGATGCCCTGGTAAAGACGAGATGCCCACAGTGACTGGTAAATACGAGATGCCCTTGTAAAGACGAGATGCCCACAGGCTGTGAAATAGAGATGCCCTGGTAAATACGAGATGCCCTTAGTGACTGGAAAATAAGAGATGCCCTGGTAAATAAGAGATGCCCTGGTAAATACGAGATGCCCACAGTGACTGGTAAATACGAGATGCCCTGGTAAATACGAGATGCCCTGGTAAATATGAGATGCCCTGGTAAATACGAGATGCCCTCAGTGACTGGTAAATAAGACATGCCCTCAGTGACTGGTAAATAAGAGATGCCCTGGTAAATACGAGATGCCCTCAGTGACTGGTAAATACGAGATGCCCTCAGTGACTGGTAAATACGAGATGCCCTCAGTGACTGAAATACGAGATGCCCTCAGTGACTGGAAAAAACGAGATGCCCTCAGTGACTGGAAAATAAGACATGCCCTCAGTGACTGGAAAATAAGACATGCCCTCAGTGACTGGTAAATAAGACATGCCCTCAGTGACTGGTAAATAAGACATGCCCTCAGTGACTGGTATAAATAAGACATGCCCTCAATGACTGGTAAATAAGAGGTGACTGGTAAATAAGACATGCCCTCAGTGACTGGTAAATAAAAGATGCCCTGGTAAATACGAGATGCCCACAGTGACTGGTAAAGACTAGATGCCCTGGTAAATACGAGATGCCCTCAGTGACTGGTAAATAAGACATGCCCTCAGTCACTGGTAAATAAGACATGCCCTCAGTGACTGGTAAATAAGACATGCCCTGGTAAATACAAGATGGCCTCAGTGACTGGTAAATAAGACATGCCCTCAGTGACTGGTAAATAAGACATGCCCTGGTAAATACGAGTTGGAAATAAGAGATGCCCTGGTAAATACGAGTTGCCCTCAGTGACTGGTAAATAAGAGATGCCCTGGTAAATAGAGTTGCCCACAGTGACTGGTAAATACAAGATGCCCACAGTGACTGGTAAATAAGAGATGCCCTGGTAAAGACGAGATGCCCTCAGTGACTGGTAAAGACGAGATGCCCACAGTGACTGGTAAAGACGAGATGCCCTGGTAAATAAGAGATGCCCTCAGTGACTGGTAAATACCATGCCCTCAGTGACTGGTAAAGACGAGATGCCCACAGTGACTGGTAAAGACGAGATGCCCACAGTGACTGGTAAAACAAGATGCCCACAGTGACTGGTAAAGAAGAGATGCCCTGGTAAATAAGAGATGCCCACAGGACTGGTAAATACGAGATGCCCTGGTAAATACGAGATGCCCTCAGTGACTGGGTAAATACGAGATGCCCACAGTGACTGGTAAATAAGACATGCCCACAGTGACTGGTAAATAAGACATGCCCACAGTGACTGGTAAAGACGAGATGCCCTGGTAAATACGAGTTGCCCACAGTGACTGGTAAATAAGAGATGCCCTGGTAAATACGAGTTGGTAAATAAGAGATGCCCTGGTAAATACGAGTTGCCCACAGTGACTGGTAAATACGAGATGCCCACAGTGACTGGTTAAAGACGAGATGCCCTCAGTGACTGGTAAATACAAGATGCCCACAGTGACTGGTAAATACAAGATGCCCACAGTGACTGGTTAAAAACAAGATGCCCACAGTGACTGGTAAATACGAGATGCCCTGGTAAATAAGAGATGCCCACAGTGACTGGTAAAGACGAGATGTCCAGGTAAAGATGAGATGCTCACAGTGACTGGTAAAGATGAGATGCCTGGTAAATAAGAGATGCCCTGGTAAATAAGAGATGCCCTGGTAAATAAGAGTGCCCTGGTAAATAAGAGATGCCCTGGTAAATAAAAGATGCCCTCAGTGACTGGTAAATACGACATGCCCTCAGTGACTGGTAAATACGACGTGCCCTCAGTGACTGGTAAATAAGACGTTCCCTCAGTGACTGGTAAATAAGACGTGCCCTCAGTGACTGGTAAATAAGACGTGCCCTCAGTGACTGGTAAATAAGACATGCCCTGGTAAATACGAGTTGCCCACAGTGACTGGTAAAGACGAGATGCCCTCAGTGACTGGTAAATAAGACATGCCCTCAGTGACTGGTAAATACGACATGCCCTCAGTGACTGGTAAATACGACATGCCCTCAGTGACTGGTAAATACGACATGCCCTCAGTGACTGGTAAATAAGACATGCCCTCAGTGACTGGTAAATAGAATGCCTGGTAAATACGAGTTGCCCACAGGACTGGTAAAGACGAGATGTGCCTCAGTGACTGGTAAATAGACATGCCTCAGTGGGTAAATACGACATCCCTAGTGACTGGTAAATACGACATGCCCTCAGTGACTGGTAAATACGGACATGCCCTCAGTGATGGTAATAGCGACAGCCCCTGGTAAATAAGACATGCCCTCAGTGACTGGTAAATAAGACATGCCCTCAGTGACTGGTAAATAAGACATGCCCTCAGTGACTGGTAAATAAGACATGCCCTCAGTGACTGGTAAATATGACATGCCCTGGTAAATAAGACATGCCCTCAGTGATGAAAAGCTGCCCAGTGACTGGTAAATAAGACATGCGTGGTAATAGAGATGCCCACAGTGACTGGTAAAGACGAGATGCCCACAGTGACTGGTAAATACGAGATGCCCACAGTGACTGGTAAAACGAGATGCCCACAGTGAATGGTAAATAAGAGATGCCCTGGTTAATAAAAGATGCCCTCAGTGACTGGTAAATAAGACATGCCCTCAGTGACTGGTAAATAAGACATGCCCTCAGTGACTGGTAAATAAGACAAGCCCTGGTAAATACGAGATGCCCTCAGTGACTGGAAATACGAGATGCCCTCAGTGACTGGTAAATAAGACATGCCCTCAGTGACTGGTAAATAAAAGATGCCCTGGTAAATACGAGATGCCCTCAGTGACTGGTAAATACGAGATGCCCTCAGTGACTGGAAAATACGAGATGCCCTCAGTGACTGGAAAATACGAGATGCCCTGGTAAATAAAAGATGCCCTGGTAAATACGAGATGCCCTCAGTGACTGGAAAATACGAGATGCCCTCAGTGAATGGAAAATACGAGATGCCCTCAGGGTGGTAAATAAGACATGCCCTGGTAAATACGAGATGCCCTCAGTGACTGGTAAATACGAGATGCCCTCAGTGACTGGTAAATAAGACATGCCCTCAGTGACTGGTAAATAAGACATGCCCTCAGTGACTGGTAAATAAGAGATGCCCTGGTAAATACGAGATGCCCTCAGTGACTGGAAAATACGAGATGCCCTCAGTGACTGGTAAAGACGAGATGCCATCAGTGACTGGTAAAGACGAGATGCCCACAGTGACTGGTAAAGACGAGATGCCCACGTAAATAAGAGTTGCCCTCAGTGACTGGTAAATACAAGATGCCCTCAGTGACTGGTAATAATACGAGATGCCCTCAGTGACTGGTAAATACGAGATGCCCTCAGGACTGGTAAATACGAGATGCCCTCAGTGACTGGTAAATACGAGATGGTCTCAGTGACTGCGAAAAATGAGGCGCCAACAGTGACTGCAAAATACGAGGTGCAGTTGCGAAAAATGAGGCGCCAACAGTGACTGCAAAATACGAGGTGCAGTCTGGAAAAAACTGCCACTATTGCCACACAGCATGGCAGCTCCGCACTCTGTCCTGCCTATATCCATATTTCTATATCTGTGAGATTGCAGCATGGCAGCTCCACACCATCTCTATCCTGTCTATATCCTGAAAATAGAGATGTGTGCAGCTGCCATGATGAAATGTGACAGAGATAGAAATTTAGATATAGGCAGGATAGAGATGTGACACCATCTCTATCCTGCTTATATCCATATCTCCATCTCCGTGTGGAGCTGCCATACTGCTATGTGACACAGAGATGGATATATGTATATTGGCAGGATAGAGATGGTGTGGAGCTGCCATACTGCTATGTGACAGGGATGGAGATATGTATATAGGCAGGATAGAGATGGTGTGGAGCTGCCATGCTGCCCCCACGGGGTAGGTAATATAGCCCAGTAGCCCTATTAGGCTATCACCTACCCCATGTGCAGTGCATGGTAGCAGAATGCAATTAAGGCATGCTGGGAGTTGTAGTTAAAAATCTGAAGTTACAAGGTTTGCCATCACTGCTATGCAGGGACTGACCCCAGCAGCCCCCCCACCAGCAGGCCCTGTACACAGCAGTGAGACAGAGGGTAACAATGTCCCCCTCATGGACTGTCAGTATCAGAGAGACCACAGCACAGAAGAGCTACAAGTTCATACAAGGGGCTGGAGCCACACAGACAGTAAAGCCACCTACTGACCGAGTCATGGGCCATTCAGCAGACACGCCCTGTTTGTCTTCTTCATCTAGGAATGGAGTAGGATTGGCTGAATGCAGTATTGCAAGGGAAATTCTCTTCCTCTCACTCTCTGGGCCTCTGACAAGTCCGGGACCCATACAGGAGTACCCCCTTTCCCCCCTGATGGCGGCCCTGGGGCAAACTTTTGTACCTTATATCACATCAGCCCCATGGGGTTAAACGTTACCCATTAGTGTTGAATACTGCCATGGTCGGTAAATAATGTAAGGTATAAATCTGCCCCTAAATGTAAAGTAGTTCACAGGGGTTTTTTTGTTTGATGGGTGGGTTGATAATCCAATAAGAAATGTTAGAATGGCCAAACATGGGATAATATTTTTCAAAGGATAAAGTGTTCTATGTCTTAGCTTAGGGATGTCCAACCTGCATCCCTCCAAATGTTTGCAAAATACATCTCCCAGCATTCCCTAGCTGTTCCCGCCAATCCCAGCATTCCCTTGCTGTTCCCGCCAATCCCAGCATTCCCTAGCTGTTTCTGCCAATCGCAGCATTCCCTAGCTGTTTCCGCCAATCGCAGCATTCTCTAGCTGTTCCTGCCAATCGCAGCATTCTCTAGCTGTTACCGCCAATCCCAGCATTCTCTAGCTGTTCCATCCAATCCCAGCATTGTCTAGCTGTTCCTGCAGTCAGCAAATATCTGGAGGGCTGCAGGTTGGTCATCCCTGTCTTAATTATTCCCCTAAAGGAATTGTCACCAGAATTGGAATAGATTCACTTTAAATCTCAGAACATAATTAATTTGGGTCACTGTGTTGTCTATGGGAGTGTTAACAGCCTTTGACATCGGAAAACGCTACATTATTTATAGCACATAGCAGGCTAGTGGAGATTTGCTCGCTGTGTCAGTGCATTAATGCAATCTTACTGTTGTAGGTCTTTGGATCCGAAGTGGCATGGGCATGGTGCGGAGAGATGGGCAGCAGTTGTACTGGTCATTTGTGTCCCCAAAACTTGGGTACTGGGCAGCGGCCATACCCTCTTCCGGGCGAGGTGAGATTCTCTTGAACGGCTATTTCAATAATAAAGGAAATAAATGAAAAGTAAAACATGCCAATAGACTATTTATCGTTTGATTTTATTTAGTAAAATGTTTTTAGGTCTTTGCAATTATTACCTTTCTCCCTGGGGCTCTTGAGAGAAGAGAGCTCACCTTGATGGCCCCTCGCTTCTGTCTGCCATAAAGCAGATACCTCAGGCAGCCATATTAAAGGGTAACCATTGTCTCCATACAAGTAAACTCTACTGGAAAGATCTCTCCTGATAAATTTTAAACAAGCCTAGGATGAAGGCTCTTGCTTCTCTGGATCTTAAAGGGCATGTCCACCCTTATTATAAACTTTCCCCATATCATAGTAGATCTTCCCCCAGCCCCAACCGCTATAAAATAATTTTTAAAAGTGCCCCGATGTTTACTTACCTTCCCTCTCTCCTCCGACACCCGTCCTTTTGCTTGCAAGAAACTGCAAGCAGGGGGCGGGACCGGCAGCCGTGTCTGAGAGGCAGCCAATCACGGACGTGGCTGCCGGCTTCTCAGAATGCCAGGGAAGAGAGAGAAGGTAAGTAGAGTTCGGGGGTCTTTCTTAAAATGATTTTTTAGCGGTTGGGGCTGGGGGAAGATATACTATGATATGGGCAAGGGGTTTTATGGTAGGGGGAGGAATGGGGAGAAGGGCTGCAGTACGCATGCCAAACTTCTCCCGGAGGGGAGACAGGAGGCAGAGTCCTATATGGACTCTATCATCCTGGTGGGCAGTTTTTGGGACTTTGTGGTGGGACATTACAGGAGAACCATATGGAGCTGGGATATGAGGTAAGGATTTTATTACACTACATGGTGGGGCCATTAGTGGCGGGGATTATAGTTTTGGGGGTGGACATGCCCTTTAAGTTATAGGCTTGTAAAATAACACTTCCTGGTCTGTTGCTCTCTAAATCTATTTTATCTGAAGCTAGTTACAGACCTGCAACAATTCTCTGTCCTTTCCTCTGCCTATGGACAACTTAGGGAGAAAAAAAAATAATTTTTAGGCTTTTGGCTAGTCATGTTAAAGGTACGGAGTGTGATCTATTTAATAGGACACTTGTATGGAGAAAATGGGGTTTGGGGGGGGGGTTTAGTTTAAAGGTTTGTGACGAAGGTGAACATGCCCTTTAATTCAAATCTTTTTTCCTTGTTCTGCCTATATGAGTTAATGTTTGTAACACAAACACAGATTATAGTGGTAAGACAGCAGATACACTGGATCGCACAGGAGTGGAAAGTGGTATTAAACCTAGGGCTAAACAAGCAGGATAAAAGCACTGACCAGGCAATGAAACTCATAATCAGGTGTAGTGCGTATAACTTGCTAGAGATTTCAGATTCGCTGAGTAATAAGCAACAGATCAATTAACCCCCTATAGGTAAAAGAGCTACAATACAAAGCAAGCAGGAGAAACAGGGACTAGAAAACCATGAAGATCGCACCAACACATGCTGAGTGTTCACCAGATCAGAAGGTTCCTCATGACAATCATACAGTGTGTTCTTGTGTTTTCTGTGTAGCAGATGTTCTCAGTCCCTTGCCTTGCAATGTTTATATTCAATTACTGATAAATGTGTGTCTGATAAATGACAGATCTGCCCGAAAATTGCACGTGTTGCTGCTTGATTGGTGGCTCGACCTTGCAGGTCAACGAACGACACCCGATATAAGGGCCACACACGTGCAGTTTTATCCCTGAATGGCTGTTCGTCAGACACTAGTCCTTCTGGTATTGTGACATTTTCACTTGCCTTATTTTGTCCCACTGGCTGGGTTATTTAATCTAGTTTGCGCTTTATAGAGTAATGCCATGTACCAGTTCCCCTTGTTGTAGGTATGTGACACTTGTTTATTTCCCTAGGTATGCTGTCCCTAATGTCTGGTGTGGACATAGCTGGCTATCACACGATCTTTTTACTTTCTATTCTTGGAGCCCTGGCTCTGCTGGTTCTCATCCTGCTTTGCCTCCTAATATATTACTGCAGGTAATGTTGGTTATGATTTATTCCCATTGCACATTTTTTTTTCATCTTTGGTGAATACAGTTCCTACAGTCATTCTGAATTGAGAGATCCAGTCGGATGACTAGCGAAACGTTTAACTGAATACAACAGATGCACCGATTGTTAAGTGATCTGGAAATAACCACGTGTGCCCACGTTCTGTTAATGACTGAAATTTACTGCAAGTTTAAATGCGACTTTTTTTCTTCTTTTTCATGTTAATTTATTTTCCCTTTACTCTAGGAGACGATGTTTGAAACCGAGACAGCAACATCACAAATTACAGCTTTCAGGGTTATCTGAACCAAAACGGGACCAGGCCACCTCCACTTCTCGTCTTAATCTCATAAGCACCAGCCATCTTGATTCCACATCCACAGCTGACAGTGACCTGCGAACTCCTGTCCTGAGATCTGCCTTTTCATCCAGAGAGGATTTCTGCAAGCCTGGAGGTCGATCCTCCCTCCAGCATTCCACAGACACGCTTCCTCTGAGGCCTGGATCAAGAGATGAATACCCTTTGAAGAATGCTCGTTCTGGAGATTTGTTGGAACCAGAAGACTTGAAGAAGAGCTACTGTACAGGAAGCAAGGGGCAGCAGAGAAGGAGAGGGGGGAGAGGTGGGGTTCGAGATCCGCCTCCATCACCTCCTCCACTTCCTCCTCCCTTTAAGCATGTCATAGGGGATTCAAAGCCTCCAGATTATCTAATGACACAATCTGCAGACCCCCTGTCCCGACCTACATCCCTAACCCAACCTGGGCAGCTCATATTTTGTGGATCCATTGACCACATGAAGGAGGGTGGATACAGACATGCAATGCCAACCTTGGTAATTCCAGCTCATTATGTAAGATTGTCATCAGATGAGAATCCCTCTGGACAGGGTGAAGATCAGTCTGAGAGTGAGTCTCAGTCCTCACAGATATCTCATGCCCACCTCTTTGCACCTCAAGACCACGCACAGCGACAGCAACTGCTTCAGCAAGGTCATGGTTATCAGCTGGGAACACCTGGTTCAACACAAGATCAAGAAAATAAAGGCTGGGGAGGCCATTCATCACAAATGAGTGGTTCAGTTACCATTCCAGTTGTCTTCAATGAGTCTACCATGGCTCAGTTAAATGGAGAGCTTCAAGCTTTGACTGAAAAGAAACTTTTGGAATTGGGAGTCAAGCCCCATCCAAGGGCATGGTTTGTGTCTCTAGATGGACGTTCTAATTCCCAAGTGCGTCATTCTTATATTGATTTGCAAGCTGGGGAAAAGTCTCGCAGCAACGATGCTAGTCTAGACTCAGGTGTAGACGTCAATGAGATTAAAGTGAAGTCGGGTCCAGAAGAAAGAAGTTTGAGGTCACAGCTACAGCCTTCTTCTCTAACCTATTCTAAGTTAGTATTCTCCGAAGAAGGGGAGCAGAGTTTGAGTGAAAGTCGGACTGGGGGTGGCTGTTCCCCTGAAGACAGCTCTCTTACTCCACTTTTGGATGAAGGTTCAGAGGCCTGCCTTGCTTTGAACAGGAGAGGGCGAAGCCGGGGTGACAGTTCACGCAGTAGTGTCAGTGAGTTACGAAGAGATTCCATGACAAGCCCAGATGAAGACCTAAATGACCAATCAGAAGGTGGCGATGACCAAGATAAGAAGAGTCCCTGGCAGAAGAGAGAAGAAAGACCACTTATGGTATTTAATGTCAAATAATAGTGGACTCTTCTACACAAGAGACTGTTAAAAAAAAATAAAAAAAAATAGGGTATTCCCTAGATGAGAAGACTGACTTAACAGGACAGTGTCCAACCATTTCTCCTTATTGTGGGAGGTAAGAACCCCAAACAAGGAGACTGTTACAAAGGTCAGGGGTTCAGCAGAGACTATTATGCAGGCACATTGAAATGCAGCCTTTATACCTACGCATATACAGGAACAACGTACGCAGCCAATGCATCAAAAAGAGAGATTCATTGTCAACTACTTCAAATGTTAAACCCCCGTGAATACAACAAGCACACAAGTGTCTGCTTTCTAGGACTAGCTGGGAGTCTATGAAGTCAGTACTGAGACCCTCAGTGGGACTGAACCTATCGTTTTACTAAAAAGTCAGTTGTTGAGCCTGCACATTAAACATGAGCTTACAAGATACATACCCTCAAAGAACTACTCCACAAAGCAGGCTGCAACCTTAGGAATCGGCCCAGCTCTCCATGTCGTGATCCATTTTGGGTTATGCAGAACTACTGAATATGGTATCTTTCAGTATCCCATCCATTGTGGTGCCTCTAGTCTGAAGTGTTTCATTGGTAGGATGTATATTTCCCACAGACTTCTGTCTGTATACTCCTGGTACTAATATTTCCATAGCTCATATTACAAAACGTATTCAGATCTGGATTATTCAAACATTTAAGCTTTTAAATCCCATTATCCATTGGGTTGTGATAGATGGTTACAAATCTTTTTTTTTTTTTTTTTTTACAAAGCAATGAGACTTCTGATACTTCTAGTAATATTCCCCCTCAAGCAAACTGCAATACATCTTGGAAAAGATGCTATCAGATTGCAAAGATAATTAGCTAACATGGCTTAAAGACAAAGTAGAGTTGCCTTTTTTTTTTAAAGATACAGTGCTCTGACTTTTATATATTCACATTTCTATTTCCTGGGATCCGATTATGAAACATTTGGGGTGAAATCTGTTAAAAAAATGCTCTTAATCCACATTTTGGACTGTGGTCAGTGGGTGTAGATATCAAAAGCTTTCACAATGAAATCTGCTTAGCCTGCAGTCGTGGCCAAAAATGTTGCACTTTCAAATAAATACATTTTGATTAGGAAATGGTGGTTTTGAAAATCCACGGATCTGACGCAATTTTACACATTTTTGAAACTCAGAACTTGATTGAAAATTGGAAATTCAAAAAAAAAGATTGAAACTGGTAAAAAAATTCAAAAACGACTATCGCATAATTTAAAGAAATGAAAATACAAACATTCGACTTCAATGGGTTCTGGGGAACCATAGCTGGAACTGAACTATTACATGTCGTTCGTCATTACTGGGGGCTGTAATTATAAAGATGCAGTTATGTAAAATAACGATAGCTTGCGATGTAATGCGGATTATTGATATTTTCCAATGCAAATGTAATGATTGCCATCTTTAGTTAACAAGGCGGATGTAATATAACGGATATACTACATGGAAGTAAAATAAAGACCATTATCGTTATTTTATGTAAAACAATGGTGTGGTCGTATATTAACATGAGGTATTGTTAAAAAAAAAAAGGCATTAATGTAAATTACTGCTGGGGAATTATAAGACAACAACCGACGTCTGTCAATTAAGAAGGACTGGATCAAGACTAGACATGTGGTCTCTGACACAAGTAGGGGCATATTTATAAACCCCCGGTATTGGAAAAGTACTATTCTACGAGTTTATACTGGTAGGTAATGACACAGCCATATAATACGGTTCTTTATAGCTACTTACGTACATGGCTGTAAATTAATGCATGGTAGCACAATACAGCGCTGTATTAGTATTTTACAAAGAAGTACATATTGAACCCTGTGTCTGGTGTGCATTTGGCTTAATTAGTATATTTAAGTTAAGCAAGCCTAAGCAGTTTGCTACTGCTTAGTACAACTTTAACTCCATATTCTTGCCAGATGTGCAGGTTACATTACCCGCACATCCGACATTCACGATTAAACATCGCATTTTGTGCTGTCGTAGGGCACGATTATAAAGCCGTCTGATAGCCAGTGTTCAAAATCACACTGTGGGTAAATCCCTTTTGGGGGAGTGATAGCTATGGGTAAATCGCCCTGATAGAGTTTAATTCTACTCATTCAAACAGGGACCATCCTGGAAAGTAAAGGCTTATACCTTGTGTGCAGGAAATGAAAACAGACCTCCAGTGTGAAATCCCTTCTCTTAATCCATGACCCCCATTTAGTTTTCTTATCCCCAACTCTGTCCTGCCTTATTTTACCACAGAATTTAACTAAATTAGCACAGACTGGTGTCCTGACATCAAGGAAGTTCAAATCAGTTTTAAGGGGGGAGCCTAGGTCAGTCCAGGGTTCCATAAAATATATTACACAACACAAACCTATTGAAAGATATTCTTAATAGGGAAGCTTTTGGGACAAGGTCAAAGGGCCCCGTTTATGACCAATACTGCACCACAGAACTTGCACTCTGATGCGCCTTATTGAATCGTTCTGTTGCTTACTAAATTGTAGCACCCTAAGTAATTGGGATCACTGCACTTTTCCATAAACCTTTGCAAACGGCACAGCCCAGTACAGCCAACAGTAACCTGCTATTACATTGGGTAGCACAGGTTTTAAAGAGTAAAACATTTTTGGCCAGGACAGAATCAAGCTTTGCAAATGTAGAAAGACCCCATGAAGGAGAAAGTAAAACAGCACAACGGGCGTATTTGTGACGTGTAAAACCGTAATGCAATTTCCTACAAATGTTAATAAAAAGGGTTTTAAAAAAACAATTTTGTAAACATTGGTGCATTTTTTGGAAACTTAAAAAAAAAAATTCCTCAAGGATGTCAGACAGCGCAAAGTGAAATGTACAGAATTCTAGACGCAGTAGAACACTGGGTTCCATTTATAAATAAGCGCCATCTCCAAGTATCGACGCTGTGCCTCTAACAATCGCATGTCTACTACAGCATGGGATTGGAAGGCTGAGTGTCTGTACAGCTTACAAATGTTTCAGGGCCTTACAGACAATGATCTGTTCTGCCTGATCAGGTCAGCAGAATCCCTGGCCATGGTTCTTCACAAGTGTCGCTTATCCATAAACCCAATTTGTTTTCATCCTTTATAAAGATGGACGAGCAGTGGCTGTACTTGCCTTTTTAGCTCTATAGAGAAGGTAAGTACACAGTGCTTGGTGTTCTAGTCCCATCTCATTTTAGGACATGTTAATCTGTTAATTTTCAACTACAAATAAATCCAGTATAAAGCCACCGACTTTTAAACAATAGGGGTTATTCAATAAAAGTTCTTATTGTTTAAAATGGTGCCAATTTTGCCCCAACCAATCAGATGTTAGCTTTTTAATGTTACATAAGTTCTGATTGGTTGGGGCAAAATTAGCACCACTTTAAAACGATACTAATTGAATCTCCCTGAATATTTATAAAAGGTTTGTTATATTGTCAGATAATGAACCTTTAATGCGATAGTGTAAACTACCACCAGTTCTGACCGTTTACAATAGTGATAGTGCTTTCTATTCATGGCATAGATCACCGGCATATACTGGATGTTATTGGATTTACACTGGCCACACTCAGTCATACAAACGAGCATGATTTGTAGATTCGTTTTGCAATCACAAAGGTTATCTGCATTTGCCAATAAACCTTTATAAACACGCCCCTTATGGCGGCATTTTTAAAAGGTATCATTACGTTATCCCATACTAACAATCAAAAGAAAGTAAAAAAAAAAAATTTAAGTCCTCAGATAGACTAAATCAAAGTCTTTAATCTTGAAATAAAGGGCCCTATTTATAAAAGATATCGTTATCGAGAAAATAACGAGCGGTATTTTCCGATAAATAGAGCAATACTGCGCCTTTAACAACCGATAATCGTAAGTCTGCAATAGCCCGATCATAGGTTTATAATACGCATAGGATACCATTGTGGCAGTTTACTACTGCTTGGTATTCCACGACCGAACGTTCGTTAATTAATGAACATTTCGTGTACATGTATGACTGCGGTCATACATTATAGATAACGTGCAGTATAGCTCGATTGTGATACCGCGCATTATAAATATGGCCCCTGGTGCTTTAGACCAATTTAAAGGCTTTAATTGGATGGTGCTTTACCAGAAAATAACCAGCGATTCCTTTTATCTCAAATACACAGTACGAGTTATTCAGCCACATTAAGGTTTTATTTATTAAAGGAGAATCAAAGTAAATCACAACCTGCAAAGTGATAATTCTCCTGTGTTGCCACAAGTCGTCTGTGCAGAGCAGGATTATCGACAAGGATCAACAGGGTGAGGAAAAGGATCCAAAAGAAATAAGAATCTACCAATTAGATGTTGGCTTTACCAGGTTGCTGCAGTTGGCCAACATCTGATTGGGTGTTGCAGATTGTTACATCAGCCCAAAAGTGTTTGAAAACCATCAAGGCAGGGGAACCACAACAGATCAGTCCATCAGTGAAATACTTGTAAGGAAATACTTTCCATGGACCTGAAGACAGTCAAAACATTTTGTAGCTGTAGCAATTTTGTGGATATAAAAAGCAGCTACATGGGCAGAGTAATGTCACCATACGGTCTCCTGGGCTATTCAGTGCTTTTGGCAAAACCAACTACATTAAGATTAGACTGTAAAATGACTAATCTACTGTGCAGCAGTTCTCTGGTTTAAGAAAATGTTTAACCCCTTGTGTGGTTCCTCCTGCAGCCTAGAATAGAAAAAAAAATTACCCACAAATCTCCTGGCC
Organism: Hymenochirus boettgeri; assembly: GCA_019447015.1. NCBI lineage: Eukaryota > Metazoa > Chordata > Amphibia > Anura > Pipidae > Hymenochirus > Hymenochirus boettgeri. The sequence continues at coordinate 77,920,500 of CM033476.1, read as the reverse complement.
ATAGGTTACAGGTTAAGTAATTATGCCAAACGTGGCTTCCATATTGCAGGGCTGGGTAAAAAGGAATTTTACAACCTGCATAGAAAATTAGTAGATGTGGGGATGTTGGTCTTTTTTTGTTGCTAGCAAACTGAAAGATGCTCATTTAAAAATAAAAAAAATGCTATTTTACTTCATTATATGGCAACAGAAGATTTGGATTTTAATGAGTGTAAATTCCCCCAATTCAACCTAATTTACAAAAAAAAAAAAAAAAGTATTCCAGTGTTTACACTTAACACAGTAGTAGCAAATTGAAGTTCATTTTGGGCATCGTCCCTCAAAGAAGGGGAGACTGGTTTTTCCTGTTGGCTTTCCCGTCCCACCGTGGGATTCCTGCCCGAGCACACGATGCTCCATAATTCAGACACACATACCCATATGGGCAGCAATGGACCATATCTGGGCAGCACACCCCCTGTGGAGAAGGATGTATAGATGAGACAATATAAACTACCAGTCTCCATGGATAGGTTTGTAGATGGAACATAAAGCCACTTTGCTTGCTCACCTGAGTATAAATGCAGCAGTTCCAAACACCTCCAAGTCCTCTACAACATGTCTGGCCATCAAAGCATATATGATCTCGGTCACAATAGACATAATCTAGCCTTGGAACAGAGGTAGCGCGCAGGGAGACTGCTATAGCCTTCATCGGTTTCTCACATGTCCCAGAGGCTATGTTGCAGGTATAGCCATTAGGGCAACAGTGCAAATCATCAGAGCAGCAGACAGCCTGCAAAGTGGACAGTAAGAAGGCAAACAGGTGATATGGAACACAAGCATTCATTGCATTCAGTACCAGGGAGTGGTACCACATTGTTTAAAGGATGTGTACACTGGGGAAAATAATTCATTATATTATTATGTTTCCAGTAATGGGAAATTTAAAGTAATCTGGGCAGAAATTTTTTATTTTTTTTAGTTTGAAACATCTTACATTTCAGCAGTCAATCAAGTGCCTTAATATCAAACTCTTTTATGCATGGTTCTGCTGTAGCTGGAATGGTGATTGTTGGTACATGAATTGCATGGTGGGATATTCCCTCTCCCAATGCTGCCTCAGGGATTACAGAGAATGCTTGCTCTCTCAGAGTGTCAGATAGTCTGGCAGGGGGCTGGGGGACCGAACTTGATTAAAACAAGTACACATCAGTAAATGGTATCAGGGCTCTGGAAAAATAGTATCGGTTCGAGGGAAACGGTCCAGAGCGTTCTTCCTATGCAGGGGTGTCCCTAGGGTTTTTGACACCTGAAACAACTAGCTCGCTTAATAGCGATTGGTGGACTGATGCCGAAATGCAGTATTGCAGGAAGGAGGATTTTGTTTAACGGCCACATTTTCTGTGTTCCGGGGCGAGCTCTGAGCAAATGTTTCAGTTTGCTTCATGGTAAGGGCACCCCTGTCCCTATGCTATGTATAGGGAGAATGCTCGGGACTGTATCCTGATCTATGAAAAATGACAGACAGGATCTTGTAGATCCGGTGTCATTTTTCAAAAATCTGGGGTGTGTACCCAGCTGAAGTGCTACTTACATGTATCCATTTATAGATTGAAATTAAGCAGTCATTTTATCAGTGTACAATTCCTTTAAATATACTGTCCCATAGTAGGTAGAAACAATAATCAGTTCAATAGTTTGGGGATATATTCTGTATAATTTGGTTTGCCAACATCATCCCAACAGGTTGGACAAATCCATACTGATTAGATATATAAATTATTGTTTGTATGGTTGCTGTGTAAACAAAGGTGGGGTGGGTGTTTAGTATATAAGTAGGTGTGTGTACCTGTGTGTATGTTTTTTGTCTTTAGGACTATTAAACGGATGGTTGCCATGGAAATAGAAAAGAGTAGGTTGGATGGAGAGTGAATCTGTAGGTGTGTACCAGTGTTGATCGTAACTAAAAGATTGGTATAGTGTGTACAAACCATTACAAAGGTGACACCATCTGTAAGAAATCAGCGTCTGCATCAGAACCTGATGTTAGTCAGATAAACATTTGTCTGCATTGAAAGGGGATGTTTCGTGGGCACACACAGGACTGATCCCATTGGTACAAAAACATACCCCTAACAAACTTAAAGGTAACAAGCAGAGCCAGCATGGTATTGTCTTGTATAAAGAGAGGTATGGATTCAAGGGAGGAAAATGTAATTCTCCCTCTTTACAAAGCATTGGTAAGGCCTCATTTGGAATATGCAGTGTAATTTTGGAATCCTGTGTACAAAAAGGGACATCTTGGAAATGGAAAGGGTTCAGAGAAGGGCAACTAAATTAATAAGGGGATTGGGGGGGGAGCATGAATATGAAGAGAGACTGGATACAATTATGTACGTTGGAGAAAAGGCTCTTGCGTGGGGATACGATTACTGTAGAGTAGTCAGGAAAAAGAGTCGCATCTCCGTGTTTTTAAATGTAAGTTCTGTTGCGGGGCCGGACAGTCGAATTAAGCAGTCTCGCTATCAGAGGTCTGGGCCCTTACTGGGATGCGTTGCGCTCTCTCAATGGCCAATTGTGGGGAGAGCTCCGTGTTGGTGAAGTGGGATCTTATTCATCCTTCAAGGAATTGAGTTGGGTCTTGGGCCTCTACTCCCTCTATAAATCATAGGTTTTGCCTACGTGCCTGGTTTTTGAGGTCATCCATCTTACTATGTGAGGGCTGTAGTTCAGCGATCGTTTGCACCTGTGGATCCACCGTATCTTCCAGGGCCGAGATCAGTGTTTCTGCCTCTCCCACCCTGTGCCTCCCCTTTACTAGATCTTGTCACACGAGGGACATGTCTGGTTTTATTTCCTCCAAGAGTGTGTGTGTTTGGTATTGGCGATAGCCCCTAGTGTTATGGTAATGTAGGATTTTGATGATTTTATTGTATAGTTACAATGTAGTGAATGGTTAGCTTTGGGATTGGGATAGTCGATAGTTGTCAAGGTTTTAACAACGTTTTAAATATGTCCAGTTGTTACGGATAGATGTAAAGTTCCAAGTTGATCCAGGTTAGTCTGATTGCCACTTACGGTCCGTACACTCGCTCAACGGACGTCATGGACAACAGGGCGAATTGGCGCCATTTTGGGCAATAATCCCATGTGACACAGGATTATCGTCCTCCCGTTCGCCAGGGGCTGGGATGTCCGTCCCGTGTGTTTACAGGGCTTTACAGTCATGAAATCTGTCAGACACTTTTTCCCTAGGCATCAGATTGGGTGATTTTACCAACCTCTGGATCCACTCTGGGATATTTGGAAATCAGGGATGGGAATTATGGGTGTAACATACTGGACTGTGTCGGTAGTTGACAGGGTTTAATGTAAACAGGTTGTAATGTACCAAGTTGATCCAAGGATTAATCCGACTGTCACATTTAGTCAGGAAGGATTTTTTCCCCTGTTCTGAAACCAATTGGTTTTGGCTTTAAAATATCTAAACTAATCTACATTGTCCAAATATGTCCCTACTAAATAGATAATTCCCAGTGGGTATTTATTACTGGTAACAATAGATTGCAAGCTAAATAGGGAACTAGAGGCACCGGTAGTATGACAGGGTGACATGAGGGGTACAGGGAGGGTGAAATGGGGACTGGAGACACTGGGATTATTACAGGGTGACATGAGGGGTACAGGGAGGGTGAAATGGAGGCACTGGGATTATTACAGGGTGACATGAGGGGTACAGGGAAGGTGAAATGTGGACTGGAGACACTGGGATTATTACCGGGAGGAATGAGGGGTACAGGCAGGGTGAAATGGGGACTGGAGACACGGGGTTATTACAGGGAGGAATGAGGGTACAGGCAGGGTGAAATGGGGACTGGAGGCACTGGGATTACAGGGAGGATAGGGGGTACAGGCAGGGTGAAATGGGGACTGGAGGCACTGGGATTATACAGGAGGAATGAGGGGTACAGGCAGGGTGAAATGGGGACTGGAGGCACTGGGATTATTAAAAGGGGGAATGAGGGGTACAGGGGGTGAAATGGGGAATGGAGCACTGGGATTATAACAGGGGGAATGAGGGGTACAGGGCAGGTGAAAGGGGACTGGAGACATGGGATTATTACAGGGAGGAATGAGGGGTACAGGCAGGGTGAAATGGGGACTGGAGGCACTGGGATTATTACAGGGAGGAATGAGGGGTACAGGAGGGTGAAATGGGGACTGGAGGCACTGGGATTATTACAGGGAGGAATGAGGGGTACAGGGAGGGTGAAATGGGGACTGAGGGCACTGGGATTATTACAGGGTGACATGAGGGGTACAGGGAGGGTGAAATGGGGACTGGGGGCACTGGGATTATTACAGGGAGGAATGAGGGGTACAGGGAGGGTGAAATGGGGACTGGAGGCACTGGGATTATTACAGGGAGGAATGAGGGGTACGGGAGGGGAAATGGGGACTGGAGGCACTGGGATTATTACGGGAGGAATGAGGGGTACAGGGAGGGTGAAATGGAGGCACTGGGATTATTACAGGGTGACATGAGGGGTACAGGGAAGGTGAAATGTGGACTGGAGACACTGGGATTATTACAGGGAGGAATGAGGGGTACAGGCAGGGTGAAATGGGGACTGGAGACACTGGGATTATTACAGGGAGGAATGAGGGGTACAGGCAGGGTGAAATGGGGACTGGAGGCACTGGGATTATTACAGGGAGGAATGAGGGGTACAGGCAGGGAACAATGGGACTGGAGGCAACTGGGATTATAACGGAGGGGAATGAGGGGTACACAGGGAGTGTGAAATGGGGACTGGAGCACTGGGATTATTACAGGAGGAATGAGGGGTACAGGCAGGGTGAAATGGGGACTGAGGCACTGGGATTATACAGGGTGGAAATGAGGGGTACAGGCAGGGTGAAATGGGGACTGGAGGCACTGGGATTATTACAGGTGAATGAGGGGTAAGGTGCAGGGAATGGGGACTGGAGACCTGGGATTATTACAGGAGGAATGAGGGGTACAGGAGGGTGAAATGGGGACTGGAGGCACTGGGATTATTACAAGGGTAATAGGGTACAGGGTGTGAATGGGGACTGGGGCGGGCACTGGGATTATTACAGGGAGGAATGAGGGTACAGGCAGGTTGAATGGGGACTGGAGGCACTGGGATTATACAGGGAGGGTGAAATGGGGACTGGAGACTGGGATTATTACAGGGAGGAATGAGGGGTACAGCAGGGTGAAATGGGGACTGGAGACACTGGATTATTACAGGGAGGAATGAGGGGTACAGGAGGGTGAAATGGGACTGGAGGCACTGGGATTATTACAGGGAGGAATGAGGGGTACAGGGAGGGTGAAATGGGGACTGGAGGCACTGGGATTATTACAGGAGTAATGGGGGTACAGGAGGGTGAAATGGGGACTGGAACACTGGGATATTACAGGGAGGAATGAGGGGTACAGGGAGGGTGAAATGGGGACTGGAGCACACTGGGATTATACAGGGAGGGTGAAATGGGGACTGAGACACTGGGATTTATAGGTAATGATGGGTAAGGAGGGTGAAGGGGACTGGAGACACTGGGATTATTACAGGGAGGAATGAGGGGTACAGGGAGGGTGAAATGGGGACTGGAGGCACTGGGATTATTACAGGGAGGAATGAGGGGTACAGGGAGGGTGAAATGGGGACGGAGGCACTGGGATTATTACAGGGTGACTGAGGGTACAGGGAGGTGGAATGGGGACTGGGGCACTGGGATTATTACAGGGATGAATGTGGGGGTACAGGAGGGTGAAATGGGACTGGGGGCACTGGGATTATTACAGGGAGGAATGAGGGGTACAGGGAGGGTGAAATGGGGACTGGAGGCACTGGGATTATTACAGGGTGACACGAGGGGTACAGGGAGGGTGAAATGTGGACTGGGGGCACTGGGATTATTACAGGGTAACATGAGGGGTACAGGGAGGGTAAAATGGGGACTGGAGGCACTGGGATTATTACAGAGAGGCAGAAGGGTTACAGGGAGGTTGGAATTGGGGACCGGAGCACTATTATTACAGGGTGATGTGAGAGGTACAGTCGGGAGAAATGGGGACTGGAGGCACTGGGATTATTAGGGGTATGGGGAGGGAGGAATGGGGATGCATTTGCCATCCTTTTCCAGGACAACGATACCTAAATTAAGAAAGGTAGTTTTAGGTTCTAAAATGCAAACTTGTCCCCCTACATTTTTTGATGGTTTGTATATGGTTGGTTGCCAAGTAAACAAATGGGTAGGTTGGGTGTGGCAGTGTATCTGGGCATGTGTGTAACCCATCTGTGTAATTTTAAGGGGTATGTGTGACCATAAGAGCGAGATGTATTTTCACAAACATCTGCAGGGCCACAGGAAAGAACTTCCAGCATTCCTGGCTGCCAGAGTTGTAGTTTGCAAACACCTGGAGGACCGTAGGATGGGCATCCCTGCTATAAAGCTAAAAATGTCATACTTCATGCAAAATACTGTGCTTTTCTTATTTACTTTTATATGTAATGGTGTGTGTTTTGTGTAGTTAGTGTAGTCAAGGAGGGGGGGCAGACTTTAATTTGGATTCCTTAGCTAGGCAGTAGCACACTTCTATGTATCCCACACATCTGTACCAAAATATCTCTAGCTCAGACTGTGGGAGGAGATCCAGCCCAAAAAAGCAGAAGAATAAAGGGGAAGTAGTAAAATGAGAAATCCAAGCATAAAGGAAAGGCAACTATTTGCATTGCACACAGTGTAATAAGAGGTAGGGAAGTTCTGGCTTTTTACTGGGTTACTATTAATAGCACAGGTGAAAATGTGCAGAAGTTTGCTTGTGCTATTAACATGATACCCACACAGGGGCAGCACTGCCAGTCAATATTTCCACTATTGTCTCCAATACAAGGTAGATATTCTCATGTCTACCATTTGCAACAAAGCCAGCCCTGGATAGACCTTGGTTTTTCATGCAAGTGATGGAGTCTACTTCCACACAGGAATTCTTGCTTCTTCTAGAAGATTTTGACCTTCCGTCCTTATGTGGATACTGCAAATGACATGGTCACTTTATAGAACATTTTGGCCTCCATGCAAACCTGTTTATGATGAGATTTTGTTATTTTGAGAATCTCATTTCTTAGGTTGTGTGTGTCCAATCAAAACTATGGGCTGTACCCATCAATTACCATTTCCTGGCCAGAGGTGGAGGTTTCACCCATTAGGAATTAAATAATTCAGGGATAAAAAGATTAAAGCAGCTAACAGTACTTTTATATTAATCAACTACAAATGATCAGGAATAAACAGCTATGTCATGTTACCAACCTTCTCCAGAGGACAGCAAGCCCATCCTCCACCCAATGTTGGGCAACAGGTGCTACCCGATGGGCAGGTACGAGATTCATCACACTGAACATCATGGGTTGTTACACTAGGATAAGCAGGCAACTTCTTAAACCATGGAATGGAGATCTGGCCCATCACACACGTGCCAGTCTCATCACAAGAGAACCCGCTTGGGCAGCAGTGCCAGTGGTCATTACAGCAGGTGGCCTAAAGTGGGAAATCAAAACTGTAAAATATCAGACACTGCTCACAGCCCAGCCGTTTAAAGGTCTATTTAAACGGAATAAAAGACCGTTCGACTCTATTGCTACATTTATCTCCATTACATTTCTAGGCAATTTGGTTAGACCGGTACAGCCAGTCAGACTTTACATGGGTACAAGGGACACATTTATACTGTAACACTGACCAAGGTAAATCTGGGGTTGGCACAAGAGAGCACATGTGCCCGTATTGTCACACTCATTTAATTACTATCAAAGCCATACACAACTGCAACCACACATTGCCGGACCAATTCCATTGGTAAGTGTGCGTGTTGTACAGATCCAAAATGATAAATCTAGCTGGGCACACGAGTCTAAGTGAATATACTTTTATTCAGTGACGTTGTGGAACCGGTGTGGTCCCTTCATCAGACAACAGTTATAAAGTGCAAAACCTCTATATACAGACTAACCGGGTTATTCAATAAAAGATCTTATCGTTTAAAATGGTGCTAATTTTGCCCCAACCAATCAGATGTTATGTCACATTTGAAAGATTTTTAAACGATAAAGAACTTTGAAAAATTTTCAATCAGTTCAAATGGCCATCTAGTGGCCAATATCTAGAATACATTCAAAAGTGCTAAAAATAGTGCCAAGTGCTAGTAAATCAGTAAAAAAAAAAAAAATTGTATACCAATTAATACCACATTTCATGAAATAGTTACTAAAAAATAATGACAATAATAAAACACATATATATAAAAAAGGATTATCACATGAATATAATTATATATATCTCCATCTCGTTATCCGATAGCACTCACGGGACTTCTGTACAAATATGAACAAGTTTATTATTCAAAACAAAAAAAAAAAAAAAAAAAGTGTTTGATGCATTTGCTTAGAATATGTGAATCCTTTTGTGACATCTGACCTATACCAACAGGCCAATGGCAGACACACACACACACACTATTGGCCAATAGTATCAATGGCATGAAATTTCATCTGGTCCAATAACAAAAATGGGCTTTTTTATGGTGCCCATATATCAGACATTACCTGCCGACCTACAAAGCCACATTCAGTAATGATGATCCAGAAAGGCAGAATCCACCTTTCTGGATCATCTTCATGACAGACATATGATCACTAGGTCCTGTGTGGCCCACTCATTTTGCAGTCATATGACAGTCATGAAGAAAACCCAGAAAGGTGGTTACTGTAGAATTGAATGTCGCAGAATTGGCCAGCATATAAGCTCTAATGTATCAGCACCTTTAGTCTACCAACACTATAAATAGGGCGCCTATACCAAATACAGGGTATCAGCCAGTAATACGGTATATGGCCATAAGTCAAATGTAGTCATCTTGAAATTTTTAGAACCAATTGTTCCCAGGAAATCATTACTTTCCAGAGAAGGGAAAATCAGACTTTTCTTTTGGAAAAATACTCATTAAAACACGTTTGCTACCTGGAAGCCATTTTGAACGTCTTTTTGGTAAAAAGCTGTAGATTCCTACCTTCTCTATAGGACAGCATCCCCACACTCCCGACAACATGCGGCAGCAGGTGGTCTTATCTGGGCAACTGCTGGTGTCATCACACTGAATACTGTTGGCTGCAAAGAGACTCATTAGGAGCCACATACTGTAGCCCATAAACAAAGTGAAAAAACCTAAACCAAATTGAAGTTTAAAAATTAAGTGTTAAAGGGGAACTGTGGTCCAAAAATTACTTTGCGAAAATTCTCAGGGGAGCAATTCCTATTTTACCTAATTTCCATTGTTTATTTTGCATAGTTTTGAAGATATTTACATTTGTGTGTGATATGGCAGCAGCATCACCAATCACTTCCTGCTCTGAAACAGTCAATCTGTCCTGTGTCTCCTCCACCCCTTTGCAGCACCCTTGGTCCCTTCCACTCATGGACCCCATGGTCCCTTCAGTTGCAGGTCCCCCATGGCCCATTATCTTACAGCCCCGTGTGGCCCTGCCCACTCACGGGTAGTTGGGCGTCTGAATGGGAGGAATCTTTCTTTGGGAAGTCCAAAAATGGGATCTTTTAGCCCTGTTGGATTATGTGCAAAACCTCTTATGTTTGAGGCCCAGATCTTGGAGAAATTCTTCAGTCTCTCTCCTACTTTCTTCTTTGGGCCAGCAGACCACTATTGATGGGACAGGCTCCAAAGGCATTTTTGCTTTGGTTGCCTAAAGCCTGTCTCCATGGCGGTAGACCTGTTGACCTGCCTTGTATACGCTTGGGGCACGAAAGGACTTCTCTATTATATGAAGGCTTGAACCTTGGTCTTTTGTTTTTCCTGCTCTTGCTGCAAAAAAATCAAAAGCCTTGCAGATGATTGAATCCAACTTCTTTCCAAAGAGAATATCATCGTCAAATAGCAAGAGATTTGGAACTTGTGTCGGCAAACCAGGGCCTGAGCCACAATGCTCTGCGAGCTGCCATCTATCTCGCTGATAGTCACCACGTCTAGAGAGGCCTCAGGAAGTAGTCAGTTACCATAATTTCAATTAATTTAGGGAGTTTCACATTTGTGCTTTTCTTCTTCCATCCCCTGGATCCAAAGCTTTATAGCTTGACACTGATGTCATTGCAGTTGCCCCCGCAGCTACATATTCCATTTTCCAAGAGAATTCCATTTGCTTGGCCATGGTTCTCTGAAGACCGCTGTCTACAGGCAAGGTATTCTTGCTTGCCAATCTTGCTACTGCCACATCTACCTTGGGGGGGGGGGGGGGGAGAATTCTTCCTCCTCAAAAGGGATACTTCAAGAATTTCCCGGCAAAGGAAAACTTAGAGGCAGAATGGAGGAAGACCAACAATCTCCTTCATTGAGAAATGTAAAGGGAAGGTTGCAGACTTCCTTTTAACTGACCGAAACAATTCATCCGCTGTTGAAGATTTAGGAGTCTCCACGGTAAGGGGCAAAGCTACGTACAGCCTTCATTAATGGCTCAATAACAGATGCGTCAAAATTGATCTCCTTATCCTCAGAAATGAAAAACTGATCCTCCAGTCTCACCGATTGCTCATCCTCTGAATATTCCAGAGACCTGGAATTTTGGCACCTTGTCCTCATTTTGGAATCGGATGCTTCAATACCTTTAGCCACTGCAGTCTATCAAATGACTTCCGATGTGGAATGTTTTGAAGAGGCGTTTTCCGTGTCCATAGATTTTGAGCAGTCACACTGTTTTACACACAACATCCTTAGGAGAGCGGCTGGAAAAGTTACAGCCATAAGGAATTCACACAAAATAGTCTCCACTCTTTACTACTCACCCGAGCTTACCTAGATCCCTTGGGGTGACTCTTGGCAGAACTACCTGCTTTCAAACCACAGGAGTAAAGGGCATGAGGCAGGACGTGCCCAAAGCCCAATCCACCAGTTGGTAAGGATTAGTCAGTCAGTACACAGCTGTCCTCGTCCAATTAGTACTAGCCGTGTGAAGTGACGACGTCACCACACTGGAAGCATGGCAGCTATCTTGGAAGGGGAAACCACGTGCCCACAGTCCCTACAACACCCGTTACCACAGGCTTAACTTCCTCGCAGACGTGCCTTTGAAGGAGGCGACACGGAGGAGCATCAGGCTAAGGTGAAAAACTGCAATGGCTGGAAAGCTACAGAGGAAACTCTGGGGGTCCATGGGCAGGAGAAAAAAAAAAAAAAAAAAAAAAAACACACACAACAAGGTATTACAACTTCCTGTCCAGGTAGCTGCAGGGGATTAAATCCAGTTTGGAGATTTGCTGCCATGGGGATTTGGGGGAAAACCTGTTTCCTCCCCCCTCTTGTATTAATAAATTAGGAGGGTTTTAGCATTAACCCCCCCCCCCCCATATATCACTTGTTTCTCCCTATGTAACAGTGATCAAGGATACAGTACAGGCTGTCCAGCAGTTACCGTCCCCTCCCCTAGCTCAGATATGTTTAGTGTGAATCCCCATAATGCGAGAGGGTTTCTCTAAACAGGACATTATCTGTAAGTGCGCTAGGGGGATCATTTTGGCTCCACTGCTGGAAGTCTTTGTCTATTAATAAAAATAACATTTAATCCCTTTGGTGATTGTCGCATTTTCGGAAATGTTGGACATCTCCTTTCATTCTCTTACTTACCAGTTTGCCTCAGAGCTGGCAATTTACTGAACCAAGGGATAGAGTGTCCCCTCTGCACACAGTCTCCTTCAGAGCAGGTGTATCCAGGGGGACAGCAGTGGACGTGATCATCACAGCACACAGCCTGAAATGGAGACAACAAAGAAGGTTGCAGGGAAACATTGCAAAAAAAACAAATTAAAAAAGCAAACTCTGGGTCTGTGGTCATCTTCACACAAGGCCCCAGTGTATCCAATACCAGCTCTGTTTGTAGGTGAACATACCTGCTCAATTGGGCAACATCCCCATTCCCCGGATGCCAGGCGACAGCAGGTTTGCTTGTCAGGGCAACTGGCAAAGTCATCACATTTAACGTCAGCGACTGTAGACACAAGTAGGAGGAGGTGTTAGAAGCAACGGGTCTGGGACACATTTCACAAGATACAATTACAGAATTCTTCTTCGTTAACAGATATGAATGGCTGAATCAATGTGACCATTACCAAGAATATGTTAAATGGTCATTACAGCAAGAAACTGCGCAAAGTTTTAAATGAATTGTAGCATGAAGGAAAGGTATAAATATAATCCAATCGTGGCAATTTAAAGTTATATTACACAACATACAAAAGCTATTTAGGAGCCTTTAGAGAGACTATTTAAAAGAAATGGTGACGGTAGTCTTCGATTTAGGATTTAAAAAACAAAACCACAAACCCCAAGAGTCATTTATTTGCCCCCGAACCCAAACCAATTAGCACTTTATTACAAGCATCTCTAGCCAGAAATTATAATGGACAGTATTGCCTTATTCTCTACATTTCTGGCAGAGTTTGCTGCAGCCTCCCCTGCTCAATGAGCTTTTAGGAACTTGATCATGTGCAGAGAAGGCAGCAGGTAGAGAAAATGCTTTCATCCCAGCTGAAAGCAGTCACATTTTTTTGCCTCCATTCTGCCACATGAAGCGCGCTTCCCCCTAAATGCAGTCCATCATTATCCCTAAATATCTGGTTAGCAATACAACTAATATTGTGACTAATAGATTGGTTGGAAACAGTGTCAGACTGGCCAACAGGGGAATCGCCCAGTGGACCCACAGCCCATTCACCCAAGAAAACTGATACAATTTAAATACAGAGCCAAAAAGGACAGTAATTGGACAGTAGGAGTAAAACTAATATGTAGAGGAGTAATAATTGAGGTATGAAATGTTAGGTGGGCCCCTGGTCGCAGATTTCCTGTTGGGCCAACAGTCCATTCAGACTCTGGTTGGAAATTGGATGACCGACAAGTGAATTTTTTCTGTTTTAAGGGTGGACATGCCATCTCATTAACCTTTTAAACTCCTCATTGTATATCTACGAGACATGAATTGCTCCCGTCTGGAGTGAGAAGAATTTAGATCAAACTCCTAATAATGAGGACTCACCCGTTTGTCTCAGGGCTGGAGTCTTGCTGAACCAAGGGATAGAGTGTCCCCTCTGCACACAGTCTCCTTCAGAGCAGGTGTATCCAGGGGGACAGCAGTGGACGTGATCATCACAGCACACAGCCTGAATGAGACAACACGAAGGTTGCAGGGAAACATTGCAAATAAACAAATTAAAAAAAGCAAACTCTGGTTCTGTTCATCTTCACACAAGGCCCCAGTTATCCAATACACCAGCTCTGTTTTTAGGTAGGTAGCAGCTGTCAAATGAACAACCTGCTCAATTGGGCAACATCCCCTTCCCCCGATGCCAGCGACACAGTCTGCTTGTCAGGGCAACTGGCAAAGTCATCACATTTAACGTCAGCGACTGTGACACAGTAGGAGGAGGTGTTAGAAGCAACGGGTCTGGGACACATTTCACAAGATACAATTACAGAATTCTCCTCTACGTTAATATGAATGGCTGAATCAATGTGACCATTACCAAGGATTAAAATGGCAGAACAAGAAAGTTCCTTTACAACTGTAGCATGAATGACTGGTATAAATATAACCCACACCTGGGCAGTTGTTTAATGTAGGATAGTGACCAAATCCTTAAAGAAATATTAGAAATCAGGATGGTTGTTAGGCAAGGGCCAGAATAGATTTTTGTTGCACATCCCCTTACAGACCACCATTAAACACAGCATTACAGTGGTGTAGCTTTAGACCTATGTGCCATGATGCTGAACTTGGACCTGGCCCCCCCCTTTTCCCACCACAAAATGAGCACTGCATCTACCAAATCAGCCAGCTAATGTGGGGAAAGTTCCCAGTTGCCTAGCGATAGTTATGCCACATTTTGCAGTGCTGTGGGGATCTCTAGAACAGGGGCTTTGTCTGGTCTTGAAATAAACAGGTCACCAAAGGCTGATATAGCAAGGATATAAAAGGAGACAAACTTAATGTTTTACCCTTAACTGTGGCATTGCCAGACAGGTGAACAGCTTGGCATTGGGAGATGGGCCACTCAGGACCAAAGACTGACATGTGGGTGTGTGCACTGTGCCATCACAATAACAGAGCCTGCACACCATGGTTAGTTTTATAGAAGGGTAGGAATCCGTCTTCACCTTTATCTACAAACTAAATGGTGGTGGTAAGTCAATGGATAATATAGCTCATACGGGGAGGGGGGGGGGGGGTATGTGGTCATGATGGGCTAGATTACCTATTGGATTACCAATAGCCAATATAACCCCCCTCCTCTTATAGTGAATTGTACCTCAGCACACCATCTCCTTCGTACAGCGAGTGCTTTCAGTCTCAGAGTGGCGCCCTACACCACTCTGCTCGTCATGCCAGAACTCAGAAGCCCTCGTGGGTGTGTCCCAGCCTTCCATCCGATTGGCTGAAGATGGCTGGGATATGCGGGAGGCGCAGCCCATTTTGAGTAGAGGCTCCTGTTCTCGGTAAGAGGAATACTTCTCATGCTGGGGTCCCTTTCAGTGGTGTGTCCACGTGGGGATGTTGGTAATGGCCAATTGTCACTGCCTGTAAGGCACAACCACTCTTCCTCCCCAACTACCCTTCTTTGTTGAGGGCCCCCCAGGTGCACAGGCCCAGTTGTAATTGTGACCCCTGCACCAGTGCGGTTATATATCTACGAGACATGAATTGCTCCTGTCTGGCCCAGGAGTGAGAAAAATTTAGATCAAACTCCTAATGAGACTTACCAGTTTGTCTCCGGGCTGGAGTTTTGCTGAACCAAGGGATAGAGTGTCCCCTCTGCACACAGTCTCCTTCAGAGCAGGTGTATCCAGGGGGACAGCAGTGGACGTGATCATCACAGCACACAGCCTAAACAGAGGCAAATAAGGTTTTGGGAGATAAGTATATATCTGGGAAGTAATAATGGAGGAAAACTAAAAGCTGCTAGATTACGATACCTGTTCAATTGGGCAACATCCCCATTCCCCGGATGCCAGGCGACAGCAGGTCTGCTTGTCAGGGCAACTGGCAAAGTCATCACATTTAACATTAGAAACTGTAAACACAGAAAGTCATGAGGGAGACACAGGGCCATATTTCTTAACCCGACGTGCAGTCATTTCCCTCAGATATAGGTAGATTATGGCTGTTACATACCAATGTATTATAGACCACAATGGCTAGGGGCATAACTACCAGGAGATAACCGCAGGTGGGCGCGGTCTTATTCCTAGGAACGATATAACCTCCTCCCAGAAAACCACTGTAGATAATGCATGGATAGGGGTCCCATGGATTCCTAGTTACACCACTGACAATGGCAGTCCGATTAACGATAGCGCTCTGCTGCAAAATACCACCCGGTATCAGAATATTACCACCCGGTATCAGAATATTGTACCCTTGCTAGTACCTCAACTGCACCGATATTTTATGGTCATAATACCGCGATGTATTGTGCAACCACGCTATAAAGTGCAGTATCACGCCTTCATAAATACGGACCACAAGGCTTTAGAAGATTCCCAGAATTCTTCATAGAGCAGTTAATATAACATCTCCCATATGAACGGCTGAAGCAAAGCCAACATACATGTACAGTCTATGGAATTACAGCTTACATTTACATTATGATGCCCGTCTATGGCCATGCAAGACCTTTTTCCTGCATTTACTTGGCAACATTAGGCAAACATTTAGGGCTTTCTAAACAATGAGCCACAAAAAAAAAAAACCCTCAGGTCTTGGCCCAACCAAAGGCCATTTCTACCTAAAAACCAAAATCCACCCACCTGTGTAACCTGGCAAATAAGCCAGCACCACAAGCCCTCCAAGACTCCCCTTGGAGGCTACAACATTGATGCACAGCCTACCCAAGGTTTTCACCATGTGGAACACAGCCAACCTTGTTGCAGCCTCCAGGGGGGCTGGATAGTAAAAGTGTAAGGTGGATATGCCCATTAAATTCTCAAATTAAAACGCTTTAAGTAGTAAATTGCATAAGGGTTGAGACGGATTTAATTCCTTCTCCCTGCGATTTATTACACTTTGTAAATTAGACCTACCCGGCTGTAAATTAGACCTGTTAAAGGAATCACTCCTGCTCATAGACTTGTTACAGGGATATAGGACTGGTAATTCCTACCTTCCAATATGGTTTCTGTGAGGAGCACCAGCCCAAAGAAAACCTATTCTGCCAGTCTTCCTCTTGGATTGAGCATCTTTAATACAAAAATAGTCCAGGACTAACCTGGCAAATGAAAACTGAACTGCTGTAGCTCCTCAACAAAATGATATTCTGAAGTCGGAATAACCAATCCAACCTCCCTTAGATCTTGAGAGCTTAGTCCAGTTTATCTTTTCAGATTCACTTTGGTCCCAGGATGTGCCGCTGGATTGGAAAAAAGCCAATGTAATACCAATGTTCAAAAAAGGGTAGTCGCTCACAGCCTGGTAACTATAGACCTGTAAGTCTAACATCAGTGTTAGGGGAGGTGCTGGAAACTTTGTTATGAGATCATATCCTTGACTGTCTCCAGAACGGATCTTATTAGAAATAGTCATCAGCATGAATTTATGAGAAATAGATTGTGCCAGACAAATGTACTCAGTTTTTTTATGAAGCGAGTAAGAATTTAGATTCAGGCACAGCAGTGGATGTGGTATACTTGGATATTGCTAAAGCATTTGATACTGTGCCACATAGGCAGCTAATGTATAAACTGAGGACAGTTGGCCTAGAAAAAAAAAAAAAACAATTTGTACATTGATAGAGAATTTGTTATTGGATTGCAATGGATCAATAGAGCTACATCTATGTGGGCTAAAGTTCTAAGTGGAATGCCTCAGGGTTCCGTACTGGGGCCACTTTTTAATGGGTTTGGAAACTTTAGAGACCTTGCTCTCAATGTCCCCTTTTAGTGGTTTATAAAGTTCTGCATAGTTTAGGGTCATCCACAGACCTAGATAGATTATCAAAATGAGCAGCAGAATGGCAGATGAGATTCAATGTTGATAAATGTAAGGTGATTCATTTAAGGTTTAACAATCCTTGTGCCAACTACACCATAAATAACTGTTAAGTGAATCTCTAATGGGGGGGTTCCTCTGGATTAACCATTAGGTAGGGTTAAAGAGGAGAATAACTGTTATACAGATATTATGGGTAGGGTATAAAGGTTGGACGAGATGGACGTATGTCTTTATACAACCTCCAATACTATGTTACTATGCAACTGTTACAGACATTATGGGTAGGGTATAAAGGTTGGTCTTATGTCTTTATACAACCTCCAATACTATGTTACTATGTAACTGTTATACAGACATTATGGGTAGGGTATAAAGGTTGGACTAGATGGATGTATGTCTCTATATAACCTCCAATACTATGTTACTATGTAACTGTTATACAGACATTATGGTATTGTACCACTACATCAGTATGTTACAGGGATTAGTGTACAATACCAGTGGTTTTTGTAGTTTGAATAAGACCGTTGTATTGTACACTACCATCTTATTTTACACTACCATCATTATTTTTTAACTACCAGTTGTTATTGTACACTAACCATATTTTTTGATACTACCATTGTTATTTACACTACCGTCGTATTGTACACTACCATCCTTATTAAACTACCAGTTGATATTGTACACTACCATCATTATTTTACACTACCATTATTTTACATACCATTATTTTACACTACCATTATTTTCACTACCATTATTTTACACTACCGTCGTTATTGTACACTACCATCCTTATTTACACTACCATTGTATTTTAAACTACCAGTTGTTATTGTACACTACCATCATTATTTTACACTATTATTTACACTACCATTGTTTTTTAAACTACCAGTTGTTATTGTACACTACCATCATTATTTTACACTATTATTTACATACCATTGTTATTTAAACTACCAGTTGTTATTGTACACTACCATCATTATTTTACACATTATTTTACACTACCATTGTTATTTTAAACTACCAGTTGTTATGTACACTACCATCATTATTTTACACTATTATTTTACACTACCCTATTGTTATTTTAAACTACCAGTTGATATTGTACACCACCATCATTATTTTACACTACCATATTTTTTTTATACTACCATTATTTTACACTACCGCATATTATTTACACTACCATTGTTATTTTAAACTACCAGTTATTGTACACATCATCATATTTTACACTACCATTTTATTAAACTACCAGTTGTTATGTACACTACCATCATTATTTTACACTATATTTTAACATACCATTGTTATTTAAACTACCAGTTGTTATGTACACTACCATCATTATTTACACATTATTTTACACTACCATTGTATTTAAACTACAGTTGATATTGTACACCACCATCATTATTTTACACTACCATTATTTTTTTTATACTACCATTATTTTACACTACCGTCATTATTTTACACTACCATTGTTATTTTAAACTACCAGTTATTGTACACTATCATCATTATTTTACACTACCATTGTTATTTTAAACTACCAGTTATTGTACACTATCATCATATTTTTACTACCGGGTGTTATTTTACGCTACTGGACGTTATTTTACAGTATCATCATTATTTTACACATTATCATTTTTTTACACTACCATCATTATTTTACACTACTACGAGTTTTATTTTAAATACCATCAATGTTTTACACTTCCGGCTGTTATTTAACTATCTGGCATTATTTTACACTACTGGGCTATTTACACTACTGGCATTATTTTACAATATCATTACATTATTGGGAGTTATTTGCAGTAATGGTTTTATTTTACATCTGTGTCGTAAAAAAACACTATGATTATTATCTATATTGTGACGTCAAATAAAGGTACGGTAATGATCTCCATTTTACATTTGCATCCTACAAAAAGATAACGATCGTTACAGCGTGTGTATCGTTATTTACAGTACCGCGACTTATAAATACGCCCTAATTCTGCTCCTGAAACTTTTTATACCCTTTAGCAAATTCTCACCAACCCTCTTGCTTACAATAGGCCCCAAGGCTCTCCGCTGTTTTCCATCCCCCCTCTGGGATTCCGAGCTCAAACTAAGCTCAGCAGAAAGGTGCTCTGTGCTCAAGAAGCTGTGCCTGAAAACAAAAATTCCAAATTAGCACAATACTCTACAAAGGAAGGAGCGTGTGAAACAAAAAACGTCGTAAAGATGCAATGGCCGACAAAGTATGAACGCACTACGTTAAATAAAGCAACATAACGGTGATTACTTGGATGCTTAATAGGCAGTTGCTTTTACTTTGAAAAAGGGTGCTTGCTGCACGATTTGATTTAATTCGAATTTTCTCTTGCAGCAGCAGGAGGGGAGAAGGGCAGCTGACCCACTCTGCTTCATTTACTGACACAAGCCGGCAGCTTGCTGGGAATGTCACCGTTCTTTCATTGAACTACAGATTTTTTTAAATATTTTCTTTCTTAAAAGAGCAACTAGTATTTAAGCATTAGCAAGATGATAAATGTTATAATCACATTTATCAGGGTGCATTAGGGTTATGGGGAAACACGCAATCTGTGACATGAACATTTATGGAAGCACATTAACATGGACCCCCAGCATGACAGATGCAACGTTGTGCCAAGCCCCCCCCCCCTAAAACACTAACTACCCACTAAATCTCATTTATGTCCGTATGTGAGCTGTGTCTTACTCCTGTACAGCGATGGATTAACAGATGCCTCATTATCATTAAGAGTGCCCAGGAGGGCCACTGGTTAACCAGAGGGGCCCCGAGGCTCGGGGTGAACTGTTTGATGGGGGCAGTTTCAGAAGGGAGGAGGCCAGTGCTGGAATCACAGGGAAAGAGCACTCCATTTGAAACACACTCAGTAGAGTTGTCTACAGTCTAGCACCAAGCACGCCAGTGCATGATGATCATATACTCTGAGAACCCTGTAAAGCTGACGTGTATCTGGTAGTTGTGTGTATTAATAGGTGAACAATGCAGGCAGTGACATGTTTGGGCTTCCTTTGTGCTTAAATTGTGGAACATGCACTGGTAAATGATGTTGTTTGTTTGAACCTGCATTCTCGGTCATTGTCCATACCCAAAATTTGTACACAATGTTTTACAGGTGCTCTACTAATTTACAAAGTTCTTTTAGGGGTGGCAAGCGCCTTTAAAGGGCATGTTCACCCTAAGAACAAAAAAAAGGTCACTATCTGCCCAAACCCCCAACTGCTATTTTTCCCACTTCATTACATGCATTTGTTAACAGATATTTAATGATAAATTATCTTCTGTTATGGCAAAGGTATCTGTCACCTACTTCTGCTCAATGAGCTTTTTATAAGCTTGAGCATGTGCAGTGGAGGCAGCAGGGGAAAAGGCAAATATCATCTTGGTTGTGATGTCAGCAGTCACAGCCTTGATTGATTATATGGAGGGAGGAGCCAGCTTACTTGCCAGAATGGGGACAATAATATTCTAATATCTGGCTAATAATACATCTAATAATGTGTGGAATATATCAGTTGGGTTGGGGGAGGAAACAGTTTTCGTGGACAGGGTGGACATGCCCTTTAAGTGTCTGGCATGAGGATTCTAATTTACAAATACTAATAGAGTTTAATGTGAAATGCCTATTCTCTAAACTATCCATTGATGAAAATACAGCAGAAAACTACAGTGGTCCATTCCCTGTACGTTTTCCCTGTGCTTGTGAGGTTTTGTTTTCCGGGTATGGAGGTCTCCCCACAATCATTCAGTGATATGGGTTGTATGTGGGTATTAGGATCAATATCGGTAAATAAATATCGATCTATAATGCCACAGTCATTATTTAACAACGTAGGTGTAAGGAAATACTGCCGCGATTGCACAATGATCGTTGACAGAAATTTAAAGGGCATGTCCAGCCTAAAAAAATAAAGCTTAAAATGTTACCACCCCCAAACCTAAGTATCGCATTATACATGTTCCAAAGATGCCCCTGAAGTGATTTACCTGACCCGGTGAAGTCACGTTGTGCCTTAACTGTCAGCCGCAGAGCAGAGGAGGAGCGTCGGGGGAGGGAGGTTAGGTATGCATAATGCGAAAACCTAGGTTTGGGGGGTGGTAAACATCTCTAAGTTTGTTTAGGGTGGACATGCCCTTTCACATTGCGCATTAGTTTAGACGTGATGTAAAATAACGACCCGGGTAGAAAATAGATCGATGGAGGGGGTAATAAAACACGATCGCTATCTTACTACACATCCTTATATTAACGCCATGATCGTAAATTACTGATAACTATCATTAAGTATGATGTCATGATCGCTATAAAGGATAGATATCGTATGTAATGATATTGATTTCATATATAAATAAAAGTCTTTAAATTGTAAACTATTTTGGGCATAGCCTAATGTGGTACAATGATACAGATGACTTGGGAAGAAAAAAGTGGGAATAGTCTCCCAAGCTCTTTTTTTCACCCAGGACGACATTTTGGACAGTCAGACTGGTGAATGTTTTTGAGCTTTCGGATTTATTAGCAATCAGGTTTAATTTCCACAAGTGGCTCCCATAACAATAAGAATATGCATCATCATATTAGCAAAGTTCGATTATTGTTAGAGTGCAGCAAACAGTAAGTAGCAACTTGTCTGTGCAGCAAGTTGACTATTGTTCGTTGCATGATACAAAATGTCTTGTGGTTCTCCATGTGTATCTACAAGATTTCTATCAAGCAAGTTCAACACAAAAAACAGAACTATAACGTTATAGAACTGAATCTCCCCTGTAGCAGAAACCTGCTACCCCTCTAGGAAAGGAAGTAGGTGTAAATTAAATGATATTTGTATGGACTGTGGGAGTAAACATGGCATTACATGTATAGATGTTAAGCAGCCCATACACGTATACAAATGTACTTACCCGACCGAGCGTCCCACGACATTAAACGATCCTGCCGGAACCTCTTTCCCGTTCTCCTATGTGACAACAATGCGATTGCACATCCCATTCATTTTGCAATCGCATCGGTTTGCATAGAAGAACGGGAAAGGCGGTTCCGGCAGGATTGGTCTAATGTCGCGGGGGTAGCCTCGGTCGGGTAAGTAAAATCGGATATAGTTATGGCGCCTTAGAGAGGAGGGTTTGGGTGATTTACATAGAGTATAGTTGCCCTTAAATATATGTGGCAATATTGCTTTAACTATAAGTGGATGCATTAGTTTCCTTTCACTGGTATGGGCTCTTTGTCCAGGTTAGAGAGCAATTTACAAATGGCTGCCAAATGCATTTAAGCTTGTATAGCCCTCCTGCTGTCTATACTTTTTAAAGAACTGCAAGCACATGTCCTAAGAAAAATATTTTAGGGACCAGCAGAAGTTGGTTGTGCAACATTAGCATTTGCCCCGGTGTATATGTAAGTTATTTATAAAGCGCACATGGGGACGCAGCGCTGTACAATATACATATATGAATATATGGTCATTATTTAAAGTTAAGGCTATAGGAGCGATGACAAGTGTCCCATGTATAAAAATGTGCCTATATTTGGTGTTATATACTGTCAGTAGGTGAGTTCTAGGATAATGGGTGCCACATGGATAGGGGGTGTGTGCTAGTGATGGTGGGTTTCCTATGCCTAACAGTTAAGTGTCCCCCAGGCTCACAGTTGTTCTTGTAGCTCCAGAATGACTCCCTTAGCTGACGTTTTTCTTGGAGACTTTGCTCTGACTGCTCATTAAAACTTGGGTCAAGCGCTTGTTTTCAGTCTCCAAATTCTTAAGCTGAGACTCTCGCAGACGAACCAGTTCTTCTAGGTAACCCTACAAAAGTAAAAGTAGAAATAAAGCTTTATCATTGTTGCAAGGAGCTGCCAACAGCAGGTGAAAGAAAAAGATAAAGTAAGAGGGTCCTTGCCACCCTCAACTCAAGCCATTAAGGCTGGCTAAGATGGAGCAGACATTTACACAGAGAATCTATAATATGCATTATTATGTATAAATAAATGCTTCAAAAATACTGGGTTCCTGTTTGCAGGACGAAAAGTCAGTCCTGCAACCTAGTAAACCTTGTAAATGCGTCCGGATATCTGCAGTGATCTGTCCCAATCACTAAAACTGTAAACAGGTGAGTAGTTGTAGGCAGATACAGAAATGAGGAGACTCCAAGGATATCTCAATTCAGCAATCTTTATTCACATCACGTATTCTCAAATGTGTTTGCAGGACCTAATAAAACGTTATGGACTTGTCCTTGACCCAGCACCTGGGTTGATTCAGTTGCTCAGTAGAGATCTGAGCATGTTTGACCCATCAACAGCCCAGTAGAAATTACTGTAGGAACATTCCAAGGATGTGGTGCATTCTGGGAATAAGAAGGACCATTACAGAATTGAAATGTCAACTCACTAATGTCAACAGCAGGGAATAGCAAGGGGTATGAAATCAACTGATTATTCAAAAGGGAGAGAATATGCTTCACAATGAGCCATTCATTTCTATGCAAAACTTTCCTTACAGGAGACATTTCTATATCTTTAGCTTTGTAACTTTTATTTTCTTTCAACTGCTCTAAAGCAGCACAACTTGTGTATTTTCCTTTGACTGTGTATTTCTAAAAATGTATTTATTATAATAAAACAAAACTAACATTTCCCATGAAACTCTTGCGTTCTGCATTCATATTCTGACTACTGCGTCTGCATTTCATTCATTCTGCATACTGCGTTCTGCATTTTATTCATTCTGCATATGCGTTCTGCATTTAATTCATTCTGCATACTGCGTTCTGCATTCATTCATTCTGTACTGGTTCTGCATTTCATTATTGCATAGCGTTCTGCATTTCATTCATTCTGCATACTGCGTTCTGCATTTCATTCATTCTGCATACTGCGTTCTGCATTTCATTCATTCTGCATACTGCGTTCTGCATTCATGTATTTCTGCATACTGCGTTCGCATTTCATTCATTCTGCATACCTTTTGTGCATAGACGATACGGAATTTCTGCTCCATCTTACGGCACTTGCTGTACCAGCTTCTTCATCAGTGAGTAACGGAAGGTATGGATGTTCTGGGGAGCGTTCCTCACGCTACTCCTCCAACACCTTCTCGGTCTTCCTCTTTCACTAAGGTAATCGTAACTTACAGGAAGAAGAAAACAACAAGGGAGGAAAAAGCAAATTAAAAACTTCTTTATGATTTAATATGATCGCAACCCCAACACATGACTGGGCTTAACCCTTTTATAAGCATGCCAATGGAGGGGGTTCTTCAGTATATATATATAATATATATAATATATAATATATAGATATATAATATATATATAGTTTCTCATGTCCCAATCTCCCTATAACTTAAAGGAGAACTGAAGTCCATAACTAACCACACCCCATTGATAGCACAATGTAGGGACCTAAAAATGCTAAATTTCTCACCCCAAGTGTAGATTTGGCATAATACCTACCAGCTCCATGATCCCCTTGACCCGCCCCATTCACTAGGCAGACAGACCAACCAATGCTGGCGGGAAGGAGACAGAACAAGAGCAGTACAATGAGTAAGTGTGGAGTGAGGGGGTTTTTTTTTGCGGAATCAGGAAGAGGGAGGAAGAGGAAAGTAGTAGTAAAAGTGTAACTACAAAGGTCCAGGTTTAAGGACCTAGCAGTTTATGTCCTCCCCCTGGGTACAAAGCATAGATATAAGAAGAGGAGCTGGGAGGAGATAAGTATAATTGTCCTTTATTTATCAAAAAAAACACAACAAAAAACTGAATTCTGCTTTTTTTTTTTTTTCCAACATTGATCTCGATTTTCTTACCTTTGTGTAAACTTCAAGTAAGGGGTGTGTGTAATCTATCACAGCTGGGGTCTTCCCATCAATTCCTTCCCCCTTCAGACAAAAGCTGGAATAAAGGCAAACACCAGTAGACATAGTGAAATGAATAGCAGAAATAACGAACTCTTAATGTAATAATAACTTTTACTTTTTGCATCTGTAATTTTTGTCTGAAACAAATTAAAGGGTCACTAACTCACAATGTTAGATTATCTGAAACTCTAAATTTGAGAGAAGTGAAATGGTGGTACTCACATTTATCTGTGCTTGCTTTGTCATCACATTTTTAATGTTTAGTGAGTGATACTAATTCCCCCACCCTCCCTTACTCACTGCTATTTGTAGTGTCTGCGACACTTATAAGTTTTGCACAGCCTCATCATGGACACTGTCTGCTTTACACATCTCCCCTCTCCCTGCTTATTTTCTCTGCGTGATCTCTTTATTTTGCAGAAAGAGTGCTGGGCAGGCAGTAAAGATCCTAGTAAGAGTCAGGGATGGGGACACATTATAATTTCTACTTCGGAGGACAGGTCTTTGCCTGTAAATGCTGTGATTTCAAATGATGATTTCAGGATCTACAGCTCAGATTTAAATCCACAAAAATTTTGAAAATTCAGTTTACCCGTTAATGTAACAAATTATCCCTTCAAACTCTTCCCAAAGTTACTTATTGGTAAACACCTACACAAACAAGTGGATGTTTATGGACTTTGAAAAAGAAGGGGAGAATTTAAGGGATATATGACATCAAAATCATTTTTGCTATTTGTTTACAGTGATGAGTTGATCTAATTTAACTAATCTCCCTATATGCTGACTGTGTCTCAGCCTTCTTATTAAAAGCAACCTAAGATGCCTACAGTATATAAGGGCAGTCAATTACAGTATCTGTAAGCCAAAAGCCCAGTAGCCAAAGGCAATGTGAGATCCTTACTCCTGCTGGACCATGCAAAAGTAAAGAAAGAAGATGCACTGTGTTTAAAGAGGTAGTTCCACTGAAATTGTGTTCTTTTACCCGTTTACAATTTATCGAAGAAGAAAGCCCACGTGGGTCTGTGGTCCGGGTGCAGCACGCCCCGGACCCGTCGCTATAGGTCCTCCGTAATACTCAACGAACACCAATATGGAATACGGCGCACACCGGAAAGTAGGACACCTGGACTCCTCCGCTCTTACTCATAGGCCAAAAGAAAAAGAGAGAAAAAAAAAGAACAATCCACTGACAGAAAATGAAAGACTTTGAGAATGGCATCAAATATGCAAAACGACAAAACACGGTCGGGGGAAGAGGGGAAAAGAGAAGCGGGGAAATAGGGGGAGTGAGAAAAGAGGAGAAAAGAAGAGGCGAAGAGCAAAAAAAAGCCAAAAAAAAAGTCAAGGTAACGTTGTCAATCAAAAAAGACTTAATGCAGTCAAGAGCTCCTGCTCTAATAGGGAATGAAACTTCCATGGTAGCCAACACCCTAATGGAGGAATCCCGCAGCTTATCGAACATGTGAAATAGATAATGTAGCAGGTATAGCATCCTCTTTGAAGAAGATAAAAAGAGACCGTAACTAAAATATCCAATACCTAGCTTGTAACCTGTTGTATTGTAACTAAAAATTCTAACCCCGTGAATCTAAATCCCCTATGCATTCAGTTCATGGCACTTTAATTACTGGAAGCAAGCAAAAACAAATGTCAGGAAGTATTTATTTTTCTCACACTTTGTAAAGAGCATTGGGTAATTTTTTTTTTTTCTTAGAGATAGTATATTACGTACAAACTGGCAACACCTATAAGGGTGCAAAAATAAAATTAACGTTCAGATGGTAATTGGAAAACTCATCACTTGGTGGTTACACATGCTTGCTTTGTCCTGGCTTTATTTCCCTGTGAAATACCTGAATGCTTATGGCAACCGGTCGGGCCGATCTATTTAGATTAGATTTTTGTATCATTCTGTATATATACATAATTAACGGGAATATTAATCTTATATATATATAATGTGACTAACGTATCGGCAGATCGTGTTTCTACACGACCATGTATGTTTATGTATATGGTATGTAATATAGAGGTTTGGGTCTTTTAGGAGGTACGTGCTGTGGTTTTTTTTATATTGTGCCCTTGAGTAACTTTTTATTGCACGTGGGTTCACTTTATGTGCACTAGGCCACTTTTTGCTGGCAGTTTCTCATCACTTTGAAAACAAGTATATGTATTTTAAGCATCTGAGAGTGCCATGAGTCTTCTTTCTTCTGTGTTGGCTTATGGCAAAACCGAGGCATTGGTACCAAACCGTGTTCAAATGCTAGTGCGACCATAATGGGCCATACCTAAATGTAGGGGGCAGCCCACTCCACAGTGACTTAAAACCTTCATGTCGGTACTTTTCACAAGCATCCTGTTTATGATAAGGATAGCACAGAGGATGAGTATGGGAGCCACTGCAATTAAACTACTTTATATAAGACTACCAATCCATCAGTAGCTACATGACCAGTACAATGTTTCCACTGAATATGTATATGTTGTCTTTTGATGTTAAATGATATATGTGCCTGTTAACTCATGATGCTGCTTGGATAAAGACTTTATCATGTGGGTTTTCACATATGCAGGCTTTCTTTACAGGAAGAGTCTAGCAAAACGATGCTCACCCACACGAAGAACATTGACTTATTTTTGCACATTCTCATCTGTATATTGTATATGTATTCCCATTTTTACATTCCTTGACCTGCTACTAGCTTTAAGCTCTTACCAGTGTTCCACTAAATTAACAGTCTGGTGTGCTGGCAAGCCGCTGCGCATGCAGGTTGCATTTGACAACACAAAAAGATGATCCCATCAACCCCTTTACAGTACAGGAAACGCGCCCTAGGGTAATTGCATAAAAGGATATGGCCAGGAGGTAGTTTATTTAGTTTACAGAGAATGAGGAACACGAGGGATGGCAAATCAAGGCACCAAGGAAGCAAATAAAAAGGAGTATCTGAGTAAACCGTTCTAAGAATTTGAGAATGTTCCCGGTGAGTGTTTGATTATATCGGAGTGCAGTTATCCTACAGCATTTCAGTGAAAATACATTGTACTTTTTTTCGAAACAGGCAGTATTTTTTTTCATCCACATGACCTTAAGGGTAACCCTTACCTTCAAAATAAACCTAAATCCCTCCTACATAAAATTGGGTGAGAATTTATTGCTGGAGAGGTTCAGTAATAGTACTTCCTCCTGCTTGAACACTTCCTGTTTACAGCCATGAACCAGCTTACGTCCATTGTTAACCAGCCAGTCTTCATTAATA